>CM042143.1:30000-92500 GCA_023376005.1 Doryteuthis pealeii | reverse complement strand
TCGGAGAGGCCCCCTCCGATCAATCAGCTGGTCACATCAAGCCCTAGCACCTATATGATTGCCCCAACCCTATTGCCCTTATGGCAAGCCCCAACCCCTTTTTCATCATATGGGTGCTAGAAGGCGGTGACCGAGGGTCTACATGTCCTGGGAATGACGTTAAACTCTATCTGATGGTGAGGTTCCACGTCTGGAGGTTTGGGGAATGTGGAGCACCCCTTCATCACCATCACTCTCTGGTCTACTCTGACCCGGAGTGATAGTACCTGTTAGAGTCCCATCTATGGGTTAAATCGAAAAACATGAGTTGATAAACAAAATTGTATTATGCATTAAGAATGAATTTATTTCAAAACTTTGCCGGCATTACATAACCCACTGAGGTTGATATGCCGTAAAACAAAACAAACCAAACTAATCCTCTCTCATACACTGTATTCGTCTTGTATTCTCTCTCACATTTTTCTTTTTTGTTTTGAATGTCCCTGAAAATCCTCCTCCTATGTCTTATATGGTCAGCTTTAAGAGGTGTCCATGGTGTAATATTTATTTTTGTAAGAAATGGATGCAGCAACTCAAATCCTGGACGAGGTTTTGTCCATTTCACATAATGTTGATACCCGTAAGAAAGGTATGCATCTAACTATTCTCCTTCCAGCTAAGGGTAAATAACAGGGCAGACTGAAACCTTTAACCTTGGTTAGGCAACTAGTGGGAACATCTGTTAAAACTCTGCTTAAAAATTGACCTTGTGTCACTTCTTGCTCATGCGGAGGAGTTGGTAAATAAACATGTGGTCATTTTGAGTTACCGGCTAGTGGAGTTCTTGTGATACAGTGGCTCTTATTTCATACCGCAAAAATCTTTGCAAATGTAAACAAGGTCTGAATAGATAGGAAACTTTAAAAATGACCCCTTAATTGGGGGGGTTACAAATGCCATGTGAAAACCCTTTCGCTGACAGCCCTGTTGGCTGCAGCTTTAGAATACACTGACTGCACCTCTGCAGAGGGGTAATACCCCCCCCCCCCAATGGAACCACTGTTGTCGTGGGTGGCGACCATGATGCTTAAGAATGGAATCCTGGTGGATGAGCAGTTCATGACATACGACACTTCACTTAGGGCTAGATGTGGTCGGAGAGGCCCCCTCCAATCGACTGGCTATGTCAAGCCTTAACACTTATATGATTGTCCCAACATTATTGCCTTATGGCAAGCCCTAACCCTTTTTATCATATTGGTGCTAGAAGGCGGTGACTTAGGGTCTACATGTCCTGGGTATGTTGTTAAACTCTAACTGATGGTGAGGTTCCAGTTCTGGAGGTCTGGGGAATGTAGAGCACCCTTTCATCACCATTGCTCCCAGGTCCACTCTGACCCAGAGTGGTGGTACCTGTGGGGTTCCATCTAAAATAGAAAAATGTGTTTATAAAGAATTAGTATCTATTAAGAACAAATTTATTTCAAAACTTTGTCGGTATTAAATGAACCACTGAGGTTGATATGCCGTAAAACAAACCAAACCAAACCAAATCCTAAAATGTCTGTCTAAAATTGAACTGCATCTTATATATATTTACCAACCCCTCTGCACGAGCAGGGATGTGACACAAGGTCAATTTCTTAAGCGGAATTTAACAGGTTTGAATTCAGAGTTTTCCTTCTCCTAGACCGGTTGCCTCACCAAGGTTAAAGAGTCCAGTCTACCCAACTATTTACCCATAGCTGGAGGGAGAATAGAATTCATACCTTTCCCAAGGGTATTAGCGCTAAGTGAAATGCAATTACCACGTCCAGGATTTGAACACGGGGCGACGAGTCCATTTCCTTTGACTTTAACCATTACACCACGCGCTTCAAACTGCATCTTATAAGTCATCAAATAAGGTAACTACTTTTTAGTATTATTTTGTTCTATCTACCTACCTATCTATCTATTGTATAAGTCTTGCCTTTGTATTAGCATCTATAAACCCAGATTTAAACACCGATGAGTAAAAAGTTACAGATAAGGAATGAAGTCTTTAAGTGGGGACACACAATGTCTGGAAGGAAAATGCAAAAAAAGTGAAGTGGGGGTATAATCAGGACTCACTGTTCGGTTGATGAAACTATAGCTCTCACCTGTTAATGAAGTATCAACTTTGCAGGTGTTAAAGTAAACATGAATAAAAGTGAAAATAATAATTAATATTTAGTGAGTTCCATGTTTAGGTCAGATGTTCATTTTTTTAATCCATCCAATGTGCCAATCATTTTCTGTTTCTTGTTCTTTTCTTTTTCTGAGTGAGAATTAATTAATATTTCACTGGTCAGATAATTTTTTAGCATCCATAAATATTACAGACCATCCTGAAATCTGAAATCTGAAACTGTAAACTCCCTCTCATTCTAAAAACTTTGAAAACCTACAATAAATAGATAGATAGATAGATTTTAAATCTCTTACTGATAGACAGATAGATAGATAGATTAAAAGATATACACACATGGACACACACACAAATATATATATATATATATATGAGGGAGAGAGAGAGAGAGAGAGAGAGAGAGAGAGAGAGAGAGAGAGAGAGAGAGAGAGAGAGAGACCCATCTAAATAGACAGATAGATAAAAACTCATTTAGATAGATAGATAGATAGATAAAAACACATCTAGTCACATGTACATACAAAGAATGATAAAAACACACAAACATCTACATATATATATATATATATATATATATATATATATATATATATATATATATATATATAAATATATGTATAAAGGTTTACATATCTATTTATTAGGTGACAAAAAATAGATATGTAAAACCTTTATATATTTATTTTATTAATATTTATATATATATATATATTATTATATTATCTATTTTATATTGAGCACTCTTCTAATAATACTGCTTTGGTACGCCATTCCAGCAAAAGCTGAAACAGTGCTATCCCACACTATAGTATATATATATATATATATATATATATATATATATATATAGAGAGAGAGAGAGAGAGACAGACAGACAGACAGACAGACAGACAGATAAAATACACATCTAGATAAATAGATAGGTAAAAACACACCCAGATACATATATACATACATATATACATTCATACATAGAATGATTTAAAAGTCGATAGATATAGATAAAAACACGCATAGATATATAGATATTAATAGTTGTATGTAAATAGATATATAGACAATAGAAAAGGGAAAATAATCCTATGAATAGGATTTCTGTCTATTGATAGCAAAGTTATTAATTGATAAAAAGGATACTTGTGATTGTTTTTCTTTGTCAACAGACTTGCATACTAATTGAAATGTAGATAGATAAGAATGAACTAGGTTGTTGATTTGGTTATGAAATGACTGATAGATTATTAAGAGATATACGAAACTAGAGATGTAGATATTTATGTCAATATATTTCTGTTTGATGTCTCTACCAAATTTTTTATTACTAACAGCCATGTTTTGTCCAGTTAACATTAATATTCATGTCCCCAAATTGTCTAATGGTAAATGTTTATATTGTTGATGATGTACATCAAAATGCAGTTATATAATATAGATAGATGGACAACATGGCTCCACACTAACTTTTTCCCTATTGTCCTGGAACTATCCGGGAAAACAATTTTAACTCTTTCAAAACAATATTAAATTGTCCTGGAATCAATTATTTACTTGTTAGTAAAAGTAAAAGTAAAGTGAGTGATCTATTGTAAGTATCAGCTAGACAGCACTTACTAGAACAGGGAGATTGTTTTTGCATCTGAGTTAAAGTGCCACACCTACCATAAGTACCCGATTTTTACCACACAGATCCAAGCTGTAATTCTCATGCACTGAGTTGGAAAGAGCCAGTATTGAACACAGAACCTTGTAGTTCCGAGTTGGAAGTTCTAAATAGATTCTATAATAGATAGATATTAATACCTTTATTATATATATATATATATATATATATAATATTTATATATATATATATATATATATATATATAATTAGTATGTCATGTTCTTGTGAATGTTGTTTGTTTGGTCGTTTGAAGCATTGGAAAAAAGAAAAAAAATCAGAATTTTTTATATATCAACCATTGCTCTGTTCCTTGTTTAATCTATTCCGATATTTTGGGTGAACCTTCACCCTTTTCAAGGTATATCAGACGGTTGGAGAAGAAAAAAAATGAAATGTTGTATATGAGGGCAAAAAAGTAATTAAATGAAGTGAACAGATTTGGTGTTTTTAAGCTGTTAATTTTCTTTTGAAATCGTGTGACGTAACATCCGAATATATATATATATATATTATATAATATATATATATATTAGCAAAAGTATCCATGACCGGACTAGATCTTTTTAGGAACACCAGTGAAAGGAAGAAAACAGGAGTAAGAGAGAATAAGAGGAAAATATTTTTATTAAATTAAAAAAATCACGGAATTTGTATATTTACTGTTTGTTTTTTAGGAATGCTTTTTGTGTTTACATTAAAAATGTTATTTTTAAAAATGTAATCCTAAATTGTTTTAAAAATATTTATTTGCGACGGACACACACACAGAGAGAGAGAGAGAGAGAGAGAGAGAGAGAGAGAGAGAGAGAGAGAGAGAGAGAGAAGAGAGATATAGTTCTAAAGTAGTATAATATACCATATAATACCATTAAAATTTTGGTCTATTTAGTCTTGAAATTGGGGTCTCTGTGGGGTTTTTTTTGTGTTATTTTTAAAGAAATAATGACACATCAATTAAACAAGAATTACCATACTGTCGAATATCCACAGGTTCTGCTATTGAAAGATTAATTCATGAATTTTGTTTATATTATAAATCAGTATTTCTAAAAAGTACCAAGCATGTGACTTCAATGTGCAAGGTTGTTCTAAGATTTAATCTCAATGCTAGAATTTTGCAATTTTATGGCTAATTTTATTTTACTGAAATTAAAAGTGTGTCCAAGAGATTAATTGCTCTACAAGTGTGCCTCGAAATAAAAGAAAAAAAACGTACTCACCTTAAAATGGTACGTGTCAAAATTTGAGCCCAATCAGATTATTAGTTTACAAATTACAGTTATTTCAGTGAGGCTACTGTTGCAAGTTTTCAAAATAATGGAAAAATCTGAATTTTGTGTGTTGCTTTCTGATGGGAAAGAGATTTGGCTCCAATGAAGAAGTGAGGCGTATTTTGAGGCCAAAGACAAATCATTCTACAAAAAAGGCATCGAATTGGTAGAAAAGCATTGGAATCAGTGTATCATCCTAGAAGGAGACTATGTTGATGAATAAATGTTAATGATGTAAACAAACCTTTTTCACAGATTTAGATGAATGAGAACCAAAATCTATCCGAAATTGGTGTAAAAAATCCTAGAAAAATTTGTTCATCCTTCAATAGTAACATAGCATAATCAGTGATGCTGATAGCTTTTTGATTTTGTGTGTCCTGAGATACACATATTTTCTTTGAATGCGTCTACGGGAAAATTTATGGGTCCCAAGTAAACCGTCTAACTCCTACTTTGTAACATGTACTGTGAAATTCGTTTTAAGAAAGTATTGAAATGTATTTACAGTTAGCTTGAAATGTTGAGGAGAGAAATAAAGAAAAACACTGGGACCATGGATATGATTTTACTGCATCCTTTTAGATTTTTGTGCGTCAGGGATGCAGGATGCCTACCTATCAGCATCTCTGACATAATAATTATTATCATAAGAAATAGACACTCCAACCAGAGTACAAATCCTGGATGAGGTAATTTGCATTTCAAATAACACTGATACTTTTGGGAAACATATATTCCCAACTATTCCCATCGGGTTAGCTCAGTCAGTAGAGCGTTTGGCTAGAGACCACAAGGTTCCTAGTTCAATACCGGTCCTCGCCAACTCAGCATATGAGTAGCACAGGGATCTGTGCGGTAAAGTAAGGAGCTGATGGTAGGTGTGGCACTCCACCTCAGATGCTAAAAAAACAATCTCATTGGTCTAGTGCTATTGAAAAGGGGATAGATTCCCTCGCTGACTGGCTGATACCGACTTTAGGCCGCCCATCGACTTTACTTACTTTACTTTTCCCTTCCCAGCTATGGGTGAATAGTAGGGTAACTTGGTTTTTTTTAGCTTTGGTTAAGTAACCAGTCTAGGAGAAGGAAAACTCTGAATTCAAACCCGTTAAACTTTGCTTAGAAATTGACCTTGTGTCGCATCCTTCTCATAGCAGAGGAACTTGGTAAATACATATATATTTATTGACTGTCCCTCGGGGTGTCCTCAACTTGGGCGTTCGGTTTTTCCCAATGAATATTCTAGTGTCTCAGGGACAACAGGATACCATTAATCTTGAGCCCTGATGAACAGTCAGATAAAAATAAACATGAAAATAAAACAACATAAAAAAAAAGGATATTAAGAATGGAGACATATGAGTGTCCAATTGATCATTTTGTTGATAGTTTGATCAAGTAAAGATAAATATACAACCCAAATAGATATACAAACTAATAAGCAGAAAGTTGGATGAGTTCTAAAAGAGAACAATAAACAGAGACCAAGACAGGGAGATGGCGGGGCGGTTGTGTTTGGTGGAGAATCATTGCTTTTAATATGAGTGTCTTGTTGGCTCTAGTTGGCAATTGAATTAACTGATGAATAAATGGTACAGGAAGCCATAGATGCAGATAGTTTGTGATTGTCTGATGATGGTGCAAAGAAGTTTCTGTGTATGGAGCACCATATCATTTTGTATCGTATGGTCTACGGAGAAATTTGGGGATTGAAAAGAAAATGGTAATCGGAATTTCTGGAGAAAGAGAAGAAAAAGAAATAAGAACAAAAAGAGGTTAAAGTTTGGAATTGTAAAAACTCAACAGGTGCCAGCCATTGACTGACCAATGACCCAAGAACTAGATTTAAATATAAAAACGAAAGTCCCAGGTTTTTCTGCAGATGGCAGAAGTGGATGTGTCCCTTCTACCACTCCCAGGACCACAAACGGAAGAAGAGAAAAATTGGCCTTTTTCGTTAAGGCTTTGGTCAGAGGCAGGCATGGGTTTTTTTGGAGTCCCATGGTGTGTGTCTAGGCTAGCAACAAACAGAATGCATGAAAGTGACTTACGATAGAACAGCTTGACCTTACCCTCTCTATCTCCTTCTCTGAAAAAGAACGCACGAGCCTAGAAAGAAATAAACAACCCCTTTTCGACTATACGACTTGCGTATGTTGCTTCTCTGAGCTAACAATGGCTACTACTACTAACAACTACTACTATAACTTGACCTTGGGCCCTACGCAACAGTTTCTTGAATTCTGATATTAGTGCTGGCCAAGAAATCAAATGTACATCTAGTAAAATCTATAATATTTACATTAGGGGTACCCTATTATGTCGATGGTGATCGACCGGTAGATCGTAAAGCTAGAATGTAGATTGCATGCCATTCAAAAAATAAACATTTCTTTTGATGTCATCTATCCTCCTTATCTATCCTGTCTATTTATGCAAGTCAGCCTTTTCTCATATGAAGATTATAAAGTCCAAGTAGTATTCCACTATGACTGATGATCATTTGGAAACTTGCTGAAGGCCGGATACCGGCAGTCCGGATTGTGAAACCCTGGCTAACTTCATTTAGTGCATGTCACGAGAGTAAGATAATGACCATAAATATATTCAACATTTTGGCTGATGGGCCGTCCAATCTTCTTCAGGTATTTTTTGTCAAACTCGGGAACTTTCTCGGACTCGGGAACTTCTTGTCATAATCGGGAACCTTCTTGTAATTGGGAGCCATCACAGAACTTTGAATCTAACCCTTTATTCAGTCCACGGGGTTATCCTGTTCTCATTCCACTAACCATAACTGGGGTAAGGCGTTAAGCTGGGTTAATTATCATTCTATATTACTGCCGCCCTTGACCAGGATGAACCTGCAGTCCATAGATAACTGTCACTTAGAACTTTTTTTAACCTAACTCCTTAATCCACTAGACCATGTGTCCAATTGGACTCCGATTCTATTCACAATAAATTTGACTATTGGTCTTCCAAAAAAATCAGCTTGTTGGTAGCTCAGACTGACAACAGAACAGAATTGATATCAACATAAAACTTCTCAATGGTCTCCTCTGCACTAGACAATGTGTTGTGGGGGGGGGTCATAAACACTAATGATAGTCACATGTTCTTGTGACTAAGAGACAGATGTATTTTCATTAGTCTTTGTCAATGCTGACAAGCAAGTCAGAAAGTTGTTTCATTAGTTTGGTCTTGATGGCATTACCTACTCCATGTGACAATTCTTTCATTTATTCCTTGCTCTTTGAGAAGAATGTGTTGCCACTGGACAACTCTATGAGAAATTCTGGTCTCATTCAAATTTGCCATGTCAATTGTGTAATGTGAGAGTTCCTTGGCAATCTAAAAATCATTCTCCTCTGAGATTCTTGACATAATAATGAATGACACTAAAGAGAGACTATATGCCATTTATAAAGTAATGCAAGAATCCAGATGTCATTGGTAATAAGATCAGATTATAGGAAGAAAATTCTTCTCACCTGGTCGGATCATGTAGAGAAAGGAAAAAAATAAAACAACAGCAACATTTCATGAAATTGAATAAAGAATTCTAAGACTTACCGAAATTTTGTATGAAATGAGAATAAAAACAGCTGATTCTCAGTCTACTCTCTTTTATTCATTGGTAAAAAAGCTATGTGCCAAAGAAGTCTACTCTACTTTTCTTCAATGAAACTATTGGGATCTGAAGAATCATATTGTTTCTAGTGTCCAAGATTGCAAAGAAACCTGATTATGGTTTTCAATCTGCACATATAATACTTACTGCATGAAGCCAAGAGGTCCAGAAGAAAGTTACGGCAACAAAGCACTAGCACATCAACATCTTCAGTGTCAGCCTTCTCATGTGACATCTGTGGTCGAGGATGTTTTTCAAGCATCGGACTTCACAGTCACAGGAGGTGCTGTAACTTCAGGGGCACAAGAACTATATAGTCTTCTGAGACTGCAATGTGATCTGAAGAATCATAATGTTTCTAATGTCCATGATTGCAAAGAAACCTGATTATGGTTTTCACATAATTTAAACACTTACTACATGAAACCAAGAGGTCCAGAAGAAAGCGGTGGTGACCAAGCACTGGCACATCAACATCTTCAGGGACAGCCTTCACATGTGACATCTGTGGTCGAGGATGTTTTTCAAGCATCGAACTTCACAGTCACAGGAGGTGCTGTAACTTCAGGGGCACAAGAACTATATAGTCTTCTGAGACTGCAATGTGATCTGAAGAATCATAATGTTTCTAATGTCCATGATTGCAAAGAAACCTGATTATGGTTTTCACATAATTTAACCACTTACTACATGAAACCAAGAGGTCCAGAAGAAAGCGGTGGTGACCAAGCACTGGCACATCAACATCTTCAGGGACAGCCTTCACATGCGACATCTGTGGTCGAAGATGTTTTTTGAACATTGGACTTCACAGTCACAGGAGGCGCTGCAACTTCAGGAACACAAATATTATATAGTCTTCCAAGAATGCAATGCTGATAAAACTTTGAGCCATGGTACTTCATAATTACTATAGGGTATGGGGTTTACAACAGACAGGGAAACCATAAATATCAGACAGATAAACAATTCAAACATCTTACAAATATACAAAAAGGAGGTGCATGATGTAATGGTTACCATCATAGGAAATGGACACATCCACATGAGTTCAAATCCTGGACGAGACTGGCTGCATTTCACATTGCACTAGTATACTTGTAAAAGGTATGCATCCAACTATGGCGAAATTGTAGGGTAGACTGGGCTCTTTAACCTTGGTTAGGCAACTAGTCTAGGAGAAGGAAATCTCTAAATCTCTGGTAAATACAAAAAGGTCAATAAGTTTAATTCAGGCATCCATGCAAGCAGCATCTACCCCCTAATCTACCCCTTAATCATGTATATTGCTTGATGACTGAGGCACTCTAAAATGGAAATGCTAACAGTGCTAAGCTATTTTGGTTTTTCACTGGGGTTGGTAGTATTGTGGTAGTTAGTGCGCTGACACATTGTGCATTGCTTCACTTTGTGTTTTTTTTCTGAAAGCCACACAAATTAACATGCAACAGTCTAATTCTGAAACTTATGCTTTACGAGTTCAAATTGGCCATAACACCCAGAAGAATTTGTTGTGTGTTCTTAATCACAGTAGAGTAACCACATGGTTTGATAAATTTCAATTGGATTGCAAGAATCTTGACAATCAAGCAAGGTCCGGTAAGCCTAAAACCGTGGAATCTGATGCTGTGCTCCAAGCCAGAGAAACAAATCTAATGAGTATCATAACAAGAGTATTAGACAAGCTAGGCAACTCACTGTTCAGTATAGTTTGTCACCTTCACAACTTTGACAAAAGCATCCTGAGCTGCAAAATTGTGCCTCACCTTACTAAAATATTGCAAAACTTTTGACTCACCCTTGAGCTTTTAAAAATTCAATCAAAAATTAAAACTTGGAGTAGGGGAAGCATTTTTCATAAAACAAAAAAAGTCATTCAGGGAAGATTTTCCATTTTTCTATTTAAAGTCCAATTTCGCTGATGATCTTTTTTTTTTATGCCCGTGGCTGGAAATAGGATTAAAAAAAAAAACAAAGAAAGAATAACCCTCACTTAATTCCTCCTTGGAAACTTGCAAAAGAAATCATAAAGAAACGAAAAAAAAAAACCTTTAAAAAATCCAAATCTTTTTGTTAATCCAATTTCACACTTTGAACTTTTTAGAAACTAAATTTTTGTTTACAGAAGAGAGTTTTGCGGTTTGACTTGATCACATCTTCAAACTGATTGGAAACTGAAGCAGTTGATCATCTTCCCACTGGAATGAACCGTTTGACAGTTGATCTTAGGCAAAGTCAAAGTTTTAATGCTGATTTTCAAGGCAGGCAGTCAATACTCCTTCACTTAGAAGATTAATGTAACTTTGTTGTGTAAACATTTGTCCAAGTTTTAAGAATTAAAAACAAAAAAATTATTTGGGATTCCACTGAATGAAGAAAAGAACTTGTTATGACGGTAGCGTGAATGTTGTATCAATTTATGCATATCGAGTTCGTAATGGAATGTAGTTTAATATCTTAGCAGAGGAGTTTTCTGGGTGTTGTGATAAAAAGATTAATGCTAAAATTATTTATAAATAAAACAAGCAAACTTTAAAACAAACAACTGGAGTTTGAGTAGAAACAGAGTTTTCTTTTTATATATTATTTTTCTTGTAATGAGCAACAGCTTACAAAAGATATTTTGTGTGAGTGTTTATGTTTGTATATATACAATGTATGTAAATGTTTTAGTATTCTTTTTAAAATGCGTACTTACATGTCAGTCCTGAAATACTTTAGAGGATAAAACTTATTTACCGTTGTGTTGTGATTTAGGGGCTGATGCTTTTGTTTTGTTGGTAGTCTAAGACAGTGTAAGTAGCTCACAATGAAATGTAGCTCAATAGTAGAGCAGAAGTTTTCTGGGTACTATGACAAAAAGTTTAATGCTAAAATGAATAATGTATAAAACAAGCAAATAATAAAACAAACAACAGGAGTTTGAGTTGAAAGAAACGTTTTTGGTAATGAGCAACAACTTACACAAGATATGTTTTGTGAGTATTAATTTTTGTATAAAAATGGAATGGTCCCTTATTTAGCCAAGTTGATGACATATATTTCATCATAGACAATTTGGACGGTCTCCTTTTTAACCAGATTGTTGCAAGATGATAACGGTTGTACAATTAAGGAACACGAGTATTAATGTATAGATAATAGTAGTTATAATAAATAATAGTAGTTATAGTAATAATAGTAGTAATAATGATGGTTGTTATAATAGAAATGGTGGTGGTAGTAGGCATGTACCTAACAAATTCTGAAATATGTATGACCTATACCTCTAAAAATAGTACAGGAAAAATTAGGAGTTAAAGAGAGAAAAAAAATGCATGTTGATATATAGATGTAGATATTCCTTTTTGAAAGACTCTTCTAACTGATAATGCATATTATGGTCATCTTCTTTTGCTATAATGCTTGTATTAATTCTTGACCACTAGCAATTCTCCTCACAGTCTCATTGAATACAAATAATTTTTAAACCGATCTATTTGACCAATAGATGGGAACTCTAACAGGTACTACCCTCGAGTTCAGAGTGGATCAGAGAGGAATTGCAATAAAGGGATACTACTGTAGAATGAACATCATACTCTCCTTCACATGAATACTATGATTAGCGTCCAGTCACAAAAAAAAGTAACCAAATACACTCTGTAGCAACTGACAGGACATGGTCAAGTCTTCAGTATATAAAAAAATTAGATAAAAATATGCACACTAAAACCACCAGCCAATCAAAATCCTGGAAATAGACTTGACCATGTCAAATAGTAGAATAGCCCAAGTTGCTATTCAAACCACTTACCAAATCTGGATTCTCAGAAACAGATTCAACTCACAACACGGTTGAATACTGATCAGACCAGACAAATCTGTACAACTACACACTCCCCACTCCTCACCCCAAGAAAGATTGTGATAAGTAATGAGAAATGGCTATTCTACAACAATGTACGTAAATGTTTTTAGTATTCTTGCTTGTAAGTTGTGAAATTCCTTAGAGGGTAAAACTTATTTACCGTTGAGAAATTTTGGAGCTGATTACTTTAGGTTCATTTGTCTTCTGGGCACAGTTGGGGATTTCAGTCTATTTCTACTCACAAGCCACTGTTGGGTTGTCTTCCCTTTGCTTGGAAAAGTTATCTTCCTTCTGGGTTGCCGTTTTTGACCACCAGGTTTTTTTTTGTATTTAAGCGCCTGTTTCGAACTCTCTTCCTCTCTGTTTCTCCTCGGGACCTCACACAAATGGGTTAGACATTTATGTCTACACCCTTCTTGTGTAGGGGCTTCTGCCCCCAGCACAACGCTAGTAAGTTTACTTGAAATTATGGACTCTCCAGTCCTATCTCTATTTTTGTATGTTCATGTAGTGAACTAATGTATACGTTTTTTTATTGTATATCATTCCTTTCCTTGTATGTGTATTTCATGTTGTAAATGTTACCTCAGGTGCTGTCCAATTTATTAAAGTCCATTATTTTATGTTTAACACACGTGTCGAAGTTGTTTTGTTCAACTTATTATAACCTTGAACCGAACACCACCTTAGTATAGGTGTAAATGACAGGGCAGATTTGGAAGCAAGGGAAACTATGAAAGACACAATAACAAAAACAAAAACAATATACTGATTATAAAACAGTTTTGAAACAAATTAAAAAATGGCAAAATAATTGGGATGCACTTATTAATAACAAACTCCAAAACATTAAACCTACCATTGGAGAATGGAACTTAAAATACAACAAAAATAGAAGAGAACAAGTTGTGCTAACCCGCCTTCACATAGGCCACACCCATCATCATTTATTAGAGGGCACATAATCCCCAATATGCACTACATGCCAAGAAAGATTTACAGTGAAACATATACTGTTAGAGTGTGTAGATATGTATCTAGTATGAACAAAATACTACCAAGCAAGTAATTTGAAAAGATTTTTCACAAAAATAATACCATCCAGGATTTACATTTCCTAAAAGAAGTAGGATTGTACTCAAAAAATATGAGTAATTGAACAATGATTAAAATCTATACAAATGTACATTTGTTTTCTACCAAACTATCGCTACGAATCCAAAACTTAGTTGGCATTAAATGACCCACTGAGGTTGATATGCCGTAAAACAAAACAAACAAACAAACACTAGCTTTTTGGCAGTAAAATAAGGAAAAGTTCTTACTGGAGATGATGACACGTAGGTCTTTTTCTATCTTTCAGATTTGGTGACACACGTGGGTTAGGGATTGTAACACACTTCTATCTATAAATTTGTTGGAGGCATGTGGTGTAATGGTTAGAGTCATAGGAAATGGACTTGTTGACCTGAGTTCACATCCTGGATGAAGCTATAGTTCACATAGTGCTAATACTCTTGGGAAAGGTATGAATCCAACTACTCTCCCTTCAGATATAGGTAAATAGTAGGATAGACAGGGCTTTTTAACCTTGGTTAGGCAACCAGTCTAGGAGAGTATAACTCTGAATTCAAACCTGCTAAACTCCGCTTGGGGTGGTCACTACTCGAATAGGCACAGTCTTAATTAGTGATCTATTTAAAAAAATCAATTTAAGCTGAAATGCTGCATACTGAATGTAACCAAGCTTTTATGAAGGTAATCTCAAAGGTAAGGCCCCTAAGATATTTAGAATCACAGAAACGCTTATTGTTTATGTTCAATAATGTTTACATCATTTTAAAGTTTGAACATGTATCTATCTTTCTACATAATTGCCATTTCAGTCAATGCGTTTTTGTAGGAGCTGTGACAGGTTTTGTATGCCCATATCATACCAGCTCACCACCATGTTATCCAGGAAGCGTTGAACCTTGTCCTTGTTGCAAACTCCCTACACCACTTGTGGACGTTTTTGGCATCCATGCATGATTTGCCATACACTTCCATTAATTGGCACTAAATTTCAATCAATTTAATGCCTTTTGCGTTTGAAAACAAAAAAGGACACAAACTTCACACTTGGCAGTAGCAACAATTGTAAATTCCATCAGGAATGACTGCCAAGCCAAAACTGGACGTGACAGCAAAGCATGCACAACAAATGAAACAGTGTTGCCAATAGCCGCATGAACAATTTCCCTGTATCCCCAACACTTTGGAGACCTTAATTTTGGGATTTCTCTCTATTATTATTTGATGATTAATTCTCATAAATTATTTTTCATGGCAAGTGAATATCTTGTTTCAAAATGTCATTTCTTGATGTTCTAAAGGGATAGAAAGACAAATGTTTAAACATAGAACTCAAAATTTGGTTCTCTACCAGAGAAAAATCTTTATTTTTTCAAAAATACCATACCGAAGATACCAAGTTTGAATATTCATATATTCTAGTGTTAAGTCTATGTTTTATTCTGTAAAGTAAACAAGCCTCACCTGCCCGGCATTTGTGATTGTCTGATGTTTGATATCTTCTTGGGAGAAAACCTTTATTTCATCCTTACAGACAGACCTATAACAGGCAATTCCAGGACTTGAATGCTGATTTTCAAAGCAGGCAGTCACCTCTCCTTCACTTGCCTACAATAATTCTGACCCAAAATTTGATGCTGGGCTAAAGTAAAGTTTTACATTTTAAAATACTCCACCAAAGTTTCACACCCAATCGGCAGTGCCCAGAATACATTGACTGTATCCCCTGCAGAGGGATAAGACCCCCCCCCCGCCCAAAAAAAAGCATGATATTGCAAATTATTTATATTAGATAGAAATAACTGATATTATATAACTATTAAGAAACTACACAAATTTAAAAATAGACGTACGCAATTTCCTAAGCTCTAGGCATTGAATAAACCTGAACAGGTTAACATGCCATTAAAATTAATCAATCAATCAATTAATCAACCAAAGTTTGCAAATGAAAACACAACGTTTTGGACGTTGTACCCTCCAGCCATCTTCAGGTGTTCCTTGTCTCTCCAAGAATAGCAATGATTCAACATGGGAAATCAGTATGAATAGTTTTGACTTTTGAGCAAGCAACGTGTTGAAGAATTTATGAAGATCTCATTTGAATAATGACGTCATTGTTTTCATTAAAATTATGACGTCATTGATTTTGCAAACCCATCAATCCAAGAAGAGTCACAAGAAGCATCACAAAATTTTTTTATTGGTGTTTCTTATATAATTCAAAGCATAAAATCTACTCTGAATTTTATTACTATCAAACATATAGCATCAGTTATTCTTCGATAAATTCTAAAGTAATATTTTTACTCCACACACCCCAGAGGTCCAGAATCGGAACCTCATGACTAGATGTAGTTTGACGTTGTAGGAATTGCTGTTCTACAGTTTATGAGAAACAAAATATAGGTTCACAGAAAGCAATGACAAAAGGGAAAGCACATGCACCTTTTAACCTATTTTTTAACATGTAAACACAATAAGAGACAATATAACAAGTACTGAGGGGAAGTACTCGCAGTTCTTATATCTCCCTCGTTGAGGGGGTTTCTCAGGTTGAGTCTTCAGTTGTGACTCCCTCACTGAGGGGGAATTCCTTCAGTCACCGGGGACTCAGATAAGAGCTCGCTTCTACGAGGCTCACTCGTTGGTACCAAAACGGTAAAGAGGGTCTTCCACTCAACCCGACCAGGGACGTTACTTTTTCTACTTCCTATCCCCAAGGCACAGGAGAGTTCTAGTCCCTAAAACGGCATACCATTATGAAATTAAATTGCTGGTATAATTACAAAAGATCCGAAAAGAAGTCCCTGAAAACATAATCTTGATGAAGAGGGTTTCAGGTATTTACCCAACACGTTTGTTCCGGGTCGAATGTGACACAAGATCACAAGTATAAGTATCGAACTAGTAGTGGTAATGAATCTGTGATACTATCTTTTTTAACCATTACACCATGATGGGACGCCCAGAGTAGATATTTACCCAAACCATTCGACATCGTTAAGATGTGACACAAGGTCGCAACTATAAGGTATCCAGCGAGGACCGAATTTTATTTTATCGGAAATTTGGCTTATCTGTTCCTATTAGTTCCTGAAAATCAGACGCCAGGGGCTAGAGCCCTAAAAATCATCAGAACTGATCCCGCAAGCACAGGGACCAGAACAGATCCGCAGGCACAGAAGTCGGACCGGTTTTAGCAGCGGCCGAATTAAGGTCAGCATCACTTAGTCTTGGCACCCACAGGGGTAAGACCAGACACATTCAACGAACAGACAAGCACCCGTGAGAGGCACACGAGGAATTCAACAGGCTGACAACACTAGCAGCGACCTTAAAGAACAACTTCAGAACAAATGCTGAGACAATACAACACGAGATAAGTTACCTTGTCTAATACATTTTACAAACATAATATTTACCGCCGAGCGAACGTCTCTGGCAACTTACGAACTCTCACATACACTTTGAACACTTTTCCCTGAAAATACATTTGTATACTTAACATACACCTTCATATTGCACCCAATAAATATTAACCCGAATATACATATATATTCGCCTTGTACCTTTCTTGGGTAGCAGAAATTACTAACGTCACTATACCTCATTTACTTTATTTCTGTTAATTTTCAGTAATGATGTATCTGCGAGACTAGCTTGCAAACCATTATATACTTAAAAAAACAATTTAATCTCGAGCCTTTTCAATCATTGGTTTCCATATTGTGTTCATCTCTATACTTGGTCTACTCAAGAGGTCATCATAGGTCAACATATACACTGCTTCTTTGAGACATCTTCTGTTGCATACCCTTCTCATTACTTCTTTCTTACTCTATTCTTCTGGTCGTCTTTGGAATCTTATAACATCTTGTCTTGG
This sequence comes from Doryteuthis pealeii, assembly GCA_023376005.1. Taxonomy (NCBI): domain Eukaryota; kingdom Metazoa; phylum Mollusca; class Cephalopoda; order Myopsida; family Loliginidae; genus Doryteuthis; species Doryteuthis pealeii. Next base: position 74,965 of record CM042143.1, on the reverse strand, counting down.
TCTGGAATCTTCTAATGTCTGGACTTCTCTTGTGGACTTCGTGTCTGGTCTTCCATTGGGGATTTCTCTTTATCAGAAGCCCTGTGTCATTGTTAGTTTTTAGATAATAAACACAAGACTTTGATTTACTTGATCTTATTTTATTTTTAAATCCCCAGCCAGACAATCTGCGCAGATGAGAACGCGGCGCGTAAACGCGACTTACAACCTACGAGCTCGCTCCTACCTTCTAACTGACTGAAACTTACTTACTATCTAAACCGGAAGGGAGGGTCCTCTCTACCGGTTCTCACGGTATCCACCGGAAGGAAGGATCAGGACAGGTCAAGCCTTGACATTCAAATCCTTCAATGCCATGGGCTGCAGCTTATAATGGTCATTTTGATTTCTACACTATTGCACATAAATATTAGGTATCTGATAATTATGTAACACTTCTTATTCTAAAATTGTGTATGTTTTATTCTACTTGGTGAACGAGCCTCATCTACCCAGCACTTGTGATTGACTGATGTTGGATCTCCTGGAAGCCAACCTTCATTTCATCATTTACAGTCAGATCAACAACTTCTGATTTTGTCCTGATAGAACGAAGCAGTTCATATCTTTCGACATTAGGGTTGATTTCTTTTTGTTCATGTTCGTTCAAAAAGACAAGTTTATCTTTTATACTTTTAATAGGAACAACTGTCAAGGGTTTTCCCTCTCTTCTTTTCTGAAAGTATCATTGTTCACTGATTAGCACAATAGACAGAGGGCCTATAAGTCCAGTGTTCACTATCTTCGGATAAGGCTTGTTTAACTTAAACATGCAGAGAAGGAGATCTTTCAATTTAAAGGCTATTTATGTTTGCTTGGTCACCTTCTTTTATATTCGTCTCTACCCAGTAAAGTAAAAAAGTAAAAGTAAAGTCGTAAATCAGCGAGGGAGTCTAACTAGTGCTATTTAACCATAGGTTGCCAATCAGCGAGGGAGTCTATCCCTTTTTCACTAGCACAAGACCAAGAGATTGTTTTTTTGCGTCTGAGGTGGAACGCCAACCTACCAACAGCTCCTTAAATGTTGCCCAACAACAAACCTTTAAAACTGCAAATATCAAATGGTGATTGCTTGGCTATAAATTGATTGAGGTATGTTTGAAAAAAAATCCATTTTAATTGGATTTAATTAGTTGTAATTTGCAATTAAGTCAAAAACTGACCCATTCCTTACCTCCCATTCTGCCTGTCACTTTCCCCCTCTCTATGTATATTTGAATTACCTCCTCGTTATATATGTTAGTTTCTCAGTGAGTGGAGAGAGAGAGAGAGAGAGAGAGAGAGAGAGAGAGAGAGAGAGAGAGAGAGAGAGGAGATGGGAGAGTTTGAAACGTATTTGTATGTTGTTTTCATAAACTAGCTAGCCCGGCAATATCTTGGCTTTTAATAAATTTAAATTAGGTCAAGCTTTCCCTTTCTTAGAAATCTTTTTTTTTTTAATTCTCCAGACATATTCATTTTTAAAAAATTTAATTCACTTTGCAAACTCACTTTTCCCTAATCCCACTTATCTACTCAGAGCTTAATGGGTGACCCAATGAATCATGTTTTGTCTAGTATATATATATATATATAATAAAGTAAGCCTAATGAGTCAGATAATATCTACCTAGGTTTCTCCTAATGGATATCAGGATAATTCTGAGGTGCAGATAATTTGGTCTTTTCTTTTTTTTATATATTTTTTCTCCAGGCAAAAGTTTGTGCTGTGTAATTACAAACTATAAAGCCGGGAGTTTTTTTTATACTGTCGGAGTTAAGAAATAAAAATGTTATATATATATATATATATATATATATATATATATATATATATATTATGTGTGTGTGTGTGTGTGTGTGTGTGTGTGTATAGGCTAGCAAAGTTAATTGCTATCAACAGATATAAAGATAGGATATAAAATCATATTTGATTATCTTATTTTTCTCTCCTCTTCACATGAACATTTCAGTGACAACACACATTCAATTCAAATTCAGTGCAGGATAACTAACCTCCAGCTATGGGTAGATAGTTGGATAGATTGAGCCCTTTAACGTTTGTAAGGCAACCAATCTAGAAGAAGGAAAACTGGATTCAAACCAGTTGTAGACCTGGAGCGGAATGGGTTCCACTTGCTTATTCCTACCTAAAACACACTACATGAGTAGTGCCCCCACAACCAAACAAGGTTACGGGACCAGTGAGAGAATGCATAAATATCCTTGCTTTTGGCCCTGTATGAAAGAATGTGTGTACATGTGTGTGTACATGTGTGTGTGTGTGTGTGTGTACGGGGTTGTGAGGTGATTCAGTTCTTTTTTTTCCTTATCTTTCCCCTTTGACAAAAAGCAGAGCATCACAGATACGCATTCAATGCTAATGTATCTTGAATTGTTTTCTTTCACGATACCAGCCACTTACAAATACAAGAAGAGTGTGTCATCTTTCACATTCTTCTTCTTCTATTCTGCCTGTTACACTTTGGTTGTATCTTTTCTAACAAACGTTTTTCCTATCAACAACAGTTTCTCTCTTGCTTTTGTCTCCCTCCTCTCTTCCTCCTCCCCCTCTCTCTCCCTCTCCCCTTTCTCTGTCTGTCTCTCTGCATGAGACCTACACCCCCACTCTTCTGGTCTTATAACTTTTCTCTTCCTCTTCCCAAACTTAAATTTCTTTCTTTTTTTTTTCGCTTTAGAAAGATATTATTCTTTTTCATTTGATTTTTCTTCTTTTTTTTTCATCCGATTTTCTTCGTTTTTCTTTTTCTTCAACTCACTCATTCTTAATTTGATTTACCCCCACTCTCAATTGTTTTATTCTTTCTTGCTTACTCTTTTCCACTTTCTTTCTTTCTTACTTTTTCCACTTTCTTTCTTTTTCCACTTTCTTTCTTTCTTTCTTTTTCCACTTTCTTTCTTTCTTCTTTTTTTCTTTCTTTTTCTTTCTTTCTTTTCTTTTCCAATTTCTCTTCTTTCTTTCTTTTTCACTTTCTTTCTTTCTTTCTTTTTCCACTTTCTTTCTTTTTTCTTTCTTTCTTTTTCCATTTCTTCTTTCTTTCTTTTCCAATTTCTTTCTTTTCCACTTTCTTTCTTTCTTTTTTCCACTTTCTTTCTTTCTTTCTTTCTTTTTTCCAATTTCTTTCTTTCTTTCTTTTTTTTCTTTCTTTCTTACTTTTTCACTTTTTCTTTTTCCACTTTCTTTCTTTTTTCTTTTTCCACTTTCTTTCTTTTTCTTTTTCCACTTTCTTTCTTTCTTTTTTCACTTTCTTTCTTTCTTTCTTTCTTTCTTTCTTTCAATGCCTTTCGTTTTTCTTTTCTATATTTCTTTCTTTTGTATTTTCATTGTTTTCAACATTTTCTTTCTTTTCTTCGTTTCGTTTTCTTCCTTATTTCGTGTCTCCATTCTTTCTCCCTTTCTTTCTTTCTTTCTTTATTTCTTTCTTTTTTCTTTATTTATCTATTTTTTTCATTGTTTTCAACATTTTCTTCTTTCTTTTCTTCAAAGTTTCGTTTTTACCTTATTTTTGTGTTTTCTTTTTTCCTTCAATTCTTTCTTTCTTTCTTTCTTTCTTTCTTTCTTTCAATGCCTTTCTTTTTTCTTTTCGTTCTTTTTTTCTTTTGTATTTTCATTGTTTTCAACATTTTCTTTCTTTTCTTCATTTCGTTTTTTGCTTATTTTGTTCTTTCTTTCTTTTTTTCTTTCTTTCTCTCTATCTCTCTCTCATTGCCATTCTTTTATGTTTTCTTTCTTTCTTTTATTCTTTCTTTCTTTCTTTTCATTATTTTCATTATTTTCATTTTTATTTCATAATTTCTTTTTCTTCCTTATTTTTATGTCTTCTTTCTTTCTTTCTTTCTTTTTTTCTTTCTTTCTTTTTCTTTCTTTTTCCTGCCTGTCTTTCTTTTATTTCTTTCTTTCATTTCATTGTTATTATTACCTTCAACTTCACTTCTCTCTTTCTTTTTCTCTCTTTCTTTTTCTCTCTGTCTATCTATTTATCTATCTATCTGTCTGTCTGTCTATCTATCTCCCCCTCTTCTCTCACTCTCTTTCTCTCTCTCTCACACACCCATACACACTCCCTTCTTGATAATTACTCTTCCTTTTTTTCCTATTGACCTCATTCTTTTCCTTCCCTAAATTCTTCCCGAATTTCTCTTTCTTCTTCTTTTTGTCTCTTCATCTTCATCTTCATCTTTTCTTTTCTTCTTTCCTTTCTGCTTGTTTTTATCTTTCCACTTTCCACTTGGCTGATTCTCTCATCTCATCTTTGCCCTCATGTGTGGAGTTGTTGAGATTTATTGGTAAGTGCAAGGTATGTGGACTACAGGCTTGTCTATGAGAACACGCATGACTACTTATGTCGTACATACAAGTACATAAACACACATACATACACATATGTGCACCTGTGTACATTCTTGCATATACAAACGCATGCACAGACATGCACACACACACACATTTCTATGTATGCATTTCAATAATGTCTATGACATTAGAATAATGATGTGATGTTTTCTATGTTTGTTAACGTAAATATGTATATGTTTATGAATATTTATGTAAATAGGTACATATATTAGGGTACATATATGAGGGTACATATATGCCTTTTTGTATATTTCTTACAGACACTAGTAGTTTATATTGAAACCCAGGTGAAATACTAGGATATCAAAAGAGGATTTTAAGAAGCCCACATTCACAAAATTAGTATGACATAATCTTCCAAAAACTCTTTCCCCTAAGCCTTATACCAGACTAAGTTTATCGCCCAAATATACATATATAGGGTGTATCATAAAAGTATCGAGATTGAAGCTGAATATGAACGATAAATGTAACGTTATTTTTTTCAGAATACAAGGTGTGTCAAAAAGGATAGATTTAAAATCTGTATTGAAATCAAGAATGAATGGAACGTTAATTTTTCAGAATACAAGGTGTGTCAAAAAGGATAGATTCAAAATCTGTATTGAAATCAAGAATGAATGAAACGTTAATTTTTCAGAATACAAGGTGTGTCAAAAAGTACCGAACATCTGGATACTTTTTTGACACACCTTGTATGCATTTAGGAATCCTTCCACACGAGTGGAATGTAACAAAAAGTCATTTTTAAGCAGAGTTTAACAGGTTTTAATTCAGAGTTTTACCTTTTCAAATACCAATTGCCATACCAAGGGTAAAGAACCCAGTCTACCCTGATATTTACCCATAGCTGGAGGGAGAATAGTTTGATGTATATTTTTCCCAAGAGTATCCCAGATAGTTCAGGAATTGAACTCTGCTCTTCGTTTCTATTTCCTATGATGATAGCCGTTAAAATACGAACGCTTCACTCTCTCTAAATATAGATATGTTTATAGGCGTACGAAGGAAATTTACAGGGAGCAATGAAGGAATTTGCCCTTAAAATTTTAGAAGTTGTCCTAGATTTTAATTTTCGTGGGAGTGGGGCAAAAAGTAAGATCTAGAGTAGAGTCTTTAAAACACCCCCACCCAAATAAAAAAAAAGTTTAGGTTTTTTTTTTACAGAAAATAGTTGCATGTGTTTCAAGTGTATACATTTTTAGAATAATGTATGTTAACGCTAAACATGACCTATAATTCCACATTTCAATAGAAACAATATCATTTTTCAGGAATATCATGATAGTCGGTTTAGCACAGTCGGTCGAGTGTCCGATTAGGAACCACAAGGTTCCGGGTTCGATACCGGCCCTCGCCAACTCACCGTATGAGTAGCACACATGGTAGTAGCTGATGGTTACTATGGCGCTTCGTCTCAGACACCCAAAACAATCTCCTTGGTCTAACGCTAGTAAGAAGGGGATAGATTATCTCGCTGTCTGGCTGATACCGACTTTAGGTCACCCGATGACTTAATTATTACAGAATATTATCCAGATCTGATTGGAGTTTTCTGTAACACATTTACAAAAAATGACGGAAAATGTTAATGCAAATGAGTTAAAGCTTTTAAAATAAAGCATGGCTTTCAAAAATCAAACGAACTGTACATTAAATAATTTTGTACTTGTTTAAAAAATTATTGCTGTGATCTAGTGGGTAGTTACCTACCAGAACTAATTTTTAACTTTTTAAAATTTTTTTGAGAAATATTTAGAAACTTAAAACTTACGACACTCAGTACGACGCAATGTTAGGAATAGAGTACAATTGAGAATAGGCTTTAAAATATAGGATTTAAATCAATTCATTATGTTGTCTTAAGACATTTTGGGCATTACAAAAAAGAATCACCAATTCTCTTTTCGTACGCTGGTAGTGTATAACTGGTAATAAGTTGAGTTGTAACCTGCAAAAATTATTTTGTTTTCGTTTTACAAAGAACTTTATGATCTAATAATTGCACTTTTAAATCTTCAGAGAAATTAAATCAATCTTTAATTTTAGTTTTGAAATGTGTATATTTCTCAAACTCTGAGTAGTTATTTTAGAACTTAAATTTAAAAAATATATAATTCCCTCGAACGCTACAAATATAAGAACAATTAACGATGAAATTGATAACAGCTGTACTTTATAGCCTGAGTAAACTTAATAGAAGTAGAATACAAAACAGGATAGAAGATACAAAGAATTGGTTATACATATGTGTATAGAGGAAATGTCCTATAAGCAAATAGCCTTTGATAAATAAAGTCTTGAGGCTGCTGGTAATAACATAAAGTTAAAGTAAACATTGTAAATATACGAATTCATGTATATTTCTTGTGAAAAATACTGATTATAATACCGATAACGGAATCATTTGCCCTGAAAATCATTAATAAGAACATAACATTGACAAATTATTATTTCTCCCCCATTATATATATATGGGGCCGGGTTAGCTCAGTCGGTAGAGCGTTCGGCTAGAAACCACAAGGTTCCTAGTTCGATACCGGTCCTCGCCAACTCAGCGTATGAGTAGCACAGGGATCTGTACGGTAAAGTAAGGAGCTGATGGTAGGTGTGGCGCTCCACCTCAGATGCTAAAACAATCTCCTTGGTCTAGCACTATTGATGGGGCCGGGTTAGCTCAGTCGGTAGAGCGTTCGGCTAGAAACCACAAGGTTCCTAGTTCGATACCGGTCCTCGCCAACTCAGCGTATGAGTAGCACAGGGATCTGTACGGTAAAGTAAGGAGCTGATGGTAGGTGTGGCGCTCCACCTCAGATGCTAAAACAATCTCCTTGGTCTAGCACTATTGATGGGGCCGGGTTAGCTCAGTCGGTAGAGCGTTCGGCTAAAAACCACAAGGTTCCTAGTTCGATACCGGTCCTCGCCAACTCAGCGTATGAGTAGCACAGGGATCTGTGCGGTAAAGTAAGGAGCTGATGGTAGGTGTGGCGCTCCACCTCAGATGCTAAAACAATCTCCTTGGTCTAGCACTATTGAAAAGGGGATAGACTCCCTCGTTGACTGGCTGATACCGACTTTAGGCCGCCCCGTTGACTTTACTTTACTTTACTTATATATATATAAGTAAAGAAAATTCGGTTTACCCATGGGTTCTATTCTAAGTGGTGTCCGTGCTTGTCTTTTCTATAATTTCAAAGATTCTAGATATTTCCGTTACATAGATGATACATCATATATTTATTCTGAAAATAATAACTTAACAAAAATTATGGATGAATTAAACAATATATAACATACCATAGATTCTACATACGAACTAGAAACAATACCTTCTGGAATATGAATGGACCCATCACTATTGATTTCATTGAAAAAGATGCAGCTATATATAATCATATTTTGATCTGAATTTAATATAAATTCACCTTACTTATTGAATCACTTTTGTATAACGCACTCCTATATATTCAAACAAGAACAACAACCACAGTGTGAAACATGTCAAACAACTTTGACTGTTAAACACTTATTCATAGAATGAAGGGTTTTTGCTCACATTAGGAACCGTTATTTAATGCAAACAATATGAAAGATCTATTTGAAAAAGTCAACGTAGAATATATTCTGTCCTTTTTGAAGGAAATAAAAATATACCATAGAATATAGACATGAACCTAATCAATACCATACAACATGATCCTCAATGACAGATTGTTAAAACCAATTACTACTAAAGTGTAAATATAGATACACAACATATATTACTTCCTAACCGCTAGGCATGACATTAGCCCAGACGGGTTGATATGCCATTAAAATCAATCAACCAACCAACCAACCATTGTATATGAATTGTTACGAGTGCTCCATCTTAGAAATTTTCCGAGTTACGAGCTGTCACTCAGTCGATTTTTAGCTTTGTGTTGTGAGCTAAAATTTGAGGTACAAGCGAGCTTCCGATAAGCTTATGTTAATAAGTTCACTAAAAACAATTAAGTTTTCCAAATTTATTACGCCAAAGTAAAATATTTACAAAAACAAAAAACAACAACATTAAAACATATTACAGCACATAATTCATTACATTCTATTTTAACAATACAGTGTTATTCTTCTTATTAAACAAATATAACCAAAAAATGAGGGTGTGTTTTGGTGGTGGGGATGGAACGGATTAATAGCATTTCAGTTTACTTCAATAGAGAACATTGATTTGATATTCGAGAAAATTGAGTTACGTAATTCAAGGTACCGCTGTATAAATACATTTATATAGACTAGCAAATATATGCACCCTCCGGGTGCAAGTATTTAAGTTTTAATATAATAAAATATCATATTAAATTAGAAAGGCTAATGAAAATGAATAAGAATGAACATAAAAAGATTTGGAACAGAGGGGGTATAATCGAAAAATAGAACAACTTTGAAACTAACTCTTCCATCATTTTCCATTACTCCCGTCTTTCATTGGTAAATTTTCCTAATTTAACTATTTAGTTAAAATAGGAAGTAAATAATAATACAGTTATTTCTTCTTGTTAATGATTTTTTTTCAAGATTTATCCCCGAAATTGTTGCTCATATTCAATAAGAAAAAAAACCCAAACAATTTGAAATCAGTAATACTAAGCATGTATTTATTAAAATCAAATTTTTAAGATCAATATGCAAATTAGCCTTCCCATTCATACTGTAAACCGCTCTTTTGTTGTATATTTAAATACAATTGCATGTTATTAGTATGTAGATATGGTCAACAGTCTTAATGATGTAAAACAATTTTATTAATAATTGAGGTTTAAATAAAAATAAAATCCTGGAGAATGTGATGTAAATAACAAAAGGAATTGTGATCTGTGTAGTAATATAGTTTCGGTTACAGACAAAAAGACACACAATCTCCATTATAATAAGAAGAGATATGAGTGTATGTGTGCTTTTGTATATTTGTTCGTTTATGTGTGTGTGTGTATCTCTTTATGTGAGCATGTGTGTGTGTCTGTACCTCTGTGTGTGCATGTTCCTAAAACATTGTTTATATAAGTATGTACTTGTACCTACTAGATTAACAGTCAAACAATGTTTCCATGCAATGACTCTGAGTTATGGCATTGAATACATGTAAGTATTCTGACACATAGCAATGCACCATAACTCTACATGTGTGCATATGTGTACATCTACATCTACATGGGTCTTTGCATTTATGAGTGAGGGTTCGTTAGATGAAATGTGTGCGCATATTTCGGCATTCATATTTACACAGACACCAACCCCTTGACTATTGAAGATTTTACACGTTCATATAATCTCCCTGGCTGTTCGTGAGGTAATAAGTATACATGTAAATGTACTTTGACTAGTGCAATGTCACAAGAATGGGGCAATTCATCACAGAGCTATGATCAGCTGGTGAGGCTCGATGACAGGGATCTTGCATTTGAACTAGATTGTGATTACAAGGAAAGCTATGTGTAGCTACAGAAAATACAAAATATTGCATATTTAAATCAAACATTATCTATTACAAATATCTATCTGCTTGCAAATCTCTCTCTCTCTCTCTCTCTCTCTCTCTCTCTGTCTGTCTGTCTCTCTCTCTCTCTCTCTCTCTCAGGTTCTATTTTGCATCTGATGTCCCCATAATATGACAGAAAACCTGGCGATATTGTAAAGTGCTGCTGGGCACACTGTTTAGTGATGACAATTCTTTATTCCCCAAGTCAACATGGTTCTTGAATTATCATCTGTGAATGGTTTTGTCAGATTTATACAACAGAATGTGTATGAAATTATATCATCTTCTTATTATAATGGAGATTGTGTGTTTGTATGTCTGTAACCGTATCTATATCACTGTAATATTTTATTATCGGTATCATCCAGACAGCGATGGAATATATTTCCTTTTCACTAGCGCTAAACCAAGGGAATCGTTTTTGCTGATGTGGAGTGCCACATCTATCGTCAGCACACCAATTTACCACACATATTTCCTACGATGCTAAGCACACCTACCATTCATGAAGTATTATATATCTCCCGTTCTTCACGAACATGTCTGCTTTAAGAGTGTCAAATCAGTTATTAACTAGGTTTAATTTATTATTATGACATAAGAAGCCATTTTAGCCCAGTCGATAGAGCATTTCGTCTCGGAATCGCAAGGTTCTGGGTTCAATATCGACCTCTGCTAACAGAACACATGAGTAGCACAACTTGGGTAATTCTCTTAGTCATTTACGTCACATTCTCCATGATTTTACTTTTATTCAAACGTCAATTAATAATAAATTTGTTTTCCCGTTGGCCATATCTACATATTAATAAGATGCAATTGTATTTATTTATACAACAAAATAGCGGTTTACAGTGTGAACGGGAAGGTTAATTTGTTTATTGATATCAAAAATTTGATTTTAATAAATATAAGCAAGAATCCCGGGGATAAATCTTATCAGAAATCGATTAACAAGAAGAAATAACTGTCATTTTATTCTATACCCCAATCTGTTTCAGATCTTTTTATCTGCATTCTTATTTAATTTCATTAGCCTTTCTAATTTAATATAATATTTTATTACATTAAAACTTAAATACTTGCATCCCGGCGAGTGCCTATATTTGCTAGTTTTATCAATAACGCCCCAAACGTAATCGTGATGATATTTTTCATTATTCTAAAATGTCTAGATGATAAAAAAAATATACAAGGGTGTGTGGTTATATACTTTTAAATAATTAAATTAAGTTATAATAAAGTAAAGTCTACAGAGTAGCCTATTGTCGGTAACAGTCGAACATCGAGGAGTCTATCCTTTTCGCTAGCGCTAGACTAGGAAGATTATTTTTGCTGATGTGGAGCGCTACACTTACCGTCAGATTTCTGATGCTTTACCGCACAGATCAGATTACCTAAATTGTGCTACTCATGTGCTCTGTTAGCAGAGATCGATACTGAATCCAGAACCTCGCGATTCCTAGTCGAATGCTCTATCGACGGAGCTAAAACGGTTTTATGTCATAATAATAAATTAAACCTAGTTAATAACTGATTTGACACTCTTAAAGCAGACATGTTCGTGAAGAACGGGGGATATATAATACTTCATGAATGGTAGGTGTGCTTAGCACCGTAGGAAATCTGTGTGGTAAAGTGCTGACGATAGATGTGGCACTCCACATCAGCAAAAACGACCCCTTGATTTAGCGCTATGGTTATATTCCCTCGCTGTCTGGATGATACCGATAATAAGCTATTGCGCAACTACTTTGATGTAAGCAATGGCTTAATGAAAGTGAGCATGTTTGAGAACAATATGAAATGGACCTTCATCTTAAGAAAGCTTTGGTTATACTTAGGTGAAATTGCATTGGTTTATGATCCATTTTGACTTAGGATTAGTCAGATAGGACAGGTAACTATTGTTGATTTTTTGTATATAGGTGTGTGTTAAAAGCCCACTCTACTTATACAAGGCCAGAGCCATGTATCTAACTCTTGGCCAATCACTGGCAGTACTCTGGGTTGATACAATTTAACCAGAACATAATTACTGTGACTTCGTGGACGACGGACATAGGATTAATCACTGGACCTTTACCAATACGCAGAATTGGACTTATAAGCTTACCAAAGGATTCATAACACAGGACCTTCTTTAAGCCTTTTAAGGATGGCATTTAAAACTTTACAACTATTGTTATCAGTTATCAGAGCATTTAAAGAAAAAAAGGATGTCTAGTTTAATCAGTCAAAAAGTTGAATGATTCATGACAAAACACGGCTATATCTAATAAAAAAACATCAGAAATGTCTGAAACTTTTGCTAGGAAAAAACATTCAACCTCATTCCATTCTTCAGATTTTTCTCAATCTGATTATCACCAATTCCGGAGTTTACAGAACAATCTTAATGGAAAGTGCCAGTTTATCTCAGACGGTTAAGCATCCAACTAGAAATCACAAGATCCAGGGTCTGATACCAACGTCACTAACTCAGTGCATCAGTAGCAGAGCTTGGATCTGTGCGGTAAAGTGAGGAAGCTGATGGTAGAAGTAGCACTCCAATTCAGACGCTGGACTAACGCTAGAGAAAGAGAACCTCGCTGTCCGGTTGATGCCGAGAATGGGTCACTCCGCCAACTTTTAAGTAAGTAAATTCGTCAGGGTGGCATAAAGTCGGTATCAGCCTGACAGTGAGGGAGTCTATATCCTTTTCACTAGCGCTAAAGGAGATTGTTTTTGCGTCTGAGAACCAATCCTACCATCATCTCCTTACTTTACCACACAGATCCCTGCGTCACTCATATGCTGAGTTGGCGAGGGCCGGTATCGAACCATGAACCTTATGGTTCCTAGTCGGACACTCTACCGACTGAGCTAAACCGCCCCTTTTAACTATTAAATTAATGGGAAAAGAAAACGAAACACTTCCTTTAAAACTGGTTTGGTCGTGTTTGTGTTACTCATGTAAAGGATTGTGGGCTGTGCGACAGCACCGCAGAGGCCATCCCTCTTCAAATTTGGTTAGAATTCAGTTTTCTTTCTCCTAGACTGGTTGCCATACCACGTTTAAAGATCCAAGTCTGCCCAACTATTTATGCATCGTTGGGGGAGGAGGATAGTTGAATTAATTACTATCCCAGTGATAAAATGTAAAATGTAGTATGGCAATCTAGTTGAAAGAAAATTCTGAATTCAAACCAGACCTGGAGAGGGATGGGCTGAACTAGGCTATTCCTAACAAAGACATACTACATAACAGTAGTACCTTCCCGACCAAACCAGGTTACATCATAATCTTTTACACACACACACACACACACACACACATATATATATATATATATATATATATATATATGAAGGTAAGGAAAAGGAAAAGTGGACAAAAAATAATAACTCAAACAAGTAGATGCTGGAGAGATATATTTCGTTCCGCTTTAAGCGGGAACTTCATCAGCCTGTTTATTCAAAACGTGGTACATGCATTTGTACAAATGTTTTGAATAAATAGACTGATGAAGTTCATCGGAACGAAATATATCTCTCCTACATCTACTTGTTTGAGTTATTATTTTTGTCCACTTTTCCTTTTTCCTTACCTCATACTGTCGGATTTGCTCCAACCCTCCGATCTTCATATATATATATATATATATATATATAGCAAATGGTATAATCATTCATAACCCCGACTTATTCGGTTAATTGTTTTATTGACAGTAAAAGTTGCGACACTCGATATTTTGAATCCTCAGTTAAGTCACCCCCTCTTCATAAACACACGAACACACGCATATATATATATATATATATATATATATATATATATGTGTGTGTGTGTGTGTGTGTGTGTGTGTATAATCGAATAGACATCAACTGGGACTGATATATATATATAATATATATATATATATATATATATATATACTCACACAGGTGAATACATATATTTACTGTAAAAGTTATTCATCCGACTTTCTCAACCCCTTGTCTCTCTCTCTCTCTGCCTCTCTCTCCCCCCTTCTCTCTTTCTCTCTCTGCAGATATCTAGACAATCTTCTTTCAAATTTTAATTCATTTTGATCTTCAATTTCCAATATGGTTTAATGGGTCTCTACTTTCATTCATCTTTTCTGATCTACACATGTTATTCACGAAAATTCAATAAAACTTGTCATTTGATTATCATTCATGGGATTCTTAATTTCCTTTCTTTTTGATTAAAACTAAATATTTCTTACATTCATTTCTTTTCCACTTTTCCACTTTTTCATTTGGACTTCTTTGCTTCTTTTTCTTAAATCATTCAACACATTCAACACTGTCTTTTTTATTTAGATCTCTTTTTCTCTCTGTCTTCCTTCTTTTTTCTGACTCTTTCTTTCACTCTCTTTCTCTCTCATTAATTTTAGTTTCATATCTCTTTTTCATTCCACCCTCTCTTTCTCCTTCTTTGCTCTAGTTTTCATTTTTTTAGTGACTTAATGTCTCCCCTCATTCATTCTATTTCTCTCTCTCCCTCTCTCCCTCTCTCTTCCATTCATTTTATCCTATTTCTTTCTTATTCTATTGCTTTATCCCAATCTCTCTCTCTCTCTCTCTCTCTCTCTCTCGCTCCCTACCTCTCTGCTCTAGTTTTAAGTTTTATATTTTAGTGACGATGTCTCCCTCTTCACTCTCTCTCTCTCTCTCTCTCTCTCTCTCTCTCTCTCTCTCTCTCTCTCTCTGTGTGCTCTAGTTTTCATTTCTATCTTTTAGTGATTTAATTTCTCCCCTCACTCTCTTTCTATTTCTCTCTACCCCCTCTCTCTCGTCCGTTCATTTTATCCTATCTCTTTTTTATTCTATTGCTTTATCCTTTCTTTCTTTGATTCTCTTCTCTCTCTCTCTCTCTCTCTCTCTCTCTCTCTCTCTCTCTCTCTCTTCTCTCTTTCTTTTCATCCACCTTCTGCTTCACATCTTTTCCAACAGAATTTCAAGGGGTACGCATTATGTACCCATCTGCTGAATGAGAGATGTTATTTCCTTCTGACACCCAAGTATCTCTCATGAGGAAACTAATCCCCCCTCTCTCTCTTCTCTCTCTCTCTCTCTCTCTCTCTCTCTCTCTCTCTAGTCTTGTGAGGTATCTGTCCTCATATGCGAAAAATTTAACTACTTCCACTAAGAAGTTCACAGCAAGGTTACCTGGCTTGACACTATCCATTCAGATCACAATTAATATTTTATATTTTATCAATTATTCTAAATACTAGGGTAAATCAAAACTTTTGCAATATATTGGTACATACTAGTTTGCGACGCAGATATCATATGACCGAAGTAGTTCAGGCTATGGTTGGTAGTGTTGAGGTAGTTGGTATGCTGACACGTTGTGCATTGTTTCACTCCGTGATTTGAAAGCCATACAATAAATATGCAAATTAATCTAATCGGGAATTAATGCGTTAAGGTTCGAACTAAGCCATATATGTTCCGGAAACAACTATAACCATTTGTAGCGTGAAGGGAAAAGATGCAATTGATCATAGTACAATAACCAGATGATTTAAGAAATTTCATCATGGATTCCGAGGCCAAGCTCCAAGCAAATACGGCAAGTAGCTCTTGGAGAATATCAGGCGAGTTTAGCATCTCACAGTTTGTCACCCTTGCGACCTCACCAAAAGCATCCAGACCTCACGTTACGGTAATCAGCTGACTTAAGAAATTTCGCTTGGCTTGCAAGAACTTTGGCAATTAAGCAAAGCCAGGTAGGTATAAAATCGAGTATTTTGAGATCGTGCGCAAAATCCAGCGAGTAGCACTCAGTCGAGGTCAGCATTTAACAGCCCAGGTCACCTTCACGACCTTGACAAAAACATCCAGAGTTGGCGAATTATGCTACGCTTTACCAAAATATTGCAAAACCTTTGACTCACTCTAGTAGATTAAAAATTGAAAAGAAATCAATATAATTATAAAATAAGAAATAGAAAAATGTGTCCATTTAGTCGTGGTTTTTGGTAAATTCTACCACGCTAAATTCCACAGCGGTAAATTTCACCATGGTAAATTCCACCATGGTAAATCCCATCATGGTAAATTTAAAAAAAAAACTCCCATCACAAAATTTTAAATAGAAATTTTGGGATAGAAAAAGAAAACGAATACATTTTAGCAGATTACGTTTGTTCTTCTCGGTGTGATAAATAGGATGTAATGGTTCATAAGCTGTAGATTCTTATTAGACCAGGTTTGGAAGGAACAAGGAAAAAAGGATCGTATTCTAAAAATAGATAAGGCCAGACTGACCGACGCCAAAAATTAAAAACTCCCGCCAACTAATGGACATTCTGAGAGCGGGGGAATTATAGTAGTAGAGAGCAAAAAGGCAGCGACCAGCGAACAGACAAGTCATTAATAACAATCCTCCTCGAACCGGGGGAACCAAATACAAGTAAGCTTTGGCACTAATAAGAATTTGTAAAAAGGAAAATTCATTAACCAAACCACACCTTTGTAACTTGTTCATTTGATACAATCTATAATACATATATTAAGGACAATTTTTATTACGACTCAAACATTCTTTGTGATTATTTGTAATGTTTTGCTTGTTTCTTTAATGTTTCATTTCACATAACATACAACAAGGGTAACCATGGTCGAGGGCTTCGATTAAAAAGATAAATGAAATAAAATACACAAAAAGTATTCTAGTGATGCAATTACCGATAGTAGTCATAGTAGTAGTAGTAGTAGTAGTAGTAGTAGTAGCATTCACGGAGCAGTTCTTGCCGATTTAGGGTTCATTAAAATAATCTTTTTTGGTGCTATTTTATTAGGAGGGCTATTTGCGATACTTGGTCTACAATAAGCTATGCGAGGTCTACTGACTTGTTTACTTGTTACGGATTGTTGCAACTAAATTAATGTTTACTTATTGAAAAGGATATTGTTGGTTGGGAAGTAATTGTATACTCATTTGCTTACAAAAAAAGAAACTTCCAATATAAAGTGTAATTACATTTTTTTATTAACTCTGGTGGAATTTACCGTGGTGGAATTTGCCGTGGTGGAATTTACCATTCACGTTTTGCCATGTATTGCATCCGTGTAGCCATAATGCTTTCCGTACTTTCAAGCTCAGAATTTGGTAAAAAATTCAAATCTCAAAGATGAAAGATATTAAACCAGATTTCATTATTTACAAATGTTATGATAAATGTTATAAAAATCAAAAAAAAAAAAAAAAAAAAGAATTTAAAGGTAAATTTTCGAGAAAAAACACTTTACTTTAGATACTTTCTCATTATCTATATATATATATATTATATATATATATATATATAATATATATATAGGCAGCATTCTTTCTTTTATGCATGTTTTGTTGAACTCGGCTGACAATTCTTGTCTGACAAGTTTCTTTTCTATTCATTTTAATTGTCTGGCTATCTTTTTATATCAGGGTGGAGTTGGTGTATGAATCCACCGAAGGTTCTTAAACGAGTACTTTCTGCACTACTTAGTGCCACCATCAGGTGTGAACTGGTGAGATGTTTCCATTGTTTCTTTTTAAACAAACACTAGCAGTAGTAGTAGTACTCGTGTAAGAACCTTTGGTCGATTCATACACCAATTCCAGCCCTTGATATGAAAAAGATGGCCAGACAATTAGAAATAATAATAAAATAATAGAAAAGAAACTTGTCAGACAAGAATTGTCCGTCGAGTTCAACAAAACATATATATAGAGATAGATAGATAGATAGATAGATAGATAGATAGATAGATAGATAATTTCACTTTCAGATTAGATTAAGAGTTTTATAATTACTGAAAGGTCAGTTTATTTATTTTTAAATCAATAATGCTCTATACATTCTACAAGTATTCATATTATTTTTGTTTTATTTAGTTTTTTGTCTGACATGACATGAAAAACAATATAAAAAATCTGACTGATTAATAATTGGATAATTTTTTAAATGTTTTATATCGTCTCAGTCAGTAGAGCATCCGCCAACAGTTTGATTAATCTGATCTGTACTGTAAAAGCATCCGGAAAATGACAGTAGGTATGGTGCCCCATCTCAGGAAAAAAATAATCTCCTTGTCTAGAGCTAGCGAAAAGGGAATAGTCTCCCTCGCTGTTCGGTTGATACCGACAATAGGCCACTCTGCAGACTTTACATACTGTAACGTTGTCATATATTTTCACAGTACCCAAAGCAATATATATTACCGTACTAAAAATGTCTTCGACACGTGGCGGTTATCTTGTTGATAAAAATTACAACGCGAGAAATATGTAGTCACGACTGCTAGCCTTTATTTCCAGGGTAGGCTCGTCTCGTGGGCTGTATCGAAGAGGAGAAAGGCAGAGAGAGAAGAGAGAGGGGCACTGTTAAATTACTGTGACCCCATACTAGGCACTAGAGGCCCGATCCGTACCCTACGACGGCGGAAAGCAAAAAGAGGCCGGTACCTTTCTTCGTTGTTCCACGTCACCACGTGACCCCCGGTTCCGGTCAACACCCGAAACTTCTGGTTGACACTCAATTCTCCGTTCGGGGGTCACGCTCCGGTCAAATCATCGTTCATCCTGTTTTGTGCTCATCACTATTCTTCAAACCTTTATCATCTCCCACCTCTTCTTCCTCCTTTTCCAATATAGTAGTTCTAGCTCACAAAAGTCAGGACCTTCATTATCTGTTACACATACTACATCAATGCAATCAGAATGCACTAACATTAATAATATACAATGAACACTAAAATGAAGTTAATCATAATTTTCTTTCAGATCAGTAGGAAAGAATAATTGGTTAAATCGAACTTAACGGACATAAATTCTACCATTATATCACCCCCACCCCCCACGAAAACAAAATACCAAAAAATCAGGGAATTAACCGAATTTAATGAAATCTTCATATTCTATGTATATTTATAAATAAAAGATATATCAACACCAGTTATTTTATTTGAAGACGTTTACACTTTTTCAGGTCAGGTAAATTTGAACCGCCTATCTTTGAGGCGTAACACAGATTCTCAAAAATACGTGGTACAACGTTAACTGACATGAAAAAATATAAAAGTTGTTAAATAAAATAACTGGTGCATTATATTTCTTATTTATTAATATATCAACACTGAAAATTTCATTAAATTCGGTTAATTCCTTGATTTTTAATTTTTTTTTCTTTCGGCAGGGTGACAAACGATGGTGGAATTTAGGTCCGTTTAGTTCGATTTAACCGAATAATTTATATTAAAATTATACATACAATTTTTATATCCTCTTATCCGTTTAGCAAAATAATTTTTGATATCACAGTTTATAATTCTATTTATTAGATTTAATCGTACAATTCCTTTTTCTAATAAGATCTTTTTGATCTGAAGAATAAAATCAACAAGACAACAGAAAAGGATTTGTACAATTAAAACTGAATTATATATATCTGCCAACCCCTCCGCACGAGCAGGATGCGACACAAAGTCAATTTCTTAAGCGGAGTTTAACAGGTTTGAATTCAGAGTTTTCCTTCTCCTAGAACGGTTGCCTAACCAAGGTTAAAGAGCCCAGTCTGCCCTACTATTTACCCATAGCTGGAGGGAGAGTAGGAGTTATACCTTTCCCAATGGTATTAGCGCTAAGTGAAATGCAATCACCATGTCCAGGATTTGAACTCGGTGCGACGAGTCCATTTCCCATGACTTTAACCATTACACTACGCGCTTCCTACCTAAAACTGAATTAAAAGAACAAAAGAAACACCAAATAAAAATTAAAAAAATCAAATCTTTAAATTTGGTTTTTTATTGCGTTTTGAATTAATCAAATAAAATTCTAAAAATCATTTTTTTACCGCCCTGTCGGCTGGGGCGTTAGAATGCACCGACTGCACCTCTGCAGAGGGGTAAGACTCCCCCAATGGGCCACCTGTTGGCCGTGTGGTGGCGACCCGTGATGCTTAAGGATAGAACCCAGGTGGATGAGCAGTTCATGACATGCAATACCCACTTTGGCCCTATCTTGGGCTAGACGGGCGGTCGGAGAGGCCCCCTCCGATTAATCGGCTGGTCACGTCATGCCCTAGCACCTATATGATTGCCAACCATATTGCCCTAATGGCAAGCCCCAACCCCTTTTCATCATATGGGTAGAAGGCAGTGACTGAGGGTTACATGTCCTGGGAATGACGTTAAACTCTATCTGATAGTGGGGTTCCAGTCCTGGAGGTTTGGGGAATGGAGCACCCTTTCATCACCATTGCTCCTGGTCCACTGAACCCGAGTGGTAGTACTGTTAGGGTCCATCTATGGGTTAGGTAGAAAATGTATTTATAGAAAAAATTGTATTATCCATTAAGAATTGATTTATTTCAAAACTTTATCGGCATTAAATGACCCACTGAGGTTGATATGCCGTAAAACAAAACCAAACCAAACCAACTTATTGTTTACAAACAGTGAATAGTTGTTCTGCACCGTGTACCAATCTAGGTAATCTCTAAAGAACACTGTTCTGATTTCTTTATGGTTCTCTGGTTCCGAGAGGAGGAGGGGGATGCTTTGTGAAATCGGTTCCTTTGATGTGTCTGAAGGTGACCTACGAGTTTAAAATGTTGAGATACACTGGTACACACTAAGTGTAAATTTTAGGGGTCAGATATGTGCACATTATAGAATGCTTCAAAACGGGGGCTTCTTCTATCGCCTCTGTTGACACACTTTGAGAGTTTTCTCTTGGGTTAAGAGAGGCCTCTCTAACACCCAGTCAATTGTTAGTTCGGGGTGGAGATACGCGTGTCTGACAAAAGATTAGAGTTATTTTTTCTTATGACCTCAGGTGCCCAGGATGATATGCCCCAATAATAGTGAGTCTTACCTCACCTGGCTGGTGATCTGCAGTGATAATATATGAAGGAGCTTGAGTAAACTAGTTGAAGGCCACATGGTGTGCATGCACTGTAGACTGTTCTTCACTTTGGAGGCAAGTGTTCTGTTGTTGAGGTCTTAGAATAAGCTGACTGTGCCCCTGAAGAGGGGTGAACGTCCCAAGGAGTTTACTGTGTATTACACTAAAATCCATTGATTTTTAAGTTCCAATTCTGGAGATCTGGGCAGTGTGGAGTACCTCTTCATTGCCATTACACTGTCTACTCTGACATGATATAGTAGTACTTGTTAGGTTCCCACCTATGGATCGAATAGATACTTTAGAAATATTCGTATTTAATTGGACTTCTCTTAAGAAACAACTACAGAAAAATATTAATATGAACATAAAATTAATGCAACTCCCTACAGCAGGCATAAAATTA
Source organism: Doryteuthis pealeii (assembly GCA_023376005.1). NCBI lineage: Eukaryota > Metazoa > Mollusca > Cephalopoda > Myopsida > Loliginidae > Doryteuthis > Doryteuthis pealeii. The sequence continues at coordinate 53,736 of CM042143.1, read as the reverse complement.
CCCTAGATGAGTTGACATGCCGTTAAAATCAATCAATCAATCATTTGGAGACCACTTCCATTAGTCGTAATGTGATGCCACCGTTAGAAAAAAAGATATATGTGTTTTTGTGCTTACCGAGAGAATTTTGATATGGTTGATACTACAGGGGGCTTAAAGAATTGTTCTCTTTCTTTAAGCATCAGCTTAAAGTTAATGCCGTGAGAATGAGGAGGCTGGCTCCGGTGAAAATGGGTGAAAAGTGGTGAAATGCTGAGTGAGTTTGCATTGTGAGAAGGGTTAATCTCAAATTCCAAGAATGTTTGGCTCTTTAAAAAGTTCAGCCTACCCAATCCAGATAAGCATATTGACTTGTTCTCCTTCGTCCATTTTAGTACCCTTCATTTACTTTTTATTTTATTTCTCTCCCTCACCCCCCCCCGTTAGATGTGAGAATATTCTATTTACAATTATCTTTTCTTTTTACATTTTCACACGTCATTTTTCAACCTAAACATTCAATCCCAAATAAAATTTAAATTTTAAATTTTAAAAATGCAATAAATCCGACCAACAGAATAAACCTTGTACAAAAGAAAGAAAAACAACAATAACTAAAACAAATAATTCATCGGAAGATGACCATAGAACAAAATAGCTTGGGAGCAAAATATGCAGTACCTACATCTCTGCCATTTGACACCGATTTAAAAAAAAAAAAACGACAAGAAGGCTTGAACGTAAGCAATTGAAGGTCATCAAGAGAAATATCATGTAGTATTTAACAAAACAACACACACACACACCACACACACAATATATACAATATATATATATATATATATATATATATATTATATATATATATATATATATATATTTTTAAAGAGCTTTTATTAAAGGCCACGGAATATTTGTTCTTGATGATCTTTAAGAGTAGGCGTTCTAGTTTTCTTGTTTTTTGTATCAAGTTCCATATGAAATGGAAAAGGGTTAATGAGATTGATTGGCAGTGAATTGGCCATAAACATTCTGGGTTTACAGTTCAGTGACTGGGTGGGAGACAACGTCTCAACTCTGCAAAGAACAGAGGTCGAAGAGACCGAGCGTGGTTTCTGGGACCGTCATGTGACACTCTTCGAAACGTTTAACGGATACACCCACTCTCTAAGATAGACAATTATTTATATGCAAATAAACATCGAAATATTTACAAAACTTTTTATAATTACATGCTTAATGAAATATAATTTTCAAATGCAATTTTAGCATCCACTTTTCTATTTTCATTCTTTTTCAATTGGAGACGATTAAATGACAAAATAGTAAAGACATCTCTAAACCATTGATAAATTTTGGGTTTACAGTTCAGTCAACGAGGTAGGAAACAACATCTCTACTGTTAAAAAAAAGATAGAGGCAAAAGTGATCGAGAGAGGTTCTCTGAGACTGTCATCTGACATTCCACAAGGTACTTAACGGACAATCCCACTCTCCAAGGGAAACAGTTACTTATATGCATATAAACATCAACATATTTACAAAACTATTCATAGTTCGTGTTCAAATCACGTCGGGGTCACCAGTGTAGGAATAGCTGCCTACAGTCTATGAGGAACAAAATATAAGTTCACAGAATGTAATGACGAAAGGGAAAGCACATGTACTTTTAACCTTATTTATTCACATATAAACTTAACCACAGTCAATATAACAAGTACTTAGGGGCAGTACTTACAGTTCATATATTCTCCCTCGTTGAGGGGGGTGTCAGGTTGAGTCTGCAATTGTTACTCCCTCACTGAGGGGAAAGTTCCTTCAGTCGCAAGAGACTGAGACAAGAGCTCGTTTCTACGAGGCTCACACGTTGGTACCAAAACGTAAAGAGGGTTCTTCACCCAACATGACAAGGGACGTTACCTTTTCTACTTCCTGTCCCAAAGGCACAGGAAGTTCTAGTCCCTACAATATGATTTTCAAATGCAATTTGTCTGCTACTTTTGTACTTTTATTCTTTTAAATTAGACAAGATTTTAAAAAAAGCAGAGACAAACATGATCAAGAGTGGTTCTCTGAGACTGTCATGTGACACTCCACGAGGCGCTTAACGGAACAACCCCACTTTCTAAGGGAGACAGTTACTTATATGCACAAAATATTTACAAAACTATTCATAGTTATATACTCAATAAAATATGATTTTCAAATGCAATTTTGGCAGCTACTTTCATTCTTTTAAATTAGACAAGATTAAATGATAAAATAGAAAAATCATTGATAAAGCATTGATAAATATATTGATTTAAAAAGCTTTAGAAAATAGCTGAGTTGAAATGTAATGAAATCAAGTTTGGTCATTGTTCCCAGAAGTGCTTGATGAATGGCCTAATTTAACAAACTTCACTCCTGATGCAAAAATTACTGTAAGGTATAACATTGATTCTCTAATTATGGAACTCTTTCTTTGGAGTAATTAATGGGAGTAATTAATTAGTGCTTGACAAGTGATTGGCATTTGATAACAATACGACAGCTTAAAAACATGGAAGGATCTTTCTCGCTTTTTTCAGCAAAAGTCTTTGTTGATTCATGAAAAAAGTTCTGATTAGTAAGGGAACTGAATGAATGAACAAGCCAAGTTCAGACATTTTCTAACCTCTTTTCATCAAATGTGAATCTGAAGAGAAACAAAAACGAAACCGCCAATTGCCTCCTCTGCTCATTTAACTTAGAATTTTTCCACGTTTCTTTTTTCTTTTCTTATCCTTGTGTAATGACTAAATAAAAGTTGTTCGTTTGCCGACTAAAAATTCCTACCCGATTTGATAGAATGCAATTGGAGACACAAAGAGTCACTCACTGATGTAGGGAGAAGAAATAATGATGTGCATTTTTCCTTGAATCAACAAATGTATCAAAAGAAATATTCAGTTAAAAATGCCACAAAAGAAAGTAATAAGTTAAAATTTACTAAAAGTAAAAAAAAGAAAAAAAAAAGTAATAAAGAATTTGCAGTTACCGCTTTGATAATTACTGCAATCATACATTACAATTCTATGTAGTATACCATTTGACACTAATGAATATTACCAAAAAGTCCCTGTTGCTATTGATAGATTTGTATAGATGACCTTTGATTTAAATGTCTCACTGTGCAAAACAGACTGGGACGTATTTACTAATAGGCACAGTAGGCCATTGGCCTAGGGCGCACAAGTATCTGGGGCCCGCTTAAACTAATGTGTCACACAGCGTGCCAGATCATAACATTGTTTCAAGTGTACACTGGCTATTTCATTATATAAATAAAGTAAAGTTGGCGGAGTGGCCTAAAGTCGGTATCAGCCGGACAGCGAGAGAGCCCATCTCTTTTCATTAGCGGTAGTCAAGGGAGATTGTTTTTGCCGAGGTGGAGAACCACACCTACCTTCAGCTTCCAACTTTATCGCACAATCAGATTATCCAAGCCGTGTTACTCATGCGTTGAGTTGACGGGGACCAGTATCGAACCCAGAACCTCGCTATCCCTAAACAAGTGCTCTATTCAAAACCATAAGGGCCCTGTACAATAAGTATAGGGCCCAGAGTATGGAGCCTCTGTACAATAAGCAAAGACCCGCAGTGGCCTTCAACTGTTGGTGTACGGAGTGTGAACTATGACCCATAAGTAGGTATTCCGCCCTGAAAACCGAAGATGGTATTGGGTTGTTTGGTGCTAGGGAGGATATTTAGTCGCGTCCAATATGAGCATTAGTATATCAATTGATATACTAACACTGAATAAAGGGAACGAAAGACATGATAAGCTCATTTATGCATAAAGGAACATTTACTAAATGCCCAATATACATACACGAATTACTAACAAGAATACACAAACGTGTCCCAACAGATGACATCCGCACATATTGTCCAATGAAGAAACAATATATGAAAAGGTAAAAGTCTTTCTTATCTTCTTTGATAATTGAGCTTTAAATTTCAATACCTAGGCAAAACAAAGTCTGTTCTTTGGATTTGGAGACAAAGTATCTCTTCTGTTCAAAGAACAGAGATGAAAAAGCAAAGACATTCGAAAATCACATCTTTAACCATTCGAAAAAAGGGGGACGAAAAAGCCGAAATGAATTATGGGATTGTTACATCTCCAAGGGGCAAACACACAAAATCCAAGGTAGAATTATTGTCTCCCTACACTGAAATGGGCTTTGTGATACACCTATTTCATAACCTTATTGGAAATAAGAGGAATTACGGGGTCGTGGGGAGCTCTTAATCTCCCGGTCGGATATTGTTCCGGACGAAAGAAGAAAAACTACACAATTGAAAATTACACACATATATTAACAAAGGTACACAATTGTTGCAAATTTTGAGGGCATTTGCTACGAGACTTATCTGAGAGGTGAAATTACAGTTCGTAAGTGAATTAGCGCTAGAAAGGATTTCTGCTAGCCGACGTTGGAGTGCAGTTGAGACGCGTTTCTCCTGGTGAAAGTTGTTAGGATAAGTAAAGTGTTTGGGGAGTGCTTTTTTGAGCGATTCGCCTAGGTAACTGCCCTTTTAAGTGGGGGTGGATGGAGCCCTTGTTAAGGTCGACAATCTTTAGATAAGTGATGGGGTTTGGTTTTGCCGCCAACATCGTATGTTGGCGAATCTCCCCCTAGCGGCAGGTGGAGATAATTCTCTATCGGTTTTCCGATAAAAAAAAGCGGTTTCAAATACGGGTGTTGGCGCGTCGTCACTGTAAAATTGCAATAGTTTTACCTTCGTTGTAAGGGATGACAATAACACCTTATCCTCCAGAAGTTTATTGAAATAATTCAAGCTTCTTAAAGAGAGAGGGTCAGTTGAATTAATATATTCTCTTTAGACTTTCGGTCCTTCGATTAAATTTCTGGGTGACAAGCTTTTTCAGTTGGTAACTAGCTTTTCCGACACCAACTACACGAGGTCCCGCTCGGCGACTACTGACCCCGATCAAACTGCCTCCGGGGCTAACTGCGACTGACTTGTCTCGACTCAAATAGCTACTACGTATTTTATCTCTTGATCTGATTTGTTAAACTTCTTTGTTTAATAAAACGAAAATTCATATTTCCGTTTGTACAATATATAACAGCATTTCGGGAATAATATTTTTCTAAAATCCTAAAACATGTAATTTATCGCCGCTGGCCATGTTTCTTCCCAGAGGAAAGTAGAATATACTTTGATATTTAAGTTGCTTTCACTTCAAGATCAAAAGCTGAAAATTAGAATAATCCAATTTTATAACATTAAAAAAACAAAAAAAAACATTCTTAATAAGAACGTTAGTGAAAACTAAATCGTATTGTTTTAAAGACTATTGTGGTAGAGGGTTGACTGAAATTATAAAAAATAACACAAACAACAAAACATGAGGAATTTTTGTTTGTTTCATAACGTAAGAAGGGGTAGATTTGACAACTCACATTGCAATGGAGGGTGTACACGAATGATAGACAACTAATATGTATAACAGAATACGATGAATTTTTGTTTGTTTCGTAATGTAAGAAGAAAATGATTTGTCAACTCATATTGGAATGGAAAAGGTGTATCTAAGATGGCAGACAACACACAAACAATTATGGGCAATGTTTGAGAGTAAATTGTTAAATGAACATTAATTATAATTACTATTTCTTTAAATGTAATGCAATTTTGATTTGGGCTTTTGTTTTCTTTGGTTTGATAATATTTATACAATTTATTGCAATTTAACTATGAAATAAAACGGAATTTATCAAAGAGATTTATCAAAAGCACAAACCTAAAATGAAAACTTGTCCTCCAACATGCATGTGGTTTATTATCTCTCTTGACTCGGCAAGACATGTGATCAATCCTGGCAGTACTCTACTACTGATACAATACTTAAACCAGCAGTACTGCCATAACTACTTTGAACCTTCGTGGACGACTGGCATAGGATTAAATCACTGGACCTTTAGCAATACGCAGGTAGGATTTATACGCAGGATAGGACTTACTCGCTTACCAAAGGATTCCATAACCCAGGACTTACTTACTTAAGCCCTTTTCAAGGATGGCATTTAAAAACTTAACATTAAGCCCTTTTCAAGGATGGCATTTAAAAGCTTAACATTATCATGTGTATTCATTTTGATGAAAAATAAATAAATAACAGCCAATCGCCCATATTGCAGTTTAGTAATATAACTGGTGGAATCACCCCAAACTCATCTTACCTTTTACATGTTGTGCCTCTGTCACAGAACGTAATGGCCGTTTTGAGTCCTTGTGTTTGAAAAAATGTTAATGTTCTTATAATACGTTAGAAAACGTAAGTGAAAAGATTCATAATGAAGTCCGAACGACGCAACAAGAAAATAACACATACAGACTTTATTTGTCTGGACATACATGGAGCAATACACGTACTCATACAAGGTACACTAAGATATAAAAAACAAATACATAAAGAAACACAAAGGATGTAGGACTAAGTCCTAAAAAAGTGATATAGAGTTACATGTAGAAATAAGTCACTTACTGCTGGTTATTAAGGGGGCAAAGCCCCCCCACCCACACACACTTAATGGACCTAGACACAACCGTTTATGCCATGTGTAGTCGACCTAAGGAAAGAGCGAGATTTTACTGGGCAGCCACCTATGGAAGAAAACCTGGCAGCAAAGGAAGATAACCCTTATGGACTCATGTCCATCCCAACAGGGGCGGGCAATCGCTACAATTCCATACTAAATAATCAACCATTTTTCATAAAATGTCTTCTGGTGAATTTATCATTGACCTAATTAAAATTGGAAGTTTTGTTGAGTTAAAGATTAAAAAATGTTTTTGATTTCACAAATTGACCAAAGTGTACAGTAAAAAGTCGGTGAGTAATTGTATTCTTTTCAAATAATCATCAATGGATCCACAAGTAGTCAGGATCTACCTCAAATATAAGATTTTTTTTTACAAGTAAAAGTCGGTGGAGTAGCCTATTGTCGGTATCAACCGGGCAGCGAGGAGCCTATCCCCCTTTTGCTGGTGCTAGACATGGGAGATTGTTTTTACTGAAGAGGAGCGCCACTTCTACCGTAAGCTTCCATATGCTTTACTGCACAGACTAGACTACCCAAGCTATGCTTCGCATGCACCTAGTTGGCGAGGACCGATATCGAACCCAGAACCTTACGATTCGTAGGCAGATGCTCTACCGACTTAGCTAAACCGTAGTACTTGTTAGTTAGTCAGTTTAAATATAAGCCTTTTTAAAGATATAAAATTTCATAATTTCTCTCTTTTCATTGAATTTCATTAAAAGAAATTCTTACATTACATCATCTCCAATAATCCTACAATGCTTTCGTTTTTAATCCAACAACTTTCTCTTCCTATTCAGATTTATTTACGCTAAGCTCCTTTAATCTCACTGTTTGAACAATGATATATACATGTATTAGTATGTTTACTTATGTGTTTATATATGTGTGTGCCTGCATACTTGTTTAGATGTGTATATATGTGTGTATGTCAATGCATTTGTATATCTGTATGTATATTGATATGTGAGTATATATATATAATCCATATATAAGCTACGTTTTACATGCAAATTCATCTTTTGTTTTTCTTTGATTCTTTGTCTCAAATTTAAAAGCATACATAGTTGAGATGTTGGCTAAACCAAGCAGCCAACTTGAGGACACGTGTCAATATACTTTAAAATTATTTCCTTTATATTGTAGCAGACGAATAATGGTACAAACGACTGAATTTTGTCTTTGTATGTTTGTCGTATTTGGACAACATAACTCCAACGAACATTAAATGAGTGAAAGGAAACAATACGTACGTTTGTAGCAGAGTAAATGTTGTAGGGTCTAATATTATGAAAGATATGGGTTATCCTCCCCTGACTCGGTACCGGAAGTAAGGGACTAGAAGGATGGGGGCGAAACCCAAAAATAATCAGAACAGTAAAGGTAAAGAGGGCAGACGTCCCTACTGGGAGAACAGACCCAGACAGCAGCAGAGACGACTGTCAACTAATGACCAACACAGGCACACTCCAATTATGGGTGAATGAACCCCCATAAGAACTCTACAAAAAGATAAGTGTGTTACGAATTGTTACTTTATATATATGTGACTTGAGACCGCTGAAGCAATAAGTTTTAGCAACCCCTTCGCTCCATTCGCCCTTTTAAAATATAACAACCTTGTCTTGTCTATAATTACTTTTTTATGACAGAATTTCTGTTAATATTTTCTCATTCAGAATAATTCACGACGAATCAACAACATTTTATTGTCAGAGCAAACTTGATAGAATGAATACAAGAATGACATGAACTACTAAAAGAGTACATAAATACGCTCTACCGACTGAGCTAAACCTGCTCATAGTCCGTAAAGTACCCGTCATTACAAATACGTATGTTTAAAAAATATTCGTATTTGATAGGATCGTGTACAAGAAAAACCTCTTAAGAAATAGCTACACAACAATGTAAATAGGAATTCACAATGTACGTGATTTGAATTTAGTTGATTTTTTTTTTACATAGATGGGAAGAAATCTCTCACCTTTAATAAAAAAGACTTATTCCATAATTTGATTTGAATAGAAACAATTAGTCTTCAGCGTTCTCACATGAATAGACCGTAAGTCCTATATTAAAATTACAATTACTTCTTTTTGCTAATGGATTTCTTTTGAGGTCTATTAACGGGATTTTTACTCATATTTATTAAAATAAAACCAATTAGAAATCCATAATACCAAGCAAATATTTATGAAAATCAAATTTTTAAGATTAATATACAAATTAACCTTTCTTGATGATATATCCGGGTTAAGGGATATATTCTGATGTTCGTATTTGGTATATTATCGCAGTAGTAATTGGTACATCCGTCGGTCGAGGTGTCGTCTAGCGAGTGAGTTAGCTTGTAAGGCATAAGGACGTCGGCTATCGAGTAAGTCTGGGTCGTCGGTCTAGAACCAACACAGTGTCGACTATTTATACATGAACTGTCCAATCAGATTATAGTGAGGGTGTACCAAGGTATTTACATATTCATTATATCACTTGATTACATTTTAAACCGCTCTTTAGTCTATTCTGTTGGTTGTTCTTGGAATATATCGTACATTAACTTGTTTCGGACGTGTGTACCCTGTATATATTATTACATATGTTATTAATTAAACATTCTCATGTCCATTGTTAATGTGAATTGTCTGTCTTGTCTTACCAAATGTTCAGTGTTAGGTTATCTATGGATTCCCTAATGCATCATAAGGACTTAGTGTTGGTTTCAAACTAATACCCACAAATAGCAGTAATCCATGAAAAGCTTCTTGGACTGGTAAATGAAAAATTTTAATATTTCATCGAAATACGAATTAACTGTCTTTTGATGGTTTGAATATGGGTTGTTATTCATATAGCATGTCTTGAGCATAAATAGTCTGGGTATTAGCGATATGCGAAATGCAAACGGCCTCGTTCAGAATATGAACCCAGGTAGCAAAGTTCACTTTTTATGACGATAACCGCTGAGGTGATACACATATAGCATGTGTTGGAGACAAATAGCCAGAGTATTTAGTTTAGCACTATGTGAAATCCAAGTAGCCCTGTTCAGAATTTGAATTCAGATAGCCAAGTCCACTTCATACGACAATGAATGCAACGCAACGAGTGCTCTCAACATTACACCAAACAATATACCATTTGATGCCAGAGCCAAACAGATTAAACTAACTTGTTCCCAATTTTATTTGGTCCAGATAACATACTCATTTGTAAAGGCTAATTTAGCTCTTTGGTTCTTCTTGCTGATGAAATGTTCAATGGCAGCAGAATGAGAATAAAAACTCGGTTTTACGTAATGCAACACTGTCTGTTAAGATACTTTCGTGCTAAATTATTTGGCTACCTGACGTGAAATGCTGCTGCCATGCCAAAATAGTTCACCGCGTAGAGTCTTTAAATCATTTGGTTCTGCCAAGAAGTCACTTTATATAGCTTCCCTGTTATTTTTTAGGTGACATACAACTTTAATATTCTCGAAATGACACTCTGGCTCTATTAACCTCTTTTGTAACGACAGAAATCATCACCCCATGAGTTTATTCTACGACAACATGACACCTGGGTGATTTATTAATTTTGCAACAGCATCGATAAATTAGAAAAGAATGCTATAGATAAATAAAGAATATTTGTTTATATTGCAATATTATCTTCAGCTCAAATGTCTCAAGTGAATAATAACAAAGATTCACTTTATTATTCATAAAGTCATTGACTTTACACACCAGCAGTTAGTCAGAGTAGTGACTTACACGGAAGATCAAACGATGATATTACTTGCTGTCCGTCGTATCCGATGATGACACCACGCAATCCTTTTCCTCCAATTTATTTGGTCTCTGGTTGCGTCTTGCCAACTGCTTATGGGGATATTCAAGTCCTTCAGGTTTATCATGATGCTGCCTTTGTTGATCTACCGATTCCACGTGATCCTCTCTTAGCTGAGAGTGCAGAATCTGCTTTAGTCTGTTTAAGTGGCCAGCCATCTCAGGTTGCGCTGAACAAGTATGTCGTGCATGCTAGGGAATCCAGTTCTCTTCAGGATAGTACTGTTTGAAATGTGTTGCCACCACTTGACATTTAATACACTGGGCAAGTGACGCATGTAGTAGACATGTAGTCTGTGGGCATCCGCTTTGTATATCGTCCAGGCTTCTGCACCGTACAGCAGGGTTGAGATAACTATAGCACATTATACTGCACATTTAGTTTTCGAGATGTCTCTGTTGAACAAGATTCACTTCTTCAGCCGGCCAAATGCTTTGGAAGAATTTGAAATTCGGAGATCAAGCTCTGCATTGAGTCTATAATGTCTTCTCAATACTCCAGCATTCAAGTCATGTTGATATCACGTATTCCTTGACTATCTTTATCTGTCACTATCAGGCATCCCTCTTGACAAGTCCTCTACATGGCATCAGTGTCCGAACAGAGCTGATGAATATAAGTTTTTTTTCTTGTCAGCCAACAATTGTGTGTCCATGTGTAGGAATTCACAGTAGAACTTCTCAGTTTGTCCCTGCTTCTCCAGCAATGTCCAACGGGTTTTACTTGGATGGTCTTTGATATGGAAAGTAGTAGCCGTATAGATGCTGTTTCATGAGTTACTGCTTGCAGCATCCATGTTTGGTTCCAATGTAACTTTTCTCCAGTTGTTGAGAACTATGGAGTCTCATACACAAAAATGATCAAACAGTATTCTTACAACTCTTTATCTCTCTCTCTTTCATATGATTAATAATTTATCTGAATATTTTCTTATAATATAATGCATATAACTACAGGAGATTTTCAATCTAATTCACAACTACACTGATATTTTTTCTATTTTTCTTCTATGCTTCTTAGAAAATTATATTATTGTAATTGTTACGATTTTTGTGGCCATTTTTAGGCTTCAAGTGAGAGCACTTTACAGTGGAGATCCCTTGTGTTAAGCAGAGGCTGATCTTTAGTGAAGAAACCTTTGGTTGTTCCTCGGTGTCTCTTAGTGTTGGGTAGAATCCTTTGGTTGAGAAAAGTGCTTCATTGCAGGTTCGTTTGTCAATGTTGAATGACTTTCAAAATTGGTGATTAAATCGTTAACTAACCACGTATTCAAGCTTTTTATTGGCTGGCTTTAATCCACAAGCCCATGCAGAGTCCATAAGTTTAAGTGGTGGACCTCAGCACACCTTATATTACAAAAAACCGAAACAGTAATATCTTCAACTAATGGCATCTAAACTTCTCCCTATTTTTCTAAAGATCCAGATTGTTTCTCTTTTCCAGTTAGCCTAGAAAATCCTCCCTACTCATTTTATTTCCCTTAATTCTTTCACTGGCTTTCATCACATAATACACAAAATGATTCAAATCTTCATTGTAGAAACACTCAACTCTACCCAATTCAAAGCAACATTTTCTTAATTCTCTTATCTACTTATCTGACCCTAAACCTATCAACAATATCAAAAATAGCTTAAATGTTTCAAACATCATTGTCATCAACATCATCAAAGCATTCCAACAGCACAAATTCTCTTGACTCTTTCTCACCATCTATTCTTATTGGTCATCAGTCTTGGTAAGTCCTCTAAACGGCATCCAGTGTTTATACATTCCTGATGAATGTAAGATTTTGTTGGTCAGCCAAATTGGTATGTCCATGTGTAGGAGTCCATAGGAGAACATTGCTTATGAGTTTGCCCTTACTTCCCAAGCAGTGTTCAACGTCATACTCATTTTACTTGAATGATTTGTGAGATGGAAGGTAAGTGGCCATACAGCTGCTGTTTTGTAGGTTGCTGCCACCAAGATATGTTCAAAACAGTATGAAGCATCCTTGTATAATTCCCATCTAGCTTCATCTCCAAACATTTTATTAAAGTCCAAGTGATGCAACCATACAGTAGTACAGACACATCTCCAGTTTGGAAGAATTCCAGTTTTTATTTTATCAGAGAGATCAATAGCATCGAACCCTAAAGTTTTATCTCTATTGGATTCACTTTATAATACCAATTAACTGTTTAAAGATTTCTTTCTAACCTTGAAAACAACTATTTTTAATTCTTAATCAACAATAAAAAGATTTCCTAGGTTCTACCACTGAGCTAGAGTTATTGCAATAGGAAGAAGTCAACATTTTAGGTTGAAATTCTCTTTGATTCTTTCATTCTTTATTAAAAAAAGGGCCAGTTACTATCTTTGTTATTTTGCTAGTTATATTTGTTTACTGTAATAATAACATTAATTTTATCTCAGATAAATCAAATATTCCAGGACAAAATACAAAATTTTTCCAGGATTTTTGACAAAAAACAGGTTTTCCAGTACTGGAAAATTTGCATTTTATTTTAGAGTTATCTAGAGTTATTGCAATTGGATAAAGAAGTCATCATTCTAGGTGGAAACTCTTTGATTCTTTTTATTCTTCGAAAAAAAAAAAAGGGCTAGTTAGCTCAGTAGAGCATCCACTTAGGAATCACAAGGTTCCAACTTCAATATCAGTCCATACCAACTTAGCACATGAGTTGTACAGCTTCACAGGTTACCATCCATGGCCAACCGGGAACCTCATTGGTGGTGATCTTACTCCTCTACAAAGGTGCAATCAGTGTATTCTACAACCCTGGCCAACAGGGTGGCCAAAGCAGTTCAAGCTGTGGAAAGGTACCCACTATGATTAGTAGTATCATGGTAGTTGATGCACTGACACATTATGCATTGCTTTACTCCATGTGGGATTTGAAAACCATACAGATTAATATGCAATGTCGTCTTATTCAGCAATTTATGTTTTTGTTGTGGGTTTTTTAAGGGACAAAAAAATAAGACAAACAACTGGTGAAAATGGATACAAATGTATTTAACAAAAATGAGTAGAAATTACAGAAAAAAAAAGTGGAGATTGGGTCCGACCATACAGTTGCAAACTGACTCACGTTGCTTGTGTCCCAAGCCACAATTGTCCCTGCTACTTATAGTAGTAGTCAGCGCATTCCATTTATGTACATAGGTTATATCACCTATAACAGTTTTATGAGTTCAAACTGGGCCATAATGCCATAGAAGCAACCAAAACCATTTGTTGTGCAAAAGGTAAAAGGACAGTTGGTAAGAGTATATAGAAGCACATGGTGTAATGGTTAGAGTCATAGGAAATGGACTCGTCAACCTGACTTCAAATCTTGGACAAAGCTACACATCACATAGTGCTAATACCCTAGGGAAAGGTATGAATCAAACTATTCTCCCTCCAGCTATGGGTAAATAGTATGGCAGACTGGGCTCTTTAACCTTGGTTTGGCAACCAGTATAGGAGATGGAAAACTCTGAATTCAAACCTGTCAAACTCTGCTGGAGGTGGTCACTGCTAGAATAGGCTCAATCCTAATTAGTGAACTATTTTATTAATTTTAAAAAATCAGATGGTTCAAGATTTTTTTGCTCAGGCTGTAAGAACTTGATGATCAGCCACAACAGGTAGATGTAAAACCGTGGATTACAAAACCATGCTTCCAGCCCTCGAGGCAAATCCAGTGCATAGCACTTGAAAAATATCGGATGAGCTAATTATTTCACTGTCCAGTTTGGTTTGTCACCAGAGTTGTCAAATTGTTCCTCCTGTTATACAAAATATTGCAAAATGTTTAACTCAGCCTTGTATTTTTTTTTTCATTTTCATCCACTTTCAAAAATCATTTGGTTTTTCTTTCCATTTTCTTTGCTTCACCATTCTTAAATTCTTACTCATCAACAACGACTTCTTTACTCACAGGAAAATGTGTCATAAAAACAAGAAAAAGTCAAGGCCAAAAGGGAGGATCCCCTAAAATTCAAGCTGTCTCTCATGTCACCACTTATTCTCATGGTTGATCTTGCATCTACACAAAAATAAGTTTATCATGTGAATATTGTTTGAAATATTTCTTTTTCTTGGGGTTTAAACAAAACACTTCAAACAAAAATCATTTGCATTATTTTTATAATTTTCATTTTAATTTGGATAAAAAAAGAAAATGCTTTTTTGAAACTAATTTATCATTTAAAATATCATTTAATATATATTGAATGTACATTTCAGTTTTCTTTTCTTTGCAAGTGAATATTAAGCAAATATGGAAATTCAATTCCTTAGAATTCACCAAAATTTATTTAACATCTGCTTTCATTTGTTGTTATATCCATAAAAATGTTATAGAATATTAACTGAAATAATAAAAGCTAAAACAAAACAAACCAAAGATATCTTAAAGATGTATGAAAATAAAAATATGCCAGTATACAGGATGTTTTAAAACTATGATATCATTTAAGAAATGTTGATATCATCTTGTAATTGAAGGATTATTATTAAATAGGAATCAAGTAACTTAACCTTGACTTGGGATCCAGCATATGATAATCTCGTTAAAGTTAGACCTCAGGTATAATCTATTCAGGAGCTTAATGATTTTTTATTTCTTAATGATAATAGGACAGAGAGTGAGTCTGAGAAGATGATATATTTTATATGATATTGAGTATTCTTATCTAATCTTATTATAATGGAGATTGTGTGTTTGTCTGTCTGTAACCGAAACTATATTACTATACAAGTCACAATTCCTTTTGTTATTTGCATCACATTCTTCATGATTTTATGTTTATTTAATTTAAACTTCAGTTATTAATAAAATTGTTTTACATTATTAATACTGTTGACCATATCAACCTACTAATAACATACAACTGTATTTATATATACAACAAAATAGCGGTTTACAGTGTGAATTGGAAGGCTAATTTGCATATTGATCTTAAAAATTTGATTTTAATAAATATATGCTTAGTATTAATGATTTCTAATTGTTTGGTTTTATATTAATGAATATGAGCATAAATCTCAGGGATAAATCTTAAAAGAAATTCATTAAGAAGAAGAAATAACTGTAATATTATTCTTTACTTCCTATTTTAACTAAATAGTTAGATTAGGAAAATTTACCAATGAAAGACGGGAGTAAGGGAAAATGATGGAAGAGTTAATTTCAAAGTTGTTCTATTTTTCAATCATACCCCCTCTGTTCCAAATATTTTTATCTGAATTCTTATTCAGTTTCATTAGCCTTTCGAATTTAACATGATATTTTATTATATTAAAACTTAAAAACTTGCACCGGGAGGGTGCATATATTTGCTAGTACTAATAATTTATACACAATTGTATGATCCAAAGTAACTAATACCATTTAATAATAATTATTTGTTTGCACACAGTTATGTGATATCAAGTACTTCTATCTAATACTAATAATTTACATAGAGTTATCTGTTTTCAAATATTCCTATCAAATGATTTTGTTTTTCTTTTGTTTAATTCTCTTGATACTTTATATTCTCAATATTCTTATTGGGATATAAACTCTTTGAATCTTTGCCAGAAAGTTTGGGGATTCATCAAAATGACACTAGTGAAGATGATAGCTGCAAGGAATTCACCAAAGCCCTTCTGTTAGAAGCATAAATGTAAGCCTCATTAGAAATCTGTTGGTCTCAGCACATTGTTCGAATAATGAAGCATTCATTTCTTCTTCTTTTTTTTTTTTTAACTGTGCATGGAGACATGTGCTCACTGTAAGAAAGGCACAACACTTCTACATTGAATATCACATATGTAGAAGTGTTGGGCTGCCTGTTTTGACAGGTAACCAACCCCCCCCCCCAAAAAAAAATCACAAGTGAATAGCAAAGATTGCATCAACTTGCTTTGCCTTTGGTTATCAGAAGGATCTTAAGCACATCCTATTCAACAGAAAGCTGTTTACGAGAAAGGAGGGGGTCAATCTTGAGAATCGTTGGGGAGTTGAAAAACAAAGACAGTCTGGTGCCCAGGCCCAACCCTTGTTGCCAGTCAGCAGTCCGCACCTGATTTCCTGCTGCTGAGTTCTTTGATTTTAACGCCTATGTCTCATACCGTTGTCACCATCTGCGTGGGAGTTAATCTATGTTGGCAATTCCTACAGTTAAACAATGATTTTTAATAAAAATGTTTTTGCCCCTTTCATTTGAGATAAGATTTTATTAGATATTAGCAGCACCTGTAGATATACCCCAGTATGATGGTCTAATTATTACAATGTTTGATATGTTTACTTAAGAGCTATTGCAAAATACTTCAATAAGTAAAAAGTATAAGATCTTGATTTAACTCTCTTTAATTCTTGTTTATCTTTTCATCTTTTCATCTTTTCATTATGTTCGATTGAAACAGATTAATTAGCATTATCACTTCCATGCACTCACCCCTCTCTCTATCTTTCCCTACTTTGTTTTTCTGGAAGTGCATGGTGTAATGGTTAAAGTCATGGGAAATGGACTCGTCACCCCGAGTTCAAATCCTCGCTGAGGTAATTGCATTTCACTTAGCGCTAATACCCTTGGGAAAGGTATGAATCCTACTCTCCCTCCATCTATGGATAAATAGTAGGGCAGACTGGACTCTTTAACCATAGTTAGGCAACCAGTCTAGGAGAAGGAAAACTCTGAATTCAAACCTGTTAAACTCCGCTTAAGAAATTGACCTTGTGTCGCATCCTGCTCGTGCGGAGGGGTTGGTAAATAAATATAATATTTTTTCTGTGTAACATGTCTTTTTCTAACTGTCTTTATAATAAAAACGGAATAGTCCATTATTTAGCTGAGGTGACAACATAAGAAAAAAGAATATCAGCAGATAAGCAACACCAGATAAACAGGATGTACATTTTTGCATTTTATCTTGAATGATTTGGACAGTCTCATTTTTAACCAGAGGGTGTTGCAAGATGATAACGGATGGAAAATTGAGGAAAACCAGCATCAATATATAAATATATAGAGTAGCATTAAAACAGCTAGGTGTGGAGTAAAATATTTTCCAGGTTAGAAGAAAATTTAAACCAGTGTTTCTCAACCTTCTTTTGGCCATGGCCCCCTTCAGCCCAGTGTCAGTTCTTTGTGTCTCCCATGCCAACTTTATTTTTATCCCCTCCTCCATTGTGCTTTATGTTAAACAAAATGGCGGATCATATGACCTTTAGGCACCCCTTTTTGATCTCGATTAAGAAAGGACATGTTTTTAATTTACACCGTCAATATCCGGTTGTTTTAACAGACGATTATTAGATTTTTAAAAAAATTATAAAACTAACCCCTAACCTCTAAACAAAAGGAAACTATATTGTCACAAGAAAAATAAAAGATATATTTTTGCAGTTGCCTATCAGAGATATAAAACCATCTATACTTTTTAAAACTTATTTTTAACAAATATATAATAGAGAATTGATTTATAATTCCTCCCCCACCAAAAAACAAAAAATAAAAACAGTAATTATCTGCCCTTGGAAACTGTTCTCTTATCTTGGAAATTTCTTTTAGTCATATAAATCAGTTGTGTCAGAGAGAATTTTCTTCTTCTGCTATGTTCTAGTGATTCTATACAATCAGCAATGGTCTAAGTCTCCAGCTTGTCTGTGTGCAATGACCAAGAGATGTTCATGTTCAGTGACCATGCAGTGGTCATGTCTGACCCCCACTGACCAGTCATGGCCTTTCTAGATGACTCAGAAAAGATCTGATAATCCAAAGGCTAACTAGAATTTTGATAGCATCAACCATCAACAAATCATTTTCATACCGCATCTAGTTGCATCTTCGTGGTTGTTAATTTATATAAAGTAAGAGATTCATCAAGAAATACAGGAATTCTTATCAAAGAAATAAATTAGCCCTAATCAACTAAAAAGTTTCAAATAGTCAAAAAAGTGTATACTCTAGTCTAGTAGCCTTTGCTGGGGTTGTAGAATACGCCGTCAGCATTTCAGCAGAGGAGTAAGATCCTCCAATGGGGCCACCTGTTAGCAACGCTTGGTGACCTTTGATATTAAAGAATGACAGAATCTTGGTGGCTCCACTTTGGCCCTTACTTGGGCTAGACAGATGGTTGGAGAGGCTCCCTCTGATTAATCAGCTGGTCACATCAAAATATGATTGTCTTGACTGTATTGCTCTTATGAGAAACCCCCAACTCTTTTATCATATATGTACTCAAAGGCGGCTGATGGTCAATGTCCTGGGTATGCAGAATCTTGTGGTGAGGTTCCAGTTCTGAGGAGTATGGAGTACACTTTTATCGGTATTACTCCCGGTTCACTTAAGAGAATTTACGGGTTTTCAAAGGAGCTCTTATTTCTCCGTAGTTGTAGGCAAATTGTCGGACAAAGAAGACAAACACACAATGGAAATTTAATGCATGTATTGACAAATATTACAAGAACTTGTTGCAAATTTTATTGGTATTTGCTACGAGACTTATCTGAGTTAAATAATGTTCTTGGAGTAGTGGTGATAACAGGGGTATTCTGTCGCTTGTTGAAAAGTTGATAGGACATTTCTTCGGACGTTTTTCGTTCTTCCTTGTAACCGGTTCAGTGATAAGTAATGGGGGATGCTATTTTAGAAGCTTCTCACCCTGGTAACAGTTCTTTTAAATGACGGTGAATGGACCCTTTTCAAATAGACTACTTGGTCTTGGTGCCTTCTGTAGTGTGCTATTGTGACAGCCTTGTAGTCTGCGGACACAATGCCTTTGAAAGTGTGCTGTGAAAATATGCCTCCGTCCAGGTCAACAGTCCGTAGAAGTAAGTAAGCCCTGTTTTTGGGCTAAGTGATGAATGAAGTGTATTTACGCGACTACCCTCAGTGGGTGCTCCATGATAAGTGAAGTTTTTGGTTTTGGCGCTAACATACGATGTTGGCGATTCACTCCCTAGCGGCAGGGGGAGATAATTAACTATGGAATTTCCAATACACTCTGACCTGGAGTGATAGTCCTTATTAGGGTCTCATATATGGGTTAAATAGATTTAAAAAATGAGTTTAAAAACGTTGCTTATGAATGTGTTCTTACTTCTAAGTCTTGCTTATCTTACTTCAGCATAAAATAATCCATCAAGGGTTGACATGCCATAAAAATCCAACCAACTGACAGAGATAGACAGGTCGGTATGTATAGATCAAAATATTTCTAAATCCTCAATCTATGCAAAGATTCAAAGATAGATTTTTACCTTTAATAGTAACTACTTGATAACAAGTATCACCAGCTTGGTACTTGAAATAGAAGTATTAGTGTTAACAGACTTGTGCTATACCAGAATCTATAAGTTGATTCCACAAGTTTACAAATCAGACACTAAGTAGCCTTCATATCTTTGACCTACCACTAAGCAATAAACATTCAAGGAGCAACTGTAATGGCTGTGGTTCCAAGTGTTTGTCTTTCTGGTTTGCTCCATTATTCTGGGGTTCTGTGTGATATTGGGGGAGAGTGAAGATAGTGGTTGTTGGGAATATCCCAATATTATGAGTAAAAGGTGGGGGAGGTCTTTGGTTGTTATAAAAGAATAAGGTAAGTCAGCAAGGCCATGTGAGTGTGAGACACGGGGGTGTCAGGGTCTGTAGTTGAATTGTTTGTTTTGGTTTGAGGCATCCAGTTGTTTGTACTGGCATTGGTAACAGTATTTGTTCAGTTTTATGCCAGCCACTACACTTGACACACATATCTTGAAATCCTCATCAGCATCAATGGCTGGCGAGAGAAGTTGAGTCAGAAAGAGAGGAAAAAAAACAACAAAAAAAACAACAAAAAAGAACTGAGATTGCAAATGACTTTCAACAAAGGTGGCAAATATTGCAGGGCGGAAAGTTTTCTTTGTCCTAAGTTTTGCCAGTTGAAAGAAAAAGAAACAAATGTAACTAACCAAAATAATTTTAATCATTTTCTGTTTTTTTTCTAAAAAAAAAAAAAAGAAGACTATTTTTGGATTTAAACTTTCATTTCAGGTTTATTTTATTTTCTCATCATCTGGTCTGCCTTATCGACGGGACTTAGAATATGCTGACTGTATCCTTTGTAGTTGGTTAAAACCCCACAAAAACAGGTGTCCTGTGTATGACACTAAACTACATCTGATGGTGAGGTTCCAGTTCTGGAGATCTGGAGAATATGGAGTACCCCTTCATTGCCATTAGTGCTAGATTTACTCTGACTTGGAATGATAGTATCCAGTGGTGTGCCAATGTCGTGATCCAGTGTTAGAGGCAAGAACTCGGAACCGTCACCCACCAGTGGCCAATAAATTCTGATTCAGATTTTTCAAAGCTTCACCTACCCACTTATTTTCAAATGTTATACATTCATAGATCAGAAGTATAGTGGCAAAAATTAGGCAATATATTTGGGTTGAGTAAATATATACTGTTTTCCCACCTAAGTACAGGGGAGTCTCATCACTACTTAGTATTAATTATCTGGTAGGAACTTTTTCTTTATTCAGTGCTACTGTACGGTTGCACCACTTGGACCTCTGGAGAATAAGTTAGATGGAAGCTGCACAAGAATGCTGTGTACAATCTTAAACAAGATGTGGAAAAAACACCCATGAGAAAACATCTGTATGGCCACCTGCCCCATACCATACAAACCATCTATGTGAGGTGAAGACACACTGGGCACTGCTGGAGAAGCAAGGATGGATTCATAAGTGACGTTCTTTTATGGAATCCATCACATGGGCACACCAGAGTAGGTTGCCCAGCAAAGATGTACATAAACCAACTCTGAGTGGATACTGGATGCTGCGCAGAGGACCTCCCAGAAGCAATGAGTGATAGGAACGGCTCGCAAGAGATTAGTATTATTTGTATTATTCAGACTATTGTTCTCATCTTCATTGTTATCTGTACAAGTTTCGACCTAACTCCTTTATCCACTAGGCTATGTGTCCAATTGGACAATTAGCCTAGTGGATAAAGGAGTTAGGTTAAGAGAGTTCTAAGTGACAGTTATCTCTAGACTGCAGGTTCAGTCCTGGTCAGGCGCAGCAGTAACATAGAATAATAATCAACACAGCTTAACACCTGTACCCCAGCTATGGTTAGCTGAATGAAACAGGATAGTCCCATGATACCAAAGTCCCGTGATGGCTCCCGATTATGAAAAGAAGGTTCCCAAGTTCGAAGAGAAGATTCCCAAGTCTGAGAAGGTTCCCAAGTCTGACAAGAAATACCTGAAGATGGCCAGAGGGCACATCGGCCGAAACATTGTACAGATAACAATGAGAGAGATTAATAGAGAGAGAGTAAGAAAGAGAAAGAGAGGGAGTAAACGAGAATAATAGAGAGATATTAAGAGAGAGAGAGAGAGAGAGAGAGAAAGAGAGAGAGAGAGAGAGGTTATGAAAGAAATATAAATAAATAAATAACTTCGATTTGCTTTAGATCATATTTTATTCCGAAATCCCCACCAAACTACCTGTGCAGATTGAGGACAATAGAGCGAATAATACAAATAATACTAATTATCAAGCCTCATCTCAAAAATTCAGAGAAATGGCAAGAGATTGTCATGGATATCCGTGATGCTAGCGTGACATGATGATGATGATGATGAAGATGATGATGATGAAGATGATGATGATAGGAACTAGTGCTTTCAGGGTGACTCAACTGTCATCAATAACTTACATGCGGTCTAGTATCTCCTTTCTGATTTAATATTTATTATTTTAAATTTATTTTGAAGATTTCTCATTTTCCATCTTAAATCATATCCAGTAAATTTCAAATTTGTTATCTTTTTTTTTTTTCACTTTTGTTCATTTTATTCATTTTTTTTTTTTAGCTAGTTTTTCCTTTCTTCTTCAAGAAAGTTTTTTTTTTTTTAAATTTAATATCTAATTTTTCTTTCCTTCTTGTTCCCATTTGAAGTTTTTAGTCCTCCACGTTTATTTTCCTCCATGAAACGTATACTCCACATCTACCATGAAGCAGGTTTTATCTTTTGACAGTAATCTACTAAATGTTTGCAAAATGAGATAAAATAAGAACTAAATTTGATCACAGCTGTTTTTCTCTGTGCATACATACATGCATACATGCTGCACAGAGAGAGAAAGAGAGAGAGAGAGAGAGAGAGAGAGAGAGAGAGAGAGAGAGAGTAAATGAGAATAAGAGAGAGAGAGATTAATAGAGAGAGAGAGGGGAGAGTAAATGAGAATAAGAGAGAGAGAGTAAGAAAGAGAAAGAGAGAGAATAAGAAAGAAAGAGAGTAAATGAGAATAAGAGAGAGATTAATAGAGAGAGAGAGTAATGAGAATAAGAGAGATTAAGAGAGAGAGAGCGAGAGAGAGAGAGCGAGAGAGAGAGAGAGGGAGAGAGAGAGAGTAAATGAGAATAAGAGAGAGAGATTAATAGAGAGAGAGAGAGAGAGAGTAAGAAAGAGAAAGAGAAGAGATTAAGAGAGAGAGAGAGTAAGAAAGAGAAAGAGAGAGAGTAAATGAGAATAAGAGAGAGAGATTAATAGAGAGAGAGAGAGAGAGTAAATGAGAGAGAGAGAGATTAAGAGAGAGAGAGAGAGAGAGAGAGAGTGTAAACGAGAATAAGAGAGAGAGATTAATAGAGAGAGAGAGCGAGAGAGAGAGAGAGAGAGAGGTTAAGAGAGAGATAGAGAGATAAAGAGAGAGAGATGAAGAGAGAGAGATTAAGAGAGAGAGAGAGAGAGAGAGAGAGAGAGAGAGAGAGAGTAAATGAGAATAAGAGAGAGAGATTAAGAGAGAGAGAGAGAGAGAGAGTAAATGAGAATAAGAGAGAAAGATTAAGAGAGAGAGAGAGAGAGTAATGAGAATAAGAGAGAGAGATTAAGAGAGAGAGAGAGAGAGAGAGTAAGATGAGAAAGAGAGAGAGTAAATGAGAATAAGAGAGAAAGATTAGAGAGAGAGAGAGAGAGTAAATGAGAATAGAGAGAGAGATTAAGAGAGAGAGAGAGAGAGAAGAGAGAAGAGAGAGAAGAGAGAGAGAGATTAAGAGAGAGAGTGTTAAACGAGAAGAGAGAGAGAGATTAAGAGAGAGGAGAGAGAGAGAGAGGTTAAGAGAGAGAGAGAGATAAAGAGAGAGAGATAAAGAGAGAGAGAGATGAAGAGTGAGAGAGATTAATAGAGAGAGAGAGAGAGAGAAAGAGAGAGAGAGAGAGAGAGAGATAAAGAGAGAGAGATTGAAATATAACAATATATAAACATCATTAATAAAATATAAAAATAAATACATGTTCTAAATTTAAATCATGATTTCAAAAACTTTTCTTTTTTTT
>CM042143.1:17500-25000 GCA_023376005.1 Doryteuthis pealeii | reverse complement strand
CTTAAATTTTCCTTCATTCCTCCTAATATATAATTAAAGATAATCTTTTATTTACTTATTTACTGGTACATCTAATTAAATTAATACATTTTATTTTTTACAACTGAAAAAAAAAATTAGAGAAAAAAATAAATAAATAAAAGCTAAGTATATAAATTTTTCTATGTGACCGTTTTTATTTTGAATTCAACATGGCTACATTGTTGCAATATTCACTGGAAGATAAACAGACAATATTGGATACATATACAAGCGTAGGGGTTCAAACATTCGTTCTCAACAGATATTCAAAAAAATAAGAAATTACAGTTATTCGCCCATTTCATTCATAACATAAAGAAAAAAGAAAGGAGGAGAAAGAAAAAAAAAAGAAGAGGAAAAAAAAAGAAAAAATATAACCACACAAAAAAAACTTAAGCACGTACATTTCTGATATTCATCTCTGAAGATAAAGTTTCTACTTTGAAATTGATAAGACAAAAATAACATCTTTTTGTTTTTAATTTTTATACGCATTGTAATTGCCTTCAAATCATTAATATATTATATATATATATATACCTCTTAGAATACTGCAAAAATTTAGAGTAGTTTTTTGATAGGACATTTTGTTCCTATGCATTTATAGTTATTATTATCAAAGTATTTTCTCTGATTTTATCTTTCAAATTCTTGAAAATATTTTGAAAATGTTAGACATACTACCAAAAGCCATTAAGTGAGGTACTCCATTTTTATAGGAAATGGAAATGGTAACCTGATTTCAAATTCTGGATAAGGTTGCTATGGGTAAATAACAGGACATTGTAGATATTTTAACCTTTGAAAGGCAACTCTTCAAAGAGAAGGAAAACACTGAATTCAAACCATCTCTATTCCACTTTTGAAATTTGCCTTTGAGTAACAGAAACTTCAGATAAAAACATACATAAATATCAATCAGAAACTATGTAAATATAAATGTTGAAGCGTATTAAAGAAAGATTTATTATTTTGAATGAATTTATTTTCACTGTTCTTTAGTTTATGAATTTATGAAAGTCAAATATATATTTATCTACATTCAACAGCTTTTATTAACTCAACTTAGAATCAATGAACTATGATCAACTGAAAACATCTAACTATTTATAATATTTATTACATTTACTGGCCTAAAATGATAGATTACAAGAGATTAATGCAGAACTGGAAAACATTGGTTTTTGAATTTTCCTTCTTTTTGTTTAACTATATTCATATGAATGAGAACAGTTTTATCTTAAGTCAATGAATGAGCATCTTGAGCAAATCATTCTTTACTCGTATCATTTAGATCATAGATCTCAAACTAAAGGAGTCATAATGGCCATTAAATCTTGGAGGAAGAGGCACCATTAACCGAAAGGGAGATAAGGGATCATGATTTCTGACAGTTATAATGCTAATCTGGAATACAGCAGATAGGCTGCAATTTTTTTATCAAAATTGATTTGCATATGATACTAAGCGGGATATGTAAATTAGTTCAAAATGTAAGGGGGCAAATTCTACGTTTTAAGTTTTACTTAATTCCATTTTAACTTCTGGTAAATTCCTTTTTTTTCAGTTTTCACTTTTGAGAAATTCTGTGTTTTTTTTTATAATTTATTTTATTTCATGGGTAAATTTTGATAAATTGTTCAACAAAAATTATTAAAACAAAGAAAACAAAAACAAAATTCAATGTTTTATTACACTTAAAAAGATAGCTGATATAATTTTTTGTTTATCTAACAATCTGTGCATTTTCTATGATTTTCTATTTGTGTATGTTGTCTGTCATCTCAGGTACACCTTTTCCATGCCAATATGAGTTCTTCTTATATTATGAAACAAGCAAAATATTTTCATGTTCTGTTGTTTGAGTTAATTTTCTAGAATTTCAGTCAATTTAGTGAGTATATTACTGTGTAAAAGAGAATTATAGAATCAAACGTAACATTTGTATGAGTTGATTATCTAGAATCTTAGTAAAAAACAAAAAACTATATTTGTTTTGCAAAAGCACAAAATGAAGATTAACTAATTATGATTAACCATCATTGCTAATTCAAATTATTTATGTTTTGACCAATATTGAAATTTTTTTTCCACTTTATTTTATTTCATGGGGAAATTTTAATAAACATTATTAAATCAAAGAAAACAAAAGCCAAATTCAAAGTTTAATCACATTAAAAGAAATAGCAGATATAATTTCTATTTATTTAACAATCTGTTCTATGATTTTTTATTCGTGTATGTTGTCTGTCATTCTACTCTTCCTTGGGGAGAAACACAATCAGGGTCAAGGGACAAATTACCAAGTTTTAGAAAGATATCAGTCACGAAAATTGTTTTGCATTTGTGCCATGGAAAAGTAGTTTGTGGGCTGCATGTGACCCACAAGCAGCATGTTTGCGACCCCTGATTTAGATTCTATATTGTTATAATTTAGTTTTGAACACTTAATGATTATCATAGATATATCTTTTACCTGTGATCATTTTGTTTATAGAACTTTAAGAAAATCATGACTTAACAAAATGATCACAGGTAAAAGATATATCTATGATAAACATTAAATGTTTCAAACTAAATTATAACAATATAGAATCTATAGTGATATATACCACCACCACTGCCAGAACCACCATCATTACAAGCATCACAGACTTTGTTTTTTTAGGTTCCCATTAATCCCCAAGGGGATGATCAAAAAGTCAAACAGCTGAATATAGTTCTCAATTTTTCTACTTGTGCCATGTTTATAGATTATCACTGACCAGTATTATGTTATATTCTTCTCTATTGATTATAGATTTGTAAGGAAACACTGTTTGCCAAGTGAAAATTATAAAGTCACTTCACTGACAACTTCCAATCAATACAGTTTCATGCTGCACACATACACACACCTTCACACTTTTACAGACATCTATTTATCACTAACCTTGAATAATATCTAAATCTTTGATGAGATTAGTCTGACACAAGGTCATAAGGATAGAGCTCCTGGTATTATATAATGCATAAGGTAGCCTATTCATTTTGTAATGTAGTGTATAATATATAAATTTAAGTTAACATTTAATCCTGAAGTCATGGAAAAATACAATAAGAAAAATCTTTTAAAAAAAACAAAATAAGAATTTTTTTTCCATAAATGTAAACTTTGCATTGTTTGGATTTGGTGTATATAGAAATTATTTTAATCTTGCAAAAATATTTGCTTTGAGGCTATTCAAAATGGCAGCAAATCAAACGAAGTGCTTGTCATCAAATTTTGGTGCAGTGGTCAATAAAGAAGATCATGCTGACAGTCTTCTGGGACATTTAAAAAAAAATGCAAATGTACTTTAAGAATACTAGCAAATATATGCACCCTTCGGGTGCAAGTATTTAGGTTTTGATGTAATAAAATATTGTATCAAATAAAACTGAGGGGGTATAATCGAAAAATAGAACAGCTTTAAATCTAACTCTTCCATCATTTTCCATCATTCCCGTCTTTCATTGTTCCTAAGCACTATTTAGTTAGATTATGAAGTATTTATTAAAATTACAGTTCTTTCGTCTTGTTTATCGATTTCTTTTAAGATTTATCCCTGAGATTTTTGCTCAGATTCGTTAAGAGAAAACCAAACAATTAGAAATCAATAATCCTAAGCACATATTTATTAAAATCAAATTCTTAATATCAATATGCAAATTAGCCTTCTCGTTCACACTGTAAACCACTATTTTGTTGAAGATATAAATATACTTGAATGTCAATCATATGTAGATTAATCCAACAGTATTAATAAGGTAAAACAATTTTATCAATAATTGAGGTTTAGATGAACATAAATTCATGGTGAATGTGATGTCAATAACTAAGGGAATTGTGACTTGAGTAGTGATATAGTTTCGGTTACAGACAGACAAACACACAATCTCCATTATAATAAGATATATAGTTTTCTATGGTTTTCATTGTAATAGTATTACAAACTATTTCCTCACATGCCACAGCACAACCCGGCAGTGTAGAAAGATCATGAACTGACACAGACCCTTAGGGTGGAACTACTTACAAACACTACCCAGGCCTAGACGCATGTACTACATATCACTGTACCTTTGCAACATTAATAAATATATATATTCCTATCTTATAATGCCTTTGTTAAACTCTACATTTAACAACACATCTCTTCACATTCATGTTTCTGTGATGATCCAAAATTCAAAAAATATTCAATAAGAGTTTTAAGTATGAAAGACAACTTTTGATATTCTCATTGGTTGAGAATGTCAAGTGATTCAAATCTGTGAGAAAGTTAATGAGTTGACTTGCAGACTGCAGGTGTCGTCTGTATTTTTTTTGAATTCAAGTAATAAATACACCAAAAACAGAACTATGTCTTCGTGTTGTTAATAAGAACTAAAGGATGGACAAGTGATAGGCCCGAGACATTAGGACAAAAGATTTCAATAGATAAAGGATACTACTACTACTACTACACTACTACTACTAATAATAATAATAATAATAGGAAGAATTGAAACCATCCAGAAAATAGCCATGTTGGAATCAGCTACAATACTGAGGAGAGTCCTGGAGAGCTGAGAAGACTGTTGTCACTCAAACTCCTGTGAAAGACTATCAACTGATGCTGGTGTAAAAAACTATAATATCTTATTATAATGGAGATTGTGTGTTTTCTGTCTGTAACCGAAACTATATTCCTACTCAAGTCACAATTCTCTTAGTTATTGACATAATATTCTCCATGATTTTTTTTTATCTAAACCTCAATTATTGATAAAATTGTTTACATTATTAATACTGTTAATAATCTACATACTAACAACATGCAATTATATTTATATATACAACAAAATAGCGGTTTACAGTGTGAACGGGAAGGCTAATTTGCATATTAATACTAAAAAATCGAATTTAATAAATATGTGCTTGGTATTATTGATTTCTAACTGTTTGGTTTTATTTTAATGAATATAAGCAAAAATCTCTTCAATGAATCTTAAATGAAATCCATTAACAAGATAAAATAACTGTCATTTTATTCTTTACTTCCTCTTATAAATAAATACTTAAATTAGAAAAAATAACAATGAAAAACGACAGTGATGGAAGAGTAAGTTTCAGTTGTTCCATTTTTTATTATACTCCCTCTGTTTCAAATCTTTTATTATACTCCCTCTGTTTCAAATCTTTTTATCTGTATTCTTATTTAGTTTCATTAGCCTTTCTAATTTAATACAATATTTTATTACATTAAAACTTAAATACTTGCACCCGGAGGGTGCATATATTTGCTAGTAATGTTAATGATAATGATAATGTCACTATGTAACACTAGTAAGAATCCATCATGATAGAAAAATGTTTTTTTTATTCTATGACAGGAGGTGCTCATATCCCAATGGTTATTGCCGCAAGAAATCAAACTTGTGACTCAAGTTCAAATACTCGAAAAAGGCTGATCTACATAGCACTAATATCTTCAGGAAAGTAATAAATTTAACTATTTTTCTTCCAGCTATGGGTAAATAATACAAAAACTAGTCCAGGGGAAAGAAATCTCTGAAATCAAACCAGTTGTACTTTGTTTAAAATTTAATTTTGTGTCACATCCTTCTTGTGTGGGGGGGGGGTAAATACATACTTTATGATACATACTTCGAGAATAAAAGATTTTTTAAATGGATAAATTGTAATTTTATTACCCTCATCTGCAGCAAAACTAATTACATCCAAATATTTTACAAGACACACACACACACACACACACACACACACATATATGTATATACATATATACATATATATACATATATATATGTATATATATATATATATATATATGTATATATAGATATAGATATAGATATAGATACATAGATATAATGCAATTTATTCCATTGAGGTTCATTCATTCCATATATATATATCTATATGCAATTCATTCCATTGATGTTTGATTTCAAAATAATTATGTTCAAATAGTTTATACTTTGTTCTCTTCAACTATTTTTCTTTTTCAAAAAAGAAGTAAGACCAAATTATTAGGGTGTGTCAAAAGTGTTGCAATATTTGCATATGTGATAGTTTTGGTGAATAAACTTTAGAAACTTGCGGGAATCAAACTGATGCCACACCCAGCATATAATCCAGACTTAGCAACCATAGATTATTATTTGTTTCAATCCATAACTTACTTCCTGCCCTAATGACACCTCAATTACCAAAAGGAGGTGGAAAAGAAGTTTTTCAGTTTAAAGGACAAGAACTGGTATCAGTACGGGTTCAAATGACTAGCAGAAGTTTCACCTACATATAAAGTCTGACACTGGTGTTTACATTATCTCATGTAAATGTTGTATACTCTCTTTACTTCTATTATTCTTCTGCTCATCTTTGGTATCTTACGTTCTTCTTCTAGTCTCTGGACTTCGTCTTGGGGACTTCGTGTCTGGTCTTCCATTCGGGATTTCTTTTTATCAGAAGCCCTGTGTCATTGGTAGTTTTTAGATAATAACCCAAGACTTCGATTTACTTTAGATCATATTTTATTCTGAAATCCCCACCAGACTACATGCGCAGATTGAGTCGGCCGTGCACTTAACACGACTTACCACCTTCGTGGTTTGGCCGATACTGAACTAAACTCTCTTTCTAATCTAAACTGGAAGAGGGTCTTCTCCACCGATTCTCACGGTATCCCCCAGAAGGAGGATCAGACTGAGGTCAAGCTGAGTCACTCAATCCTTCAAGGCCGCCTGCTGCAAATTATAACAGCCATTTTGGTTTCTACACTAATGGTACATAAGTGTTAGGAATCTAATAATTATGTAAAATAAAGATTGCGATAAAGAAATCTTAAGAAAAACTATTTACAAATGCCAGAGGACTCTTAGAACTGTAATTTAAAAAATGTTTAACAATTTCAAAAACAGATCATAATTTTAATTTTAATGATGCTAAGATGTTAGCTCATAACTAACAAAAGGTTGTGAATTTTTTTCTAAGCCAGTGCCATTGCACATGTCCTACATTAATCAAAGAACTGGATTTTTCAACCTATCACCTTTCTTAGGTAGACTTGTTCTAAAAAGCAACAAAGAACTTCAGACAGTACATCATGATGGATAATAATTTACAAAATAATAATTTAAATTTTAAAGGTGCTAAGATACTAGCTCATACCCACTACAAAATGTTGAGAAACTTTTGAAGCAGGTGCCATTCCACATGTCGTCCATTAACCACAGACCTGGATTTTTCAACCTATCACCTTTCTTCGACTTGTTTTAAAAAACTTCAAACAGGGCAACATAATGGACTCTACTTTCAATGCTATACTGCTTTTGTTGTAACTTAAAGAATAAAACAAATAAGCTACAAAAATATTGTAAAACTTTTGATCCATCCTCATATTTTGATAACAAAAAAAATTGACAATTGTTTCTAAAAGAAAGAATTACTTT
>CM042143.1:0-15000 GCA_023376005.1 Doryteuthis pealeii | reverse complement strand
GAAATATTTTCACATGATCGTTTGACATTTAAAGTTTCAATTTAAAAATCATATTAAAAAAAAACTTAAATCTTATTCAAAAAATCTTTTTAAAAATGTATATTATTTGGATTTTTCAGGTTGTTGTCCTCATCTTTATTATTACTAGCAAAATAAAAAACACCCTCCGGGTGACATATAAATAGATTTTTGAAACATATTGCCTGAGGAGTGGGAGTAAAAAATTCAATGTCAGCGAGTTTGTACCCTAAGTAAGTAAAATCATCAAATTCATTAAAGGATTAAAAAATAAAACAATTTGAAATGTAAATTTTAAATATGTATTAAATAAAAACAAACTATATATAGATATATAAAACCAGTCATGTATTTATAAAACTTGTTTTAAAAAACAATGAGGACTGTCTAATGTTGCATGTTCAAATTTTGAGTGTATTTATTCTATGTTATGACGATTTTGGGTAATGTGACGTAAGCAGTGACGTAATTTTTGTCTTTTTTCTTTACTGTTACTCTTAATACAGTTATAATAATTATAATTGATTGATTTTTGGTGCTTTTCCGGTAAAAGCAAAGAGACTGTGAAGAATTCTGCTTTTGTTGAGAAGGTAAAGAAATCGGCAGTTGAAACAGCCATCATGTAGACATATATCTTCAATCAAATTAAAATCTATATTTAAAAATGTTTTGATTTAAGTCATGTATTTAAAAAAATAAAATCAAATTTTGTACTTTGTAAATTTTAGTTTACAGATATTTCTATTGTCACTGAATAGGATAATCATCCAGGCCTTGTATAGTGCCTCCAGGCAAATCATGGGGAAGTGCTCTGTGACAAATATTAAGTGTTTAAATAATGTCTATACAAGTCTATGCTCCTGTTGCTGCTAAGAACAGTCAATTAAGTTGGGTTTGGTAGTTTTGTTTTATGGCATATCAACCTCAATGGGTCATTTAATGCTGACAAAGTTTTGAAATAAATCCATTCTTAATGGATACTCAATTGTTTTTATAAACGCATGCTTTTCTATTTAACCCATAGCTGGGACCCTAACAGGTACTACCACTCCGGTTAGAACAAGGGTTGGGGCTTGTCATGAAGGCAATAGGGTTGGGGCAATCATATAGGTGCTAGGGCTTGACATGGCTAGCTGATTGATCAAAGGGGCCTCTCCAACCACCTGTCTAGCCCAAGTAAGGGCCAAAGTGGAGTGTTGCATGTCATTGACTGCTCAGCCACCTGGATTCCACCCTTAAGCATCATGGGTTGCTACCCATGGCCAACAGATGGCCTCATTGGGAGAGTCTTACCCCTCTGCAGAGATGCAGTCGGTGTATTTTAACGCCTCAGCTAACAGGGCGAATTAAGTTGGGAGGGGGATAACTTCTTTTTTTTTTTATACCAGTTACAATATCAAAAGTTAACAATCTAATTCCTTTCATTTTGCTTCTATCATCTTTAGAGAGTCTATCATGTAGTAAATTTAGTCATCTCTTTTAGTTGGACATCAATTTGATCATTTGTCTTCAGCGATGTTATTCAACAGATTTCTCTCTTATCTAACATTTCCTTAATACTCGCTATTTCTATTCTCAATCTCTTATCTGCAACAAGTCTAGTTGATTTGATTGCTTCGACCAAATCTACAAAATATTTTATAGGAATGGTCTTTTAGTGATTATTATTCAACAACTCAACTAATAGCATCGAGATACTTTGTAGATTTTAGTCAGAGATATTTTTATGGTCAACGATTGAATTCAATTTTCTGAGAGATTTTGCAATGAAATATTGATGCAGACATATCTATTTACCCATCGTCTCTGCAACGAGCAGAATATGACACAAGGTCAATATTTTTTAGCTCAGCCGGTAGAGCATTCACCTAGGATCCCCAGGGTTTCAGGCTCAATGCTGGCCTCATCAACTCAGAAGATGAGGTTACTCTCCCTGTAAAAGATACAATCAAAGTATCCTAAACCCCAACAACAGGCTGTTAGAAAAGTACTGTTCAACATGGAAGTCACTTCATTGAGCCAGTTATCACTGTTCAGTTATAAAATGGGAAGGAGGCTAACAAGATGAAGATGCTGATCAAAATCTTATTTCAACTAAAAAAAAAAAAAATGAGTACTGCATTTGAGTAGATGGTTAGGTATTTTACGGCATGTCAGCTCATGGGTTATTTTATGCCAAAAGACTATTTTTTTTTCATTCTTGTTGGGTATTCAATTTTTTTGAAACACATTTTAAAAAAAAATCTATTTAACCACAGATAGGACCTAACAAGTACTACCAATCTGAGCCAGAGTGGACCTGAGAATAATGGCAATGATGGGTGCTCCACACTCCCCAGAGCTCAAGAATTGGAATGTAGAAGCTGTTTAATGTCATACCCAGGACACTAAGACCTTCAGCCATAAACTCATTTTTAAACACATCTTTTTAAACACATCTTTTTAAACACATCTTTTTAAACACATCTTTTAAAACTCTTTTTAGTGTGTCTATTTAACACCTAGATAGAATCCTAACAGGTACTACCACTCCAGGTCAGAGTAGACCTGGGAGTAATGGCAATGAAGGGGTACACTATGCTCCCCAGAGCTCCAGAAATGGAACCTCATACCCAAGACTAATATCCTTAGCCACCACCTTCTAGCACATATATGATAAAATGTGTCAGGGGTTTGCCATAAGAGCAATATGGTTGGGAAAAACATATGAGCACTAGAGCTTGATATGACCAGCTGATTAATCAGGGAGGGAGTCTCTGACTGCCTGTTAAGCCTAATTAAAGGTCAACGTAAAGTGTTGCATGTCATGGAGAGCACACCTATCAGGATTCCATCCTCCAGCATCATGGGTTACCTTCCATAGTGCATAGGGGTCTTACTCCTCAGTAGAGGTGCAGCCAGTGTATTCTACAGCCCCAGCTGACAGGGCAGAGCACTGGACAATGTCCCATTCTTGATATTTTCATAGGACATGCAGGCTAAGTTGAATATAGTAATTATGAAATGTGCACTGCACTCACCAGATTTAAGAGTGCATGTGCTAAGAAATAGTTCTAAAGAAACTGCATCCACTTAAGGTGAGTCAAAAGTTTTGCAATATTTTAATAGCATGAGGCACAGTTCAGCAGCTTTGGATGTTTTGGCTGAGGTCATGAATGTAATGAACCACACTGGACTATGAGATGTTGAGCTCACCTGATACTCACTAAGTGCTACTGAACATATTTGCCCCAGTGGCTTAAAACAGATCCATGGAATCCATGATCTTAGGTCTACCTAACCTTGCTTGAATTTCTTGCAACATGAGCAAAATTTCTTTAACCCTCTGGTTACTGTACTGTGATCAAATGCACCTGCACCTTCTGTGCAAGAAATGTTTTTGGTTGCTTCTGCAGTATTATGACCTAGTTTGACCTTGTACATCATGTTTCTGAATTAGACTAATCTGCACATTCATTTGTGCAGCTTTCAAATCCCACATGTAGTAAAGAAATGCACAACATGTCAGCACACTAACTACCATTATACTACTAACCACAGGGAGTACCTTTCCACAGCTTGCACTGTTTAAGTCATGTTATACACATTCCATAAAATATTGCAAAACTTTTGACTCACCCAAGTAGTTAATAGTAAAAAGGGTCAATTTAGCACAGTCAGTATAACATTTGCCTAGTAATCTCAAGATTCCAGGTTCAATACCAGTCCTCACCTCTCAGTGCAGAGATCAGATTAACTAAGTTGTACTCATTTGAATAATCTGATCTAAGCCTCTGTAAAGCATGATGTAAAGCATCTGGGAGCTGAAGATAGTTGTGGTGCTCCACATCAGAAAAAGCAATTGTCCTAGTCTAGTGCTAGTGAAAAGGGAATAGACTCTTGCAATGTTCAGATGATACTAATGATAGGCCACTCCGCAGACAGTAGTTAAATTGTTAAACTTTAGACATATGATGAACAGTAATGTTGTAGTTGGATCATTTAAAGTGCCCTTGTGACCCTTAAGGAAATTGGTTTTACTGGATATCAAGTTCCTTGAGAGAATGAAACTTTAGAGAAGAAATTAAAAAAAAGAAAATCAAGAATAAAACAGAATGAGAAGCAAGAAGAAGAAGAAGAAGCAAAAAATGTTCTTCCTGATTAAAAGCTATCAAGGGCAATATTTAGGAACTGTCACAGACCACAGGGATTTACTGAAAGGATTTTTTATTGATAAAAATATAAGAAAAAAATTTGCACTTCGTTTTTTTCTCATCTTTTTTACATTTAAAATCTTTGGTGCATTCATCAGAATACAATATTAAAAAAGATAAAAATGAAGCCTACCATTGAGACATTCAAGGATTATCTGCCCATAAAAGATAGGAGAGTTCACCAAGTTGGAATAAAGCAAACAAATTTGACTTTAAAAAAAGAAAAGAAAGGAAGATGTTTTATGTTTTCTTTCTTTTTTCTCTTTTACTCAGTTTGTCCTTAATGCTTTTTATTTTATTTATTTATTCTTTCTTTCTTTCTTTTTTTCTTCTTTTGATTATGTATTTGTTTTTATTGTTCCTTTTCAATTCTTTCTTCCTTTTCTTTATTTTCTTTTTTTTTCTTCTTTCTTTTGTTTTTGTTTTTTGTTTTTTACATATTTTTGTTTCTGTATTTTTATTTCATTTATTTTATTTCATTTTTCTTTTTTTGACTTACATTTTGTTTTTGCATTTCTTTTTTATTTATTTTGTTAATTCTTCATTCTTTCATTCTTTCTTTCTTTCTTTTATCTTTCTTTCTTACTTTTTGGCTTATATTTTTGTTTCTGTCTTTCTTTTCATCTATTTCTTCCTTTCTTCCTTACTTTCATTCTTCCTTTCTTTCTTACTTACTTATAGTTTCGTTTTTCTTTTTTCTTTCTTTCTTTCTTTCTTTCTTTCTTATATTTTTGTCTTTCTTTTTCATTTATCTCATTCTTTCATTCTTTCTTTTTTCCTTTTGTTTTTTGCTTATATTTTTGTTTTTCTCTTTGTTTTTTCTTTCTTTCTTTCTTTATTTTTCCTTATATTTTTGCTTTCATTTTCCTTTATTTCCTTCTTTCTTTCTTTCTTTTGTTTTTCTGTTTTTGCTTATATTTTTTTTTCTGTCTTTCTTTTTCATTTCTTTCTTTCTTTCTTTCTTTCTTTTTTTCTTTCTTATACTTTGTCTTTCTTTTTCACTTCTTTTTCATCTCCTTCTTTCTTTCTTTCTTTTTCATTTCTTTCTTTCTTTCTTTCTTTCTTTCTTTCTTTCTTTCTCATATTTTGTCGTTCTTTTACATTTCTTTCTTTCTTCTATCAGTTTCTTTCCTTACTTCTACATTTTTCATTTCTTTCCTTTTTTAGCCATTGATACTTTTAAACCTCTTTTATTATTTCTCTTTCATTTCTTCATATTTTTGTCTTTGCTTTTCTTTTCCTTCTTTTCTTATCCCCCCCCCCTTAATCGCTACCCATTTTCCCCTCCGTCTCAATTTTGATTCTCTCAAAAAGCAAACCCTCTTTTTCAATTTACACTTTTCTATTTTTGCCCTTATCTCAAGGATTCATTTTTCATTCTATTTTCTCTTGCATGAATTCCAAGAAATGAATCTCTCTATACAATCCATTTCTCATCACAGATTAATAGAATATGTAAGAATGGCTTAGTGAGTTCTTGGAGGTAACATAAGAAATTTGCTGTATAAATGATAAACTCAAACAGGAAGTGGTTTCCTGTTCAGTAGTGGAAGAGAAGAAGCTGAATTAATTAAAATGATAAAATAATTAAGATGATAGAATAAATAAAATGATGAAGTCAAAAAAGTTAGTTGGTTGGTTATTTGTTTAATGGCACATCAACCCTTGTGAGTTATTTAATGCCAAATCTTATTTTAACTTTTTGTATATATGATTTTTAAAGTAAATAGTTTGTAGGTAAATATTGGTTTGGTTTTTATAAACTGGAGAAATAATTTTCATTAAATTTACAAGCAAAAAAAAAAAAAAAAACATTTCTGGCAGTGTAAAAATAAATTTGTTAAAGAAATTGCCTGATGGGGGTGGGAAAAAATAAATAAATAAAACAAAATGTTTAATATTTAAATAAAAATTAATTACTTTCTTAAAAAGCATCATATTCACTCCACTCCACTGAGATATTTGTTTTGTTTTACGACAGTAAAAACCTCCACAATGTTTAAAAAAATTTCTGATATAATTATTCAGATTCTTATCTTTATAGAACATTTTTAAAATTGTACGAGTAAAACATATTTTGTCCAGATTTCATAAAATGAAATAGCGGGGTGGCGACCTAGTAAAAAAATATTTCCCCTTATATATTTTAGGAAAAAAAACACATTCATCTAAAGTTGAATAAGTATAAAAATTTTCGTGAAAATTTGACTCTTAATTGATTTTTCATAGAATTTTTAAAAATATTACTGTAACATAAGCAGTGACATAGTTTCGATTACAGACAAAAAGAGACTAAATCTCTATTATTATTAGATGTGTATTAATAAACTGGTAGAATTAATAAACTGGTGGTTGACCCTCAGTCACCACTTTCTGTGGACTAGAAGATTCCCTACCTCCAAGAACTAAGTGTGTCCGTATATGTCTGTCCTGTGCGAGGGACAAGTGTAGCAGATGACTACAGATATTGAATTCATAACCTCCTCATCATGAGCAGTGGATCATAGTCAGACTACTGTCACTTCTGTTGAATATGCAAATTTTGCACTTAAAAATTAATTAAAAAATATGTGAAATTTGGTAGGCAAAAAGGTTAAGTTTAAAAAAAAGTTCATTCAACTACTTTATGGTCACTACCCAGCTTTAAACAAATTCTTTACTAACTTTTTAAAATATAGTTCCTACCTAAATTTAAAAAAAAGACCCTTCAACTGCTTTAGTAAAAATAGTCCTTAAGCTAGTTTTTTTTAACTAAATTAGAAAATGGTCACTACCTAACTATAAAAAAAGTTATTTACCAAATTTAAAAAAATAGTTAACTAAATAAAGAAAATGGTCACTACCTAAGTATAAAAAAGGTTTTTACCAATTTTAAAAAAAGTTCCTACCTAATTTTAAAAAAGAGATCCTTTGACTGCTTTAAACAAAAACTAATCCTTAAACAGTTTTTTAAAAAAATGGTTACTACCCAGCTTTAAAAAAAAGTTCTTTACCAACTTTAAAAAAAAAAAAGTTCCTAACTAAATTAGAAAAAAAATCCTTAAACAGTTTCAAACAAAAATGATCCCTCAAGAGTTTTTTACAAAAAAAAAAAAACAAAACAGCCTTTAAAAATGGTCACTAATCATCTTAAAAAGTTTCATCCCAACTTTTTAGATAATTCCTAAAAAAAAAGGAGCCAAAGGAATATATGAATAAAACATAAAATCAAAAGTAAAATAGACAAGGCGAATCATTCATTAATGAAATTTTCAGATTGTCTTTCATCAAAAAATAAAAATAGTGAGAATCATTAAAAATAAATAAAGATCTTAAAAAATGTAAACTTTTGTAATGGAAAACTAAAGTAAAACTTCCAAATGTCAAAATAGATGATATTTGATGAATAAAACATTAACAATGTGAATTATGTGAGGCTAATGATATTTTAAAGAAGTTTGGGAAGATGATGAAAACGCAATAAAAAAAAAGAAGAAGATGCTGAAGACAACAAAGATTGATGAAGCCAGTGATATGATAAAGAAGTTCATTATGATAAAGATGAAGATGATAAAGATGAAGATGATGAAAAGAAGGTCACTGTTCTTCTGGTAAGGGAAGAAGATAAAGGAATATTGCAAAGACAGGAAAGATGCTGCAGTTTTGGCACAACCTCTCTCCCATTGATCCTCCTGTACTAAAAACCAGCTTCCAAGTTTCAACAAACAAGCACTCACCTCCCTTACTGTCCTCTCTCTCTCTCTCTCTCTCTCTCTCTCTCTCTCTCTCTCTCTCTCTCTCTCATCATCTCTCACATACAAACCAACCAAGACTCACCTACATTTGCAGATTGGTAAATGCGTATATGAAACTGAATACCTAACTGAATATTTCAAAGAGAAGACACTGTAGGCTCCTAAAAACAAAACCAGCAAATAAAAACACAAACAGATGTTGAAGTAGGTGCTCTAAAGGTGAGTTTATCAGTACAGGGAACAGAGTCTGTGGGGGTGAGTATGAACGAAAAACTGAGAATGAGAGTCTGAGGGTGGTCGAGAAAGAGGAGGAAAGAGAGGTTTGGTGGTGACACAGCATATGTGAATGAGAAAAGTTTTCTGTATCCACTCCCTCGACAGAATCTAATGCCTTCAGCAGAAGTGGAAAATACAAGGCCAGTGATCCCAATGATTGTTTTTGGCATTTTCCCGATTGCTCACGTATTTTAATCAAAATCTTCTGAAGATGATGTAAATAAACATTGAAATATCAACAAAGATAATTTAATTTTCTTGTTTATTAAACCTTAATGTGAATTTTAGTTTGAAAATTATCTTTTAAACAATGCATGAGGCAGAAATTGTATATTTTGCTTATTTCATTAATTATTTTGAAATACTTTGGATGAATATCTTCATTGTTAAAAATGTAATCATTTTTTTATTTTTATTTTTTTGTATCCTTATTATCTCCAATCACCATCAGGTAATGTGATACTTCCAATATTAAATAATTTCCTTCAGATAATATCCATCTATATAATAATACTCATGTTCCTTAATTGTATGACTGTTATTATCTTGCAACACACTCTGGTTAAAAATGAGACCGTCCAAATATTTCATGTAAATCCTGATTATCTGGTGTTGTTTATCTGCTGAAATCTTATTTCTTATAAGTGTTGTCACTTCAGCTAAATAATGGACTATTCCCATTTTATTATGAAGAAAGAAAGGGAAGAAAAAGGACATGCTACACTGAAAAAATATAACAAGAAAGAAAGAAAGAGGGTAGGTAAAAGATATAGAGGGGTTGAGCACATGGAAGCAATAATGCTAATGAAACAGTGAAAAGATGAAAAGAAGGAAAGGAAGAAAGAAAAAATGAGTGAGAAAGAGTTAAATTAAGATTATTATACTTTTTACTAATTCAACTATTTTACAATAACTCTTAAGTAACCATATTAAACATAATAAATTAAATTATCATGCTGTGGTATATCCACTGGTCCTGCTAATAATTATTAGTATATAAACAAAATCAACCAGACTTTCTTTTTAATAATTCAAATATTGAAAAACAATAATCATGATTTACTTTC
Source organism: Doryteuthis pealeii (assembly GCA_023376005.1). NCBI lineage: Eukaryota > Metazoa > Mollusca > Cephalopoda > Myopsida > Loliginidae > Doryteuthis > Doryteuthis pealeii. Next base: position 5,712 of record CM042143.1, on the reverse strand, counting down.
TTATTTTTATATTTTAAAAAATAAAAAAATAATTGAAGTTACCTTTTCATATGTTCAAATATGACCACCATTGAATATAAGTTTAAAATATAAGGTCTTTTTTCTATTTGCCCCAATCTCTTTTCATCTCTCTCCCTTCTCTCTCTCTCTCTCTCTCTCTCTCTCTCTCTCACACACACACACACACACACGCACACACGCACACACTCACTCTCGCTCTCTCTTTCTGTCCATTCACCCTAAATCTCTCTTAAAATTCATCAACATTTCCCCTCATTCTTGTGATTTCCGGATCTCTCCTACTCTCTCTCCTACTCTCTCTCTCTCTCTCTCTCTCTCTCTCTCTTCTCTCTCTCCACTTGTTCTTTCTCCCCTCTTTCTATTCCTTTTCTTTCCTTTTTTTTCTTCCTTCAGACAATTTCTTATTCTCGAGACAGAGACTGGATTGCATGAGGGAAGACGGTAGCCATTTCTCTTGCTGGTGGTGCACAAACAAAAACAACATTTAAGATATTTAAGAATTTATGCCAGTTTTATTTTTTCTCTCAGTTTTTTGGCCATATTTTTTTATTGTAGAAAATTTTCCTTTCAGTATCAAAATCAAATACATATGGGAAAAAGTTTAAAAATCTTTAAAAAAAATAAACTTATGAAAAACAAAAAGAAAACCAAGAAAAACACTAAATGATGACAATAGAATTTCAAATCCACTTTCAACACTTTGTGAAGATTTTTAACATTTAGGACATTGGAAATTTAAAAATTGCCAAAAAAATTAACCGTAACAAAATGACAGACAAAAAAAAAAAAAAAAAAAGAAATGAAAGCGTATCAGAATAAAATCCTGACAAGAAATAATGGAATTGGATTTGGATTCAATCTCTAAATGAATTTTGAGTCAGCAAAAGAGATTTTTAAAAATGCAGTTTTATATTTCAAACCAAACATGTAAAATCTGATAAATCTTTGCAAATGTTTTTGGCTTCCATCTGCCAAAAAGGTTTGCCCAAAAGAGAAGCAAGAAAATATCATCTCAACCTGTGAAAACTAAATGCTAATATGTTTCAACAAACTCCGAAATAAATGTATCCTCCAAATTCCAATGAAGTTGATCAACATTACTCGGCAAAGTGTAATGTTGTCCCTTTTTTTCCGGGCACTAAAACAATATCTGTAACGTTGTCGTATATCTGGTCACAGTACCCAAAGCGATATACATAACGCCGCAGCAGTGGTGGCGATATATTCACCTTACTAAAAATGTCTTCTTGTTGATAAAAATTACAACGCGATAAATATGTAGTCACAACTGCTAGCCTTTATTTCTAGGGTAGGCTCGTCTCGTGGGCTGTATCAGAGAGGAGGAAAGGCAGAGAGAAAGAGAGAGAGAACACTACTTGATTACTGTGACCCTATACTAGGCACCAAAAGCCTGTCCGTTCCCTTACGCGTCCGAAAGCAAAAAGAGGCCGGTCCCTTTTTTTGTTGTTCCACGTCACCATGTGACTTCCAGTCAACACCCGAAACTTCCGGTTGACACTCAATTCTCCATTCGGGGTCACGCTACGGTCAAACCATCGTTCATCCTGTTTTGTGTTCATTACTCTTTTTAAAACCTTTATCATCTCGTATTTCTTCTTCCTCCTTTTCTCATATAGTAGTTCTAGCTCACAAAAGTCAGGATAATATCCCCATCTTGCTACAAAAGCTATGTCCATTGCTGATTCTCAGTTGAGGGATAAGAGTCGGCTTTATTATCCAGTGACTGAGATGACCCTAAAACAAAATGCAAAAGGGAATAGCAACTTTTAAACCTACCGCTATGGGAGTCTTGCTTCCTGCAGGGTACCCCACATTAAAAAAAAAAATGATCTTGTGTCTATTCAAGCTTAGTGGGAAGCTAGAAAAATAAATGAGAGTTAAGCATTCTCAGTAGAAAAGCATTTATTTTGTTATAATACTTCATCATATGGAAAGTCAAAAAGTCCCTAACTCTAACAGTTGTAAAGGCACAATTTCCTCTCACAGCAAGATCACATGAGGTGCTCTTCAGAAGAATATCTATTTACAGAATATACAAGGTGTGTCAAAAAAGTATTGAGATTTGTTGTACTTTTTGACACAGCTTGTATTCTGAAAAAAAAAACGTTCCATTCATTCTTCATTTCTATCGGTAAATACAGCTTTTAAATCTGTACTTTTTGACACACCTTGTATTCTGAATTTATTAACATTACATTTATTGTTCGATTTATCTTGGTAAATACAGCTTCAATCTCGATACTTTTATGACACACCTTGTATATCCACTTTAGCATATACATAGTAAAGTATGCAGAGTTGCCTATTGTCGCTATTAGACGAACAGCAAGGGAGCCTATCCCCTTTTCGATGGTGCTTGACCATTGAGACTTTTCTTTTTGATTTCCCCAAGTCTCATGTGTTTGCCTTAAGAGAAATACTGTGTCAGCTTATACAAAGTTTTGTTACTGTTTTTTTTGACACAACTTGTATTCTGAAAAAAATTAATGAATGGAACATTATTTTTTTCCAGGATACAAGGTGTGTCAAAAAGTACAAAAAATCTAGATACTTTTTTGACACACCTTGTATATATTTACCAATCATCTCAGCACAAGAAAAATGTGACACAAGGTCAATTTCTTAAGCAGAGTTTAACAGAGTTTGACTGGTTGCCTAACGAAGATTAATGAGCTTAGACTATTAAATATTTTGATATAGAAATCACAATTTGAAGGGGAAGGCATAAATCAGGCCTGATGACCATGTCAAGACAAAATACTACTACTACTACTACAAGCTGCCTACAGTGGCAGCCACAATTGGTTGTTTCATTTTATGGAATACATCAACCCTTTTCAGGTCATTTAATGTTGAATGAAGTACCTTTTGCACGTAGAATCAATAAAAATAGGTGCCTTAAGATTGACTAAATTCAAAAAAAATTCTGTTTGTTTATTCACTATTCCTTCCAGTTTCATTTACAAAGAGGGGGGGTTATAAAATATTTACATTTACTTGTTGAGAAAAGACTTGAGGAGGGAAATATCACTTTCATATTGCATGAACTTTTTGGGAAAAAACGTCTTCAAATAGCTAGGATGTTAAATAGTAGCGTGGGACAGTTTTTCAACAGTCACCGCTTAGCGTTTTTTTAGGGCAGGAGGCCAGGATGCATTTATGCAATATGCACCAACATCTCAAAGAAGCAGTGCATACGTTGGGCTATAGTGACTTCTTGAGTAGACCAAGTATAGAGATGAACACAATATGGAAACCAATAATTAAAGAAGCTAGTGTAGAAGTTATCCCCCAGATATAGAAACAATATAATACTAACCGTCGCAGTGGGATTCTAAGTACTGTCGAGTTAGCAGACAAGAACAACATGCAAGCTGTAACTTAAATACAGTCCTTGCATGTTGCTGGCATAGTGCAAAGTGATGGCTGAAGAGTGGGTACTTATCCATATATTTACTCACCCTGAAAACTATCAGCCAATCAAAACCCAGGAAGTGAACTTGCCAGAGTTCATAATGGAATAACCCAAAGCTGTATATAAACCATCTACCAACACTCTAGGGTTTGTTATACATTCAACTTGTAACAAAGATGAATACTTGACACAAAATCCAACAGCTAGATTAAATTTTTTTTTTTTTTAAGTAAATTGCTTTAAAAATCAAATATCAGAGAATAAGAGATATCATTGAATTTAATGCTTTGAATTTCCAAGAAATGCCAATAAACAATATATTTTCTATTTCTCTGAATGTTTGAGATGAGGCTTGATGATTAGTATTATCTGCGTTATTCGGACTATTGTACAGATAATAATGAAGATGAGGACAATAGTCCGAATAACGCAGATAATACTAATATATTTTTTATGCTAGTTTGTTTAAAGCAAACTAACAAATTCAACACTTATAATGGAACTGCCTCCTTTATAACAATCATCCTTATCTCTACTTCCAGATCAAAAGTTAAAGTAGAGATTGCGAGAGAGGCAAAGGTATAATAATTATTATGAAACAAATGTGATTGTATGTTTCCACCTGCATAGATATGAAAAGACAGAGACAGATGTGAACAGACTTAAACAGATAGATATGAATAGACTATGATATCTACATGGATGGATGGATAGATAGACTGATAAAAAATAAAATTAGATAAGAGAAGATTGAAATAGCTAGCTTGATGAATAGTAACAGCCAGGGATGGATAGATAGATAGATAGATAGATAGATTGATAGATAGATAATGAACAGACTAAGATGTATATATAAGAACAACCTGATAGATAGATAGATAGATAGATAGATAATGAATGGACTAAGATAGGCATATAAGAACAGCCTGAGATAGATAGGTGGATAAGAACACATTGAAGTAGATAACTTTCTTTCCTTTTTTTAAAATTTGTTGCATAAAATTTCTGAGGAATTTGGGAAAGGTTTTATTGTTTTTCCCTCGAGCATATTTCCCATGTAACAGGCAATCAAACCACAGCATTAAATTTTTTTTTTCTTCTTTTTTTTGTTTTGTTTTAATCTTCTGCCATTGCATCTCAGATTTCTTACCGTTAAGTGCAGATACAGATCTCACTGGATATTTTTTCCTGGTCTCATATTATATATTTACAGATTTTGAAAAGTTTCTATCCTATTAAATTCACACAGCTGACATGTTAGGTTTTCTTTCTTTTTATTTTTTAATTTTTTTATTTTATACCATATCAACTCTTGTTGGGTTATTTTATGCTGAAGATGTTTTGTTATATTGTATAATATGAAGTGGACAAACAATTTGTTTGAGATGGCAATAGCTGACAATTTTGGGAGATTATGTGCTTAATTGAAGTCATGCTAATTTGAAAATAAATTAGTTACAATTAAAAAATGTTAAAGTCGTAAACAAATTGTATAATATATATTATTCAAAGGTATTGAAAATTCGTTTTTTTGAACTCAACTGGATATTTTTCCTGGTCTCATATTATATATTTACAGATTTTGAAAAGTTTCTATCCTATTAAATTCACACAGCTGACATGTTAGGTTTTCTTTCTTTTTCTTTTTTAATTTTTTTATTTTATACCATATCAACTCTTGTTGGGTTATTTTATGCTGAAGATGTTTTGTTATATTGTATAATATATATTATTCAAGGAATGTTTGAGATGAGGCTTGATGATTAGTATTATCTGCATTATTCAGACTATTGTCCCCATCTTCATTGTTATTTGTACGATATGCCCTCCGTCCTTCTTCAGGTATTTCTGGTCGGACTCGGGAACCTTCTTGGACTCAGGAACCTTCTTTTTGAACTCGGGAACCTTCGTTTCGAACTCGGGAACTTTCTTGTCGTAATCGGGAGCCATCACAGAACTTCGAACTTAACCCTTTATTTAGTCCACGGGGGTATCCTGTTCTCATTTCACTAACCATAGCTGGGGTAGAAGTTGTACAAATAACAATGAAGATGAGGACAATAGTTCAAATAATACAGATAATACTTATTATTCAAGGGTATTGAAAATTCTTTTTTTGAACTCAATTTTTTTTAAACACATTTTTGTTAACTCATGTTTTTTTCTATTTAACCCATAGATTGAACCCTGACAGGTACAATCACTCCAGGTCAGGATGGACCTGGGAGTAATGACAATGAAGGGGTACTCCACTT
>CM042142.1:134935053-134954400 GCA_023376005.1 Doryteuthis pealeii | reverse complement strand
TGGGTGTCCATGTTTTTATCAGAATGAGTCTCTGGCCTTGGAATAGGCATTCCATAAATACGAAGTAAAGCTAAAACCCATTGACAAAAACATATGTAACTGTAACCATGGTTACTTTGGGTATGTCCAGTGTGGAAAACTATCCGAGGTAGATATTTTCTGGGTCTCGATGCAAGGGACACAACTCTTGATTGTCTTTTATACCAGTGTCAATGTTAGGCAATACACTACTCTGATGGTCTATAACTTTCATCCATTTGATACGAGGATGTTGTGAATGTAGCTGTTTGGGAGGAGAGCTTTGATGAGTTTTGTGGGAAGCACACAAATCTGCAAAACATCATAATATAAATGAAGGATAAAGAGTCATCTGCGCTGTTTAAAGTTCCTGTGAAAGATCAGGAGGTCATGAATGTTTGTGAAACTTGCAGACTTTTTTGGATCATTGGGTCCTGTTATTTTTCTTGGTTTAATATCCGCTCTTTTTTGTCACAGGAATTGTTAAAATGCAATCAGTGAGTGTGCGCTGAAAATCATCCTCAAGTTTGATGGCAGGATGGGATGGGGGTCATCATCATGGGATTGATTGGTGAACTGATGAGGCGTGATAAGAGGCATCAACGGCTGACCAAATTCGTAGTTCTTGTAGTACTGTATTTCAAAAGTCTTACCCCAATAGAATGATTGGCTGGCATTGCAGTCACTAGTTGAGTATACAAGGATTCCCCTTCTTTGTTTTTTAGCCAAATATTGAAAAAGGTAACGTCTTGTGGTCTGTCAGGTGTTTGAAGTGGTATCGAATAGCATTTTGTGGAATTTCTTCACAGCAAAATCAATTCCTAGTGTTTCCTTTTTCACTTGAGTCATGGGTGTCAGGGATCTGGATTGGATGCATGATAGGTTTTTTTTTCAGTTTTAATCAGCAATAAGCTATTAAATCACTGTTCCCGCGCAGCTGCTGCTGCTATCTTTTGGTTTGGGTCAAAATATGTGAGGGAGTAGGTCTGGATTGATAAAGGGATTTAATCTTTTCAAAAAGATTGGCTGATAAATATAGAAGGCTAGGACCATTCAATGTGCTTCACTAACAGTTTAATGCGAGTGGAGATTTAATTTTGTTGTAACAAAGGAAATTTCCTTAGTGAGTCACCAACCCAAGAAATAAAAACTATTTCCATCTGATGAGGGTGGTTTGCATTAAATGGCTGACATATTAGCTGGATCTGAACAACAACATTGACAGTCAAAAATAAATCCCAGATATTTGACACTTTCCGGACGAAAGTAGAAACTAAAATCTTAGATGCATGTCAGAACATTGTTGATCCTTCTGTCAATCTGTTTTAATTGACTTACAACAATGATGACATCTATGTACACAGTCTTCATCATCTACACAGCTTCCATCATCTACTCCAGTTACTGCCACAGACTGGTTTTTTACAACAAAGGGTAAACTGTGTAAATAGAAATAAAACACAATGTGTGTTTTATTGTCAGCAATTCACTGGAAATTGTAGAGACGTTGAACGTCCGTAAATTGGCCTCTGTGAGTCTAGTTTGGCAAAAAAAAAGGTTTCACCATTGAGTATAAAGAAGATCTAATCTGGAATCGGTAGTGGGTATTGGTGATCCTCCAATGCTGTGTTGAAACCAGTTGAAAATGCATAGCACACAACCAAATTAAGCCATCAGCCTTTTTAACCATTACAATAGGTACCCACCCTTTGTGTTACCAGTGTGATATTTTCATTTCTTCAAGCATTTTAGTCCATCGGTGATAATGCTGCAATATGGTACTGGTTTGTTTGAGTGCCAGTGGGTCTTCATCTTGAATGCAACATCCAGGTTATTTGTAAAAAACTGGGGAAAAAAAATCACTTGATTATATCTCTGGTCTGGTCTTTAATTTCACTCTGAGCTGAAGAACTGGATGCCACATTGCAAATTGAGTTGGAATAATTGAGAAGACTCAGTGACTCTATAAATTTGAGTCCTAATAGGTTATATTTGTGAATCTGCTATGTATATCTTCGTAGATAATGTTTTCTCCTCAAATTTTGATTGTTGCTGGCAAATTCACATCTGTGATATGTCCATTTAGATTCACCTATTTTAGGGGAAATCTAAGAAAATTCCCATTTTTATAGATGGATGTACTTGTTGTAGTTCTGAATGTTGAATTTCTGAAGAATTTGAATTGGTAAATGAAAAAAGAATTCTATTCTTCTAAAATCTTGTTCTGATTGATCAAAGAAATTGAAAGGACAAATTTGCAATTGTTATTTGGCAAATTAGAAATGTGAATGAATGAATGAAATATACTATAATATATAATATATATTTTTATGGACTCTCATGTTGATTTTTGACGCATGAGGGTTCATACAATGAACCACCCACACAGGATTTGTTTATAGTGGTTGAAGGCTTGTGTTGGACCATCCGCACTTCTTGGCACAGTCGATAGGAAAAGAATGGTGCATCAAAGGTTTGCCACAAACCCAATCAACGACCGACCTCAGGAATTTTGAAAATTCAGAGTTTTATCCCTCTACTAGACCTGGTTACCTACCCAAGGCTGAAGGGCCCAGTCTGCCGCTACTATTTAACCCATAGCTGGAGGGAGAATATATGGATTCATACCTTTCCCAACGCTATGTGAATGCCAACAGCTTCGTCTAGGAATTGGGAACCGAATCGACGAGTCCATTTAACACGACTCTAACCACTAGCCCACGCCGCCTCTCTCTCTCTCGTCTCTCTCTCTCTCTCTCTCTCTTTTATATATATATATATATATATATATATATATATATATATCTATATGAGAGAGTACTTAACATAAGATAATATAAGTGTTAAAAAACAGGCATATTATGCAAAATAACAAATTTTATTGCTGTCAATATTTTTTTGCTATTTCTTTTTTGTCCTTTAAAATCTTGTTCCAAATTATCCAGAAAATGAAATAGGCAAATTCACAATTGCATTCTACTTATAAGCAAACTTATTTGTTTTCATTTCGTTTCTGTTCAGCTGAAAATCCTAAATAGCTTTTGCGATAAGAAAGATTTTCTGCTTATTCAAATATTTATGAGCAGTATGTCAATAGGTGGTACTAATGCAGAAAATAGTGCGCGCAAGAGATTACGTATAAAAAATCATTTCATTTCATTACATTTCATGGAAATATCTGAAACCTTTTGAGGTGTTTTAGGGTAATGGTTAGGGTTAGTTTAAGGGTTAGTGTTTGGCTAATTTGGGAAGTTACCAAAATCTAATGCTATTTATAATGTAAAAATGCAATTCTAATTGGTAACACCCCCCCCCCCCCCGGGCGGGTGGCTGCGAAAGCTCTTTTTGCACACTTCTGCATTCTCAGGCACTCTCTGCATCTTTTTTCTGCACTCCTAAACTCTGGCCATGATTTTGTGTCATCTGCTGGTTCTCTAAGGACCTGTCCACGTTTGCAAACACGTGTGCTCAAAACATCTGCGCAGGGGGCCACCCGCCAAGGGTATACAAACGAACAAGTGTTACAAGAAGAAAGAGAGAATAAACAACAACAAAGACAAACCAGTCAGGTGAACTTCAGATGGCAAGATGAGGTATACAACTTGCATTAATTCTTTCTATCGGCTACAGTTCCATGGTTGCCAGATGGGGGATGCCCCCCCCCCTTTCTTTGGGAACGCTCTGCTAAAGTTGGTTTCTAGTGGATTCTAAAGGGAGATAGTTTCTTTCTTTGCTGGCCAAGATCTAACTCGTCTGTCTTCTTTCGACTCCCGAAGACTAACTGCCTAAACTTTTCAAAATTTCCCAGAAATCCCCAAATCTCATCTCACTCTCGTACGAATCTTCATCCTCCAAGATTTGTGTCTAAAACCCAGGTGTTTTGAAAAATCCTTTGTCTTTAATCTAGGTCGCATTTTTATTACCAGTCTAAACTATAGTTGACCGCTCAAATTGGTCAAAAGCCAGTCTTCTCGTCTCCTAAGAAGAGATTATCATCTTTTATATTTATCCTCATCCTTTATTGATTCTATGACTTTATTGCCTATTGCACCCACAAACAAATATGCCCCTACTTACACATACACACATATGCATACCCACACACACATGTATGTATACATACGCACATATGTATCTATCTATCTATCTATACATATATATATTCACCATCATCTACCCGAATACACACATATATACTTATCTTATATTATATATAAACTTGCTCCTACGTATCTATATATCTATTGTACTGTTGGACTTATTATATTTTTTTAAACTTACTTATGTATCCAATAACTAAGTGTGCATTTATATGCACACACATATTCTTGCACCACCACCGTTGTATTATATATGATATTATCTCCATGTTCTTTGGTTTTTGTTGTTCTTCATAGACAACATTCTGTTTTTATCGATTCTTCTTCTTCTAAACCAGAAAAATGTTGGAAACTTCATCGGGCGGTCAAGGAATGGATATTTACTGGAGAGATGCAGTTCATTGTCCAACAGAGGAAGAATACAAAGCATGGTTATTCGAAGTAAGACAATAATTCTTTTATCAATTTCAACATTTATTTTAGACTATCTATCCCATTCTTTATTGTTTTTATTGTTGCCTTAACATTTCAGCCAATTCATTCTATGTCCTTCTTCAAATGTATAATAATGTTTGTTATTTAGGAATAAATATTCAGTATTGGCTCTATATGTAATATCTCAGCCTATTCATTCCTATCTATCTATCTATCTATCTATCTATAAAAGCAAAATATAAACACGATATAAGTGTCATTTATTTTCTCTTGAATATTTTTGTTTCCTCCCATAAAAATAATTTTCTAATCAAGTTTATTTTTTTAATTTTCAAACAAGAATTTCTTGTCCAATATTTCATGTATTTTTAATGAATATCGATTTGATAACTATTCCTTTTTTTTATACAGAAACTGGTGGCCTGTTTGGTTTGGCAGTAAGACTTATGCAAATCTTTAGCACAAATACCAGGTGAGATAGCCTACTATTGTTTTTATAACCCCCCCTCTCTCTCTCTTCTCTCTCTCTCTCTCTCTCTCTTCTCTCTCTCTCTCTTCTCTCACTCTCTCTCTTCTCTCTCTCTCTCTTCTTCTCACTCTCTCTTCTCTCTTCTCTCTCTCTCTCTCTCTCTCTCTCGTTAGCACAAATACCAGGTAAGACAACTTATTCTTTTTAATAATATAACCAAAAAAAAATTCTTCCAATGGGATACTCTCCCCCCCCCCCTACACTGTTTTGTTTTGGGGGTAGGGAATGTTAGTTCATACAAGAATAAAAACATTTGCATTATTTATCAATTGAAGTTCTTAATATTTAATTTTTTTTTTTGCCATTTTCATTTTAAAAACAATAAATTGTGTTTTTTCCTTAGGGTCATTCACATAATTATTTACTAAACTAAATTTAGTTGTGGCACAAGGCCATGGGGCATCAAGTGAGAATCAGACTCACTATTAATGGTCTGCAAGTCTAGCTCATTAACCATTACACCACAAGGGACATTCATATATGCAAAGATATAGGAACAATATTTAAAAACTCTTCAATCAAAGCAGATCTGTTTTCTGTTGTGCAATTGTTTCGAAAATCAAAACCCTCACAGAATTTTTTTGATTTTAGAAGTTTATTATCAATGGGACAAAGTCATAAGCAAAAAAAATAAAATCACCATTTTCATATAAATGATCATTTACTGATAAAAATGTATTAGTTTCTCTAATTGCAAATTCTTTATAAAAAAAACTCTCATGAAAAATGGACATGGTTTTAGAGATTGAAATATTAGGATTCATTCCAATATTTCAAATTGTAGTAAATATTCAATGTTATTCAATATTTGTAAAAAATTCCATATATATATATATATATATATATATATATATATATATATATATATATATATATATATGTGTGTGTATTTATATATCTTTTTTTATTTTATTTTTTTTCAAGTGATTTCAACAGTTGCTTAATTTGCTTGGATTGTACTTCCAAATTCGAGATGATTACTGCAACTTGAAAGATAAATCGGTAAGTCTTTTTACATTTCTCTTTTTACATTTCACTCTTTTTACATTTCACTCTTTTTACATTTTCACTCTTTTTACATTTTCTCAATATAAATCAACCATAAAAGGGTTAATTTTGTGCTACTTTGCTTTCTAGATATAAAGTTTGTTTTTTTTTTCCATTTTAAACAAATATTTGTAAATCAATGATATTTATGGAAGAGTCCATTTTAAGAGAAATCACAATTCCTCTTCTCGGAAAAATAGTTTAACTTCAAACATAAAAGTTTGGGCAAAATCAAAATAGAATTAAAATCTCATCCCATTTCTATATCAACAAATTGTATTTATATATATATATATATATATATATATATATATATATATATATATATATATATATATTACAGAATTAATAGGAATATAAGATTTGTATAGTGCATCTGAACTCTTGGGTTGATCCATTTCTGTTTCATAGAATGTGAAGGGTCAGCTGCCCAATCTCTGCTGTAAAACAAACAAGGGAAAGCTAAAAGATTGAATTAATTAAATTTGGTCTGTTTTTTTAGAAAAACAGGATAATTATCAAGATTTTTTTTTTCAAATCTTTTAACATATTTAAACATTAAAAGAATTTATTTGATGTTTTTTTTTTATAAATTTTGAGAATTTTCATTTCTTTTATTCTAATAATCAATATAAATCAATTTCTTTCTACTAAAATTTTTTCCACCTTTTTTACCTGTTAAAAATAACTCTGAACCACATGCTGGTTAAAACATGTTTATTACCCTATAACTCCCATGAATCACTCCCCCATAGTTAAAGCCCCTTAAGACATTACACAAAATAGCCGTTTATGTATACAAATGGAGCAACACTTTCTTGATTCTTGGATTATTGGATTGTGTAATAAAATATGAAGCTAAAGTGAAGATTCTCTTAGGATTTATAGTGACTGATCCAAGGGGAGACAACTGTAATTTGACTTCACAACAACACTTGGATTGTATAATGTGATTTTTGCTTGATGTCTGTTGGTTTTTATAAAGATTAATTTATTTAAAAATGATTCTTCTTTTTTTTTTTTCAGTATGAGGTGAATAAAAGTTATTGTGAGGATCTAACTGAGGGTAAATTTTCTTTCCCACTCATCCATGCAATCCACAGTTGTAAAGATGACAACCAAGTACTAAGTATCCTTTTGTTTCTTCAATGGAATTTGACCAAAATGATTTTGTGACTTCCTTTTTTATCATTATTTTCTCACTTTGATAAATTGATATTGGTCAATATAAAAATATCATTATTTGGTGATTACCTATTTATGTAAGTAAAATGATGCTTATGTCACCGAAATTGTCTGATCATACAATTATGGGATGAAATCTTTGTTAGGAACACAGCAGTTTCTTTGAAGCAGCATTTTTATGAAATACTTTATATATATATATATATATATATATATATATATATATATAAAGTATGTAGAGTGGTCTATTGTTTGTATCAGTTAAACATTGAGGGAGTTTTATCCCCTTGGCGCTAAACCAGGGAGATTGTTTTTGCTGGAATGGAGCACAATACCTATCATCAGCTCTCAGATTACCCAAGCTGTGCTACTCATGTGCTGAGTTGATAATCTTACAATTTTTAGGTGGATGCTCTACCAACTGAGCTAAACTCTGGACCCTATTTATGTAACTTGTGATATCCTAGGTAGGATAAAATTCTGTGATATTAGGATAAAAAAGATTTTAAAAATTGTTACAGTATTTTTTAATGACTCAATTTGAACTCTCTATACAGACGTAGTGGGCAAGGTTTTCACTATCCACTGATTTTGCTGTCCTTATACCAGGCTAAGTTACGTAACTAATAAAATTTATATATAGTCAACTTGTATTTTATATATATAAATAAATAATGGTAATGTATAATGTAAAAAAATAACACATTTTCAAAGAATAATTTGTAGCAGGAGGCAACAGAGATTGAACCTGCAACCTCTAGGTTGTGAGTGATGACAAATGGTAAGCCTCCTGTCACCTTCTGTTGGTTGAAGTGTGGTTCAGCTGGTTGAGAAGCATAAAAGCCGAGGCATTCTTTCTCTTGGGGGTGAATCACTGGCCTCAGGAGAACCAGTTGTTTGTGGCAATATTCACAAACAATGCTTGTGTGAGAGGAACAGAAAAAAAAATTTTTTTAAAGATTTGTATTTATTTTTTTTTTATTAAGGTAAGGGAGTAATTAACATTTATTCAAAAATTATTTTTTTTAGAATAACTAAATAAATTGTCTGTTTATAATATTCAATGTTTTACTGATTTTCCACCCAAATTGAATTTTATTTTCATCTTTTCAAATATTCAACATAATAAGTATAAAAAAAATATTTTAAAAATATTTAGTTTTATTTCCAGTTTTTTTTTCGCACAGTTTTTTCTTGGCATGTTGAATTCTTTTTAATATTTTAATATCATTTTCTGTGAGTTTGTTGGATTCCTTAACAAAAACTTAGGTATTCTACGACAGAGAACTGAAGACAAAGATCTCAAGAAATACTGTGTTGATCTGTTGGAAGAACGTGGAACTTTTACTTATACAGAATCAGTTCTCATTGAAATGGAAGAAAAGTAAGTTGATTCTATAAATTGGTAAAACAAAAAAGATGGATTCTTGTAATGGGCATAGCCAATCCCCCCCCCAACGTAAGCGGCAATGAAATTGCTTGTGCCATGCACGAGAGACCCGGATGGGACGAGACGTAATTTGCATGAAAAATTTTTCAATTCTAAAAAATCTAATGAGGAATTGGACAAAATGTTTTCTGTTTTACACTTTACAAAAAAAAAAAAAACAATTTTTTGGAGAATTAACTTTTTTGTGTCAATTTCTAAATTTATGAAAACATTTTAATGAGATTTTTGTCTTAATTGCAGTAAAAGATTTTTGAATCTTTGTTTTTCCTTTTTCAGTTTTTTGATTCAAATTTTTGATTAATTAGTCAAAATTTTAATGCAGGTAACCAATTAAAAAAGGAGAGTCTGTCTTTTAAATAATACAGGTATTATGAAGATAAGGTAAAATAAAGATTAGTAATGATAGAATATGATTGAATAAAATATATAAATAGGTAAAAAATATATGAAATAAATATGATTGAATAAAAGGGTATAAAATACAATGCTACTTTGAATTACGAGTTTAATTCAATCGTAAGTATTTCTTTGTATATCAAATCAATTTTCCCAAATGAAATAAACTTTAAATCAATATGTGGCAGCCATGTTTGTCTAAAGTTCTTCTTTCTTATTGTGCAATCCAGAAAAAAAAAAAAAAGAAAGGTGTCAAAGACTGAAATAATGTAAATCTTGTTTTTCTTCTTTGCAGGATTCTCCAACTTATTGAATCATTTGGCGGAAACCCACATTTAGTAACAATGATCAATGAATTTAAACAAATTTATCGAAACTCAAAAAGTTGATGAGGAGATAATCAGTAATTTGTTTTTACTTTCCATTGGCCAAAGTCGGACAATTTTGATCGATGTAAATGGCTACGTTTTTTTTTTTTCAATGGACAAACAGATGGTGTCCTGTTAATCAGCAATAAATGTTTTGGTTCTCATCTTATTTTTAATAACATTTTTTTTTTTTCTTGTTTTAATTTTCTTGTCATTTCCTGTTTTTGAATCCGCTCTTAAAGTTTATTTAATATGAATTGTTGCACACAATATCTTGTCAAATTGGATGTAGGATTGTTGATGTTGTCAAAATCTCATTAGATGAAAAATATTCAAACATTATCATATTTTTTTAAAGTTTAAATTTTCATTTACTTGCTTCCAACTATATTTGGGTATTTTTTGTTGTATGTGTTTTGTTTTTTTTCTATTAACTGGTAATTTTCCTACATTTATGTTTGCAAACTTTTGTGTTTCAATTTTTTTTTTTTTTTTTTGCTTAACCAGATAAATAATTAAAATATGTTCACTATTAGGAAAATATATATATATATATATATATATATTATATGAAAGTAAAATGATTTTTGGCAGAAAAAATAAATTGCTTAGAATATTGATAATTAGAAAAACATTTAAAATTATTTTCAACAACCTGAACTGTTAAATAGGAAACAATAATCGATATTCTTTATAGCCCCCCCCTCTCCCCACCAGTTTAAAAGAAATAAAAGTTCCACCATTTGTCTTTGATTTTCTAAAGAATTTTCTAGCATGACATTTACAAAAGTATGGCCCATCTAAAGCAGCATCACTTTTTTTTCTATTCAGATTTTTAAAGACATTAAAAAAAAAAAAATACTTTCAAAGAGTCAAAACTTTGTTTACTATGTGAAATGAAAATTTGTCTGATTTGCAGCTGAAAGCTCAGATCAAAATAAAAAAGTGAAAAAAAAAAAGTGAAAAAGATTTTATGGATAAAATCAATTGAAAATAATAATAATAATGATAATAATAATAATAAAATCCAAAGAAATGAACTTTGTTGGTGTTTTCTTTATCTTTTTTTCTTTTCTATTGTTTGTTTCCAAAATGATAAATGCAAATTTTTCAATTCTTTGTTGACAGATTTGTCAAATTGACAATGGATCTTTTTTTTTCTTTTTTAATATACAATTTTTTTCTAATATTTAATATTTTTTCCTTCAACTTCAATTCTGACAAGTTTTTTTATAAGAAATCAAAAACTGGCAAGTTTAACAGACCATAATATTCAAAATGTATATTCACTCCCCCAAAAATTTCTGTTGCCAATGAAGAGATAAAAAGAAAATGGCAAAAATTGAAAAATAGTCATTGTATATTTTTTAAAAGATTGCCTTCATGATTATTTTTTAACATTTTCAGCTAAATTCTTCATAATTTGATATTTTAATAAGAAGAAAGATGAAGACAATTTCTGCTACAATTTATGGAATATGTAAAATAGTTCATTTCAAGTCAAACAATTCTAAAAAGGTTGAATTCATCTCTCTCTCTCTCTCTCTCTCTCTCTCTCTCATATGTAATTAAACAAGACAGAGTTCTTGTGTCTGACAAATTTTTTCAATTCTTTTAAGTTTTCAGGCCAATTTCTTAATATCAGGGTGGAATCTGTTAAGTGCACCAAAATTTCCTTCTCGAGTCCTTTTGTCATACAAAAGTGCCATCTTAAGGGGTGGATATAATTGAGTGTGTTCTGTGTTCTATTTAAATACAGAATGGGATTAAATGATCAAGTAGTAGTAGGGGGAATTGGCGGGAAATGAGTTATAAACATTTGAGAATATGATTGTTAGATTTGAAATGAATTCTATTTAAGGTTGGTTTGTTTTTCTTAATGTATAAGGCTTCAAGAATTGGAGTTTTTGCTTGTTTTTTTTAATTTTGTAATACGTGCATGATTTAGAGGGGGGGGGGGACATGCATGTAATTTTAAGTTTTGTGAAATGGTGCAAGGGTCGTTCAGTTCCCTTAGTCACTTGCCAGATCTTAGGGCTGTCAGTTCCACATTTTGGAGGTTAACCCACAGCTTACCAAATAAATTTGTGTTCAGTGTTTGTTTGACTCACAAACAACAAATTCCACTGAACTTTAACAACCAATTTCTTCTTTCAATTGAAATTAATAATTCAAAAAAACAACAACAGTAAAAAAAAGACAAATAAATAAAACTTTAATTTAGATTGCTAATAATAAGTTAGACTATTAAGAGTTTTGAACTTCAGTCATGCAATTACATTCCCTTCAGACTAATACCCTTGGGAAAGGTATGAGCCCCTTATCTCCTCAGCTATGGGTTTGGATGCATCACTACTGTTCTTCTACAAGGATGGCTTTGGATAACCCACACATCTTTATATACCATTAAACAAACAAAACCAAGAAACTATTTACGTTTAACATTATAGTATTATGAAGTTCGGTTAGGTACCAGTAGTACCTCTCGCCTATGGAGTCTGGGTAAATGATCAAATCAAAATTTGCATATTAAGACCTGGGAGTTCTACATTAATGTTTACCTAGACTACCTATATTGTACCTAATCTAACTCTATAGTATTAAATGTATAAATCGGTGGGGGGAGGGGCTGTGCTGGACTGCAACATTATAGTAGTAAATCACCGGGGTGGGGGGCTGTTGGGGTTCTTATATGCCATCAAATACATTCCAATAAGATTGTCATTTTCCAGTGTGTTTACAGCGTGAAAATAGGCCATGTTTAATCTTAGAGTAATATTTATACACTTTTCAAAGTGGCTTTTCTACTCATAGTTGTTAATTTTATTAGGAAGTAAGAGTCGATACTAAACTAAGCTGACTAAATCTCCTTAACACCACAGTATTAACTTTATCATAAGTCTTATTTTTAATCTTGTATATTATAGGACTTAATATTAAAATATCTGTTAAGATCGCTTCCTATTTTAATAAAAATGGCAATCATTTTCAATGGAGTTTTCTTGAAGTTTTTCTTTCTTGAACTTGGGAACCTTCATGGAATTTCAAAATTGGGTAAAGAAATGTTCTCATTCCGTTAACTTAATGATGACCAGGTACAAGTATTCTGGACAGATGGTGCAACGGATATAAGGGTTGAGTTAATACAGTTCTAAATGACAATAATCTCTAGGTTGCAGGTTCAATCCTGGCAAGGGTGATAATAACATACAATATGTAACACATCTTAACACTTGTACCCAGTCATGGTTAACAAAATTAACAGTCTACCCGGGGTGGATTTGAATAAAGGGTTCGGTTTGAAGTTCTGTGAAGGCTCCTGATTACAACATGAAGGCTCCGAAGTTCTACAAGAAGGTTCCTGAGTTTGACAGGAAACACATGAGAGCACATCTGTTGAAATGTTGTGTATAATACAATATAAATGAATACAATAATTCAAATAATACATTGTTAGTGAGTTTGACTCTCACTGAGTGCTCCATACTTATACAGCAAAGAAGGAATTTACCATTGCCGAGATGAACAGCCAGAAGAAAATAATTCTATTTTATATATTACTGATCCTATTTAAGCTTCTAGTAAATTTTGGTTAGTAATGGGAGAGTGGTTTCACAAGAGCATAGGATTGTAGACTCATGGCTTTTCAGGAATGTTTGTACAGTATTGCACACTTGTGGAAAGGTAAAATTTTAAAATCTGATTTTTTTTTTTTTTGACAAAAATTGGTATCAACCAATAATAAGTTTGTTGATACACATGAAGTTCAATGAAAAATCTAACAAAAAAAAAGACTTATTTCTACCAACTGAATGTCCTGAATGCTAAACTGCTTCTAGTGGTGAGGTTCCAATTATGGACCTCTAAGGGAATTTGGAGTGTCCCCTTCATTCCCAGGTCCACTCTGACCCCAAGTAGTAGTGTTAGTGTTCCATCCAGGCCCCGACGCTAACTTTTTTCATGACCATCCCGAACAAAAATTATCAACCATCCGAATGGGGTTTGGACCGTCCCAAATCAAAATATTTTTGTTTAACTCTTAACATCCCTATACCACCTCATTCCGCCCTGCCAGAAGTCACATTAGTTTCCTAATCTACCCAAATGATAACCTTTGTTTAAATGTAATATTAAACATATTTAGAAGTCTTTGATTTAAGGAAAATAACAGGTAACTTTAAATGAAAAGGCCATTTTTAGCCATTTTTTGATAAATCCTTATAGACAGGGCTCTGGACTTAGAAAATTCTCAACAGGATGTTAGAGTTAATTATTTAGCATCATCTATACTTGTCAGTCATCAGTAGCATATAACATGTAATAAAACATTAAGAAAAAGCTGAAGCAATTGACAGAAACATTTATTTATAATCAAGAATAATAAAATAAATTTTATAAACTAAAATTTATTCTATTTCCATGTTTATACGGACATTTTTCATCATAAAAATATATAGTGTGTGACTGTGTCTATTTCTTCAGTGTTTGTTGCCATTAGTAATTCTAAGTTTAAAACTAGACCATTTTTTGACGTCAGCATTCAATCACTGGATGGTCAATATTGGAATGTAGTACTAATTTTAGGAAAATTTTTTACCGTCTCGCAACTGTCCTGGATGACGTATTGATCGTCCCCGGACGACAGGAAGGCATTAAATTTTGAGCCCTGGTTCCATCTATGGGTCAAATAAATCTGTTTGCAAATTGATGCTAATTATTTTTACCTGATTTGTTGATACACATGAACTTAATTATAAATCTCACATGAAATTGTTTCTACCAAATTATTTGATACACTTGAGGGTGATGAAAAATCTAACATCAAATTAATTCTACCAACATATGATACACATTAAGTTAATGAAAATTATTCCTCCAGTTAATAAAATAAACCAAACCAAAAATATTACAAACAAAACTGTTTCACTTACAAATCATATAAAAAAAAGACAGAATTTGACATTGGATCACCCACAAAGGGTTGATATGCCATTAAACAATAACCAACCAACTAACATTAGAAATTATTTCTTACAATTTATTTGATACATATGAAGTTAAAAAAATTATATAGAAAAAAAAAAAACAGATTTAGCATTAAATAACCGCAAGGTTTGATATGCCATTAAACACCAAACACCAAACAAACCAGCAAGAATCGATCTTTTTTTTGTTTTGTTTGCTTATTAACAAGGATCATCTGATCTCTTTTTTATTGCTATGTGTCTGAGACTAACATTCCAGATATTGCTTGATTGTTTATGGGTGCGGGTGTGTGGATTTACACACACACATATATATTAATGTACATGTACAAAGCACACACACTATAAATTTAACAACACATACATTAATGTACAGGAAATAGGCATACACGCCCCACATATAACACACCACACACACACACACACTCATGGTGTTAGGACTGACCAAATATGCCGCGCACACACACAACAGGCTACAGGCCACCTGAATAGACAGTAAATCCACACACACCGCACCCATAAAACAATCAAGCCAATATCTGGAATGTTAGTCTCAGACACATAGCAATAAAAAGAGATCAGATGATCCTGTTAATAAGCAAACAAAAAAAATAAATAAAATAAAATAATAAATAAACTTGCTTAGGAGGCGAATCATCTGGAATAATAATAAATAATAAAAAGAAATAAATCAGACCACACAAGAGCATAAGCACCACGCACACACATACGCTTACATTTACACACACAAAGCACGCGCACACACACACTTATACACACACACAAACACACACATAAGCAAGCACCCCAACCATACACATACACACACAGAATTTGGAAGACCCGAGACAGAACGAATCTAGCAGCCGCTAGGACAACTTCAGTCCAGTATTCTTCTGAGGAATGGGAATTTCTTCCCGAAATATTGAGAAATAAATGACAGGTTAACAAAAAACATCAATGTTACCTTCTTTTTTCTTTACACTCGCATTGGTGACAGCCTTCAAACAACCAACACAACCATATATACACAATGCTTCAAGCAAATTACAAAACCCTTTTATAATATATATATATATATATATATATATATATATATATATAATCAGCCATTGATAAAACCTGTGTTTTTTCATTCTTTCTTAATATACTATATATATATATATATATATATATAATATAATGCAGCCATTGGTAAGTCCTCTAGACGACACCGCACTATCCACTCAAAGCTGATGAATGTAAAAGTTTTTGCTGTTCATCCAACACTGGTGTGTCCAATGTGCTGAAGTCCATAGGAGAATGTACTTATGAGTTGGTCCTTACTTCACCACCATTTCCCAGTCTGTCTTGCTCATCTTACTTGGGTGTTTTTTGAGAAAAGGAGGTACAACTGTTGTTTAGTGGGTACTCCTATCCAAGATTTTGTTCAAAAACGGCATTCAGTAATTCCCATCTAGTTTTTTACTACATAAGTTTTGAAGTCCAAGTGGTGAAACCATACAGTAGTACTGATATGGCTACAGCTTGGAAAGAAAAAGTTCACAGCAAAATGAACAGGACTCCCTCTGTTTTTTTGTTTTTTTTTCTTGTCAGATGCTTTTTTTTTTTGTTGGTTTGGTGAAGTCAACTCTAGTTATCCCTCTTCGTGAGCCACAGATATATATTCCTTTAAAAAGCTCCACCCTAACTGACCCCCAGTTGTGTTATATTTCTGTAAGCTTCAAGTCAAGCTATTATCTCTTCCATTTTTCAGTACAAATACCAATCTTTTATTATATTCGTAAATGCCAAATCTAAATTTTCTGTGACGAAATGGCCGAGTGCTTTCCAACTTATAAATGCCAAAGAAATATCATCTTAAAGATTTAAGTTTATAATTTTGAGCAAGATGAAATTAATTTAGTCTTGACGATGTCCTCTGCTATTTTCGCCCGAAATGTTTGCTTAGATTCGTTGAAAGTAACAAAAAATTTTCTTTGCAATGGGAAAAGAAAAACATCAAAAACGAAAACAAACAAAAGAAATAAAGAAGGGACGACTAATATAAAACTAAGAAACCACTTCACTTAAACGATTATCAAGTGTCTTAAGTAGGATGCGAAATGGTGCCGATGAGAGTCATCTCTGCGTCGTGGGAGACTTTTTTTGGGGGGGGAGTGTAAATACTCTGCTGTTGCAGCTTAACAGTTACCAAGAAATGACAAAACTATTTTTGTCACATGTTATTTCTTTTTCTTTTTCTTTTTCCTTTCAAATTCTGATTATGTTACAGGTTTCAAGAATAGAAAATGAATAACATGTGGAACAAAAGTAGTTTTGTCTTTTCTTGGTAACTGTTTAAGTGCAACAGCAAAAGTATTATACACTCGCGCCCCCAAAAAAAGTCTCCCGCGACGCAGAGATGACTGCTCATCGGCACCATTTCGATCCTACTTAATGACACTGAATTATATCGTTAAGTGAAGTGGTTTCTTTTTAGGTTTATATTAGTCGTCCCTTCTTTTTTTCTTTTGTTTGTTTTCGTTTTTGATGTTTTTTCTTTTCCCATTCGGCAAAGAAAATTTGTTTTGTTACTTCAACGAATCTAAGCAAAACATTTCCGGAGGAAAATAGAGAAGGACAATCGTCAAGACTAATTATAAAATTCATCTTGCTCAAAATTATAAAACTAATCTTCTAAGATGATAGGTTTACTGGCATTTATTAAGTTGGAAAGCACTCCGGCCATTTCGTCCAGTAAAATTTAGATTTGGCATTTACGAATATAATAAAAGATTTGGTATTTGTACTGAAAATGAAGAAGATAATAGCTTGACTTGAAGCTTTAACGAGAAATATAGCACAACTGGGGTCAGATTAGGGGGAGCTTTTTAAAAGATATATATCTGTGGCTCACGAAAGAGGGATAACTAGAAGTTGACTTCACCAACCAACAAAAAAAAAGATCTGACAAGAAAAAAAAAAAAAACAAAAAAAAACAGAGGGGAGTCCTGTCATTTTTGCTGTGAACTTTTTTCTTCCAAGCTGTAGCCATATCAGTACTACTGTATGGTTTCACCACTTGAACTCAAAACTTATGTAGTAAAAACTAGATGGGAATTAGCCTGAAATGACCGTTTTGAACAAATCTTGGATAGAGTACCCCACTTAAACAACAGTTGTACCTCCTTTCTCAAAAAACAACCCAAGTAAGATGAGCAAGACGACTTGGGAAATGGTGGTGAAGTAAGGACAACTCATAGTGACATTCTCGCTATGGAGCTTCAGCCATGGACAGCACGCAGTGTTGGATGAACAGCAAAAACTTAGCATTCATCAGCTTTGAGTGATAGTGGGTGTCCGTCCTAGTAGGACTTAACTCCAATGGCTGATTATTTATATATATATTATAATATATATATATTAGTATATTAAGAAAAGAATGAAAAAAACATGGTTTTATCAATGGCTGATTATATATATATAATATATTATAATATATATATATATATATAATAAAAGGGTTTTGTAATTTGCTTGAAGCATTGTGTATATATTGGTTTGTTGGTTGGTTTTGAAAGGCTGTACAATGCGAAGTGAAAGAAAAAAAGAAGGTACTATTGATGTTTTTGTTAACCTTAATTTATTTCTAATATTTAGGAAGAAATTCCGCATCCTCAGAGAAATACTGAACTGAAGTTGGTCCTAGCGGCTGCTAGATTCGTTCTGTCTCGGTGTCTTCCAAATTCTGTGTGTGTAATGTGTATGGTTGGGGTGCTTTGCTTATGTGTGTGTTTGTGTGTGTGTTAAGTGTGTGTGTGCGCGTGCTTGTGTGTGTAAATGTAAGCGTATGTGTGTGCGTGTGCTTATGTTCTGTGTGTCTGATCAATGTTTTTTATTTTATTTTATTATTATTCCAAGATTGTTGATTCGCCTCTAGCAGGTTTATTTTTATTTTATTTTATTTATTTATTTTTTGTTTGTTTTGCTTATTAACAGGATCATCTGATCTCTTTTTTTATTGCTAATGTGTCTGAGACTAACATTCCAGATATTGCTTGATTGTTTATGGTGCGGGTGTGTGGATTTACGTCTATCAGGTTGGCCTGTGCCTGTTGTGTGTGTGCGCGGCATATTTGGTCAGTCCTAACACCATGAGTTGTGTGTGTGTGTGTGTGTGTGTTATATGTGGGCGTGTATGCCTATTTCCTGTAGCATTAATGTAATGTGGTGTTATTTATGGTGTGGGTGTGCTTTGTACATGTACAATTAATATATAATGTTTTTGTGTGGGTGGTAAAATCCACACACCCGCACCATACATCAAGGCATATCTGGAATGTTAGTCTCAGACCACTATAGGCAATAAAAAAGAGATCAGATGAATCCTGTTAATAAGCAAACAAACAAAAAAAAGATCGATTCTTGCTTGGTTGTTTGGTGTTTGGTGTTTATGGCATATCAAACTTGGCGGGTTATTTAATGCTAAATCTTGTTTTTGTTTTTTTTTCTATATAATGTTTTATAACTTTCAATATGTATCAATAAATTGTAAGAAATAATTTCTAATGTTAATTGGTTGGTATTTTGTTTAATGCATATCAAACCTTTGGTGGGTGATCCAATGTCAAATTCTGTCTTTTTGTTAATTGATTTGTAAGTGACAGTTTGTTGGTAAATTATTTTGGTTTTGTTTAGTTTTATTAACTGGTAGGAATTTAATTTTCATTAACTTAGTGTAATCGTATGTTGGTAGAATTAATTTTGATGTTAGATTTTTTCATCACCCTCAAGTGTATCAAATTATTTTTGGTAGAAAACAATTTTCATGTGAGATTTATAATTAAGTTCC
>CM042142.1:134810666-134934953 GCA_023376005.1 Doryteuthis pealeii | reverse complement strand
CCAAGCTCCGATTGTCGGAGGGGGCCTCCATCCGAACGCCCGTCTAGCCCAGATAGGGCCAAAGTGGGAGTTACTTGACAGTGTCATGAAACTGCTCAGTCCACCTGTACTCATCCTTATCATCACCTGGGCCTAGTACTCATAGGATCCTTTCATCTACTGTAGATGTATCATGATAAGTTGTATTGAGAATGATTGGTTACTAGTAACAAGCACAGGGAATCGGTTCAGCCATTTTCCAGGTGACTAACTCATCTGTGGCCCACTTTATCTACCAAATTTTAAAATAATGAAAAAAAACTGAAACACCCATTTGTAAACTACTTCAACTTGAATTACAGGACAGAGCTTTTGATTTAAGATTTTTAAAGATTAATTCATATTAAATATTGACACGAATATAGAATACACGACAAACAACAAAAAAACCAAAAACAAAACCCTAACTCTTCCCGATTTCGTGTATCAAACTGATACACAAACAAGCTATTACCGGGTACTCATTGAGAAAAGGCAGACATTGTATGGCCTGCCAGCAGAAGTTCAACCCACGCCTCGCCGAAATGCCACAACAATGCGATTTGGGTGCTGGAATGGACACGAGGTTCGACTGAAGTGTACCCGGATGATCAACGGGAAAACGGCCAGTAGAAGTAGAGAGTGGAGGTGACGAGCAGTAATAGTGATGTGCGACACTTCCAGCGCTGGTAGACGATCGATGACAGCTGTTGTAAGCCTGCGCAATAAGGGCGTTTGACTCGCTTTCTTTTTGCCCGCCCTCTCTTCAACAAAAGTAACATCTTACTCTGAAACAAACCAATTATCTAACTACAAACTGAAGATCGAAAGACCTGAGCCCTAGCAGAACAAACAAATGATTTATTCCCGCACCCCCCTCTATTTTTTCTCTCTCTATAAGAGCATGCCCTCGTTGTATTTTGTATAAATTACATAGTTATAAGCGTTGTAAACAACACAGTAATTGTTTACATATAATGCAAGTGCTTAACTAAAATGGGTCACACATTTTGGTTTCTATCGTACATTGAAAAGCAGGTGGATCATACTCACACTAAATTTAAAGAAAGAAAAGATTTTATCGTAATTTATAAAAACCTATAACTGTGTTTTACATAAATGAGGACCAATTTTGTAATGAAAAGACAAACTAAAAATCAGACTTGAAGGTCATCTTTTGACCAAGATCATAATATTTTGGTATTTTTTTATAGTTATCAATGAGATAACCTCCCTCATAGCACACTCCCTACATACGGCACCTCGCCTACATTACCGCCACACGCCCTACTGAGCACAACTCATGGAATACTGCTTTTCATTTTTCACGTTGTTGTTTTTTAATTCTTATACTAAACATTCTCTTAAAGTAGCGTGATAAGATGTCTGAAATCTGTAAGAGGTCAAAATTCTGAGTTGAGTGTGTTAATCTGCTGTCAAGTTCCAAACGAGGTCCAGAATTTTTTTCGCTTGTTAAAAGGGTGGGGGTATTGAGGGGGCACATTAAAGTAAAACTATATTCATTCAAACTACAAAAGAAAAATCAACAAGGGAAAGTACATAAAAAGTAGAAGGAAACGAGGTCATCATCATAAATAAGATACATAAGAGAAGACACATTCTGTGAAAAGGAATGTACATCATTAGCAATTGAATACTTGTGAAGTATTTAACTGTCTTTTACTTTAAGCACTCACAGCATCTCTCCCACAAGGCCTACCGGTAAACCGAATCTACAGTGGCTCTCACACGTGTCACTGTCTACACTGCAAAAATCTCATTTTAGACTTACCATTAATAATAAACGTTATCTTGAATAGAATGTGAATTCTGAGGTAAATCGATAATCAAACTTTCAACAATATCCATCAGACAGGTGATAAAAAACAAATAACTAGGCAAATTTTGGTGGGCAAAGAGTTAAAAATAGACAAAAATTCAGCAAAAATTCGAAAATGTTTCATATAAATTCAATTACAAATCGTTTATATGGACAATATGGATGAAGAAGACTAATCAGAAATAGGAATACAGAGAATCTCTAGATAAATTATTTGTTCTGTTATTATATAAAACATAAAAAGTTGATATTTAGTTATGGGCCGTTCGTTAGCTCAGCCGTAGAGCGTTCGGCATACAAAACCACAGGTCCTAGTCTCATACCGTCCCTCAAGCGCTATGAGTAGCACAAGGCTGTGTGCTAACGTAAAGGAGACCCTGATGGCTAGTGTGGCTCCACTTGCAGACGTCGCACCTAAAGCAATCTCCTTTGCGATCTAGCGCTATTGAAAAGGGGATAGGCTCCTTTGCTGACTGGCTGCATACCAAACTGAGGCCGCTTCCGATCGACTTTCTTTACTTATTTAGATGTTGGCACAAGACAGAAGTATTGAGGCACACCACCCAATTGAGAATCAAATCACAATAATGATCTTCTAAGCGCTGTACAGCTCAACCATCAGTATACTCAGAAGGAGTTATATCTGAACCAATTCCATTCAGCAAATCAAAATTGATATCCCAGTTTATAGAATGATTAGAGTTCTTAACCAACATATAGAACAAAGAGAGGACACGAGGACACAATGACATTTTATTTAAAGAAAAAATTTCATCAACACTTAGAAAATAAACAAAGAAAAATGTTTAGAGACAGTTTAGATGATTTTCTAATGGCATGTCATCACTACATAGGATTCGTTTCATCTATACCTAGAGGATTAGAGAATTGTGTTCAGTGTCTATTTATAATTTACCTGTATTTGGTATTATTGACTGTGTATGCACACAGTTATATGGTTTCAACTTAATTCCACTATCTAACACTAATCACAAATTATATGATTTCAAGTAAGTATTTTCTATTTACAATAATAAGTCATTGTTTGCAAACAGTTTGTCTAATTTCAGTATGCAGTTTGGGGGTTCATATCCAGGGACCCCCCTGATGTTTTTTGGCAGGGGGTCTTATCCCTCTTGCAGGGGATACAGTCAGGTTATATTCTACACCCACAACAGGATGATGTACATCAATAGAGCAAATGTTATAAGTGGAGGGGGCAAATGTTTTTTTACCCTTCAGAGCTAGACGACGATTAATCATTCCATGGTGGATGAGACAGAAGGTAGAAGAACAAGAACAACAAAAGGTCCAGTGCAATTATGAACCTGTTATTTATAGCAATACCAAACAGTTTGTAACCACACTTTTTAAGAAATAGACTTCTGGCAACTACAGTAAAATTGTGTTGTAATTTTAGAGGCGTCCCAGTCTACCTGGCCTCCATAAATTGCTATCCACGGTGACTATTAAAATAACGGCCCCCAGCTACGGTGTTCCTTGAAGAAACAACAACTTAGGGCGTTAATGTAATTCGGGGGAGGGCCTTCTCTTCTTTTTGTAATCTTGGTTTATTTATCGTAATTGTCGCAAATTCTTGTTAGAGATGAAGATGGATATACTAGTTTGGAATAGACTGACGCGATACCTAGCATCAGATAGATAAACAACACAAAATATATAGATAGATATGAACAAATGTGAGCATAGATAGATAGATAGATAATTTTCGACACGTAAATGTATCGCGGCAGCTTCGGATCTTCTTTTTTGTCTATAATTCTTGTGTTATTTAAACTAAAACCAGACATTAAACAAACAAATCTTTCTTACCCGCATTCTGAAGAAAAAAAACATCTAAAGTATAGTAATTCCTTCGTCAAACTTCTTGATTGATTATAGATTTATAATGACAAATATACAAATAACATAAAACAGAATTACCGGACAAATTCCTACAGAGTGACATAAACACAGACATTACACAAAACAAAGAAGCTCCCCCCTAAAAAATACCATTGAAACGCCCTAGTTGGTTGTTTCTTTCAAGTAACACGTAGCTGGGGCGTTATCTTTCAATAGTCACTGTGTAGCCAAATTATGAACGAGGCAGGAACCGGGATGCACTTCCTCATAACATTTTACCAAAGTTTTCTTTATTGTTTTAAATTGTTATGTAGACTTTTATTAACCAGGATCTACATCTTGTAAATTTGAAGGAATGCAATTGTCTGTATGTTTTTCGGTTGACTCCGCATTATACACGTAACATGAATAATCGGTTCTTCTACTCTCGTCTATAGCAATGCGCATATTTACAAATGTATAATTAATTGGAGGGCTGGCTAGAGAAAAATGAGCCAAAATTTAAAGTCCGATGAAATAACCAGAATTATCAACCTTAAACTACGGTATATAAGACTTCTAAATCCTTTTAGTGATAATGTTGTGAAAACTGATCATCTATAACAAACAATTCCATGCATTAGAGGTAGGATTTTAATGATCACTCAAAATAAACAATAATTCACGATCTTTATAATACAAAATAAGAGGTCCGGTTTTCTCAGAGTTCCTAGTAGAGCATCAGTGAGGAATCGCAACGTTCCTGGTTCGATGCCAGTTCCGCCAACTCAGCACAGAGGTTGGGTAATCTATACATGTGTGGAAAAGTCGGGAGCTGACGGTAGGTGTGATGCCTCCACTTCAAAAATGCCTCAACCCCGCTCCTCTTGGTCAGCGCTAGTGAAAAGGGGGACTAGGCTCCTCACTGTCTGGGTTTATACAACTTAGGCTACCCTGACGCAACTTTACCTATCATGCAAAAATACAGTCAAATTGTATACGTTTCATTACGAGCAAGAAGATAAATGTGCTGTAATATAACTACGCAGTTTGAGTGTGTGAATTAATAGATTGGTGGTCCACATTTCTGTCCTGTTCTTACTTCAGATGAGTTTGCGGTGATACGTGCGTTGGCAGTGGCCGTACACGCTGTTTTCTCGTGGGCGGTGTTCGTTTTCACTCTCTGTTCAGGACTCACCGCAACATTCTCGTGCAGCTCCCAATCGCTAGTTTATTCTCTAGGCGCTTAAAGTTAAAAGGTTACTCACGAGTCGGTGCAATCATACAGCCACATACTCGACTCGACAACAGCATGGAAAAACTGTCTTTTACACGTTGTCTCGTGAGATTGGATTCCATATGAATCGTTAATCACCCAAAACTATCCGAGTAAGACTGGACAAGACAGCGGCGACATGCTCGTGGAAAGCAGGACGGACCCAATAAGTGACGTCTCCTGTGGAAGCCAGACACATGGACACGCCGTTGTGGGACCGACCAGCAACCAAATGTACATTGATCAGCTTGCTGCGATGATACATGGTGCTGCACTAGAGGATCCTCCGGAAATGGCATAAGTGTAAGGGAGGATGCGAGGAGATTGGTCGACTGGATAGATTCTGCCTGACCAGTGCGGACATGATGATGATGATCGACAATAAGATTATTTAGAAAAACATAAACGACAAGAGGATTTTATCTAAATGGAATTTCGTTTGCGTAACTTCAAATCCATGTTAACCAAATGAATATTTAATTTGTACTAATTCTTTCTGTTATTGTGATTGGTATGACAAGATCTGATTGACAATTAACTTTTATTTCTTGTATGTTGAACTGTATATATGTAGATCACTTGAGTATTAGGGGAGAAGTCCGTCGTCTTAATGTACTTCAAGTGAGTTCTGCACAATTCTTAAATAGGGCTAGAACCATCTGTTGACTGGTACGAGCAGCTGAGATCGGGTCATATTCCATTTATATCAGTAACAAAGTTTACTAGAGAATCAATTTATTAATGAAGATGAACTTAAAAAGAAAGACGAAGAAAAAAGAAGATAACAGTGTGGATAAAATCTAAGATAAGAACTGAGAGAAATCAAGAAAATACTTACATTGTTAAAGTTTCTTTACCCCCAAATGTGGAAATTCATTCTCGGAACGGCATAAATACATCTACCTCATGTACAGACAAATCCACAAAACTAATGAGAATGACATGAAAACTTCGGCAGCTTTAAACACTGATTTCATTGATGCACAACAACACAAAAGTATAATTTTGTTGTTTTATGGCACATTAACTACTTGATGATGCCAGTGTTTCTCAACGCTGAGTCACAAACCCCCATACATCATCAGATATACTTCAACTATATTTGAAAGTCTTCTTCTTTTTTAATATCTGTATGAACAATCTTCCAGTGCTTAAATATTTTTAAAATATAAACATTATTCACTAAATTTCAATCATCACTCTGTTCTGCTAATGTAGAAAAGGATTTAAAGAAGCTTAGTCATCATCGTGTGGCCCGCATGGAATACACACTACTATATCCATCAGCCCTGTCGTAAGTATCTGGCTGCCATCCTTGAGCCAGTGTAAAGAATTAACAGTAAATTAAGTAAGCTAAATCCATGAGTCATAGAATCCTTTGGGCAATGAATTAAGTTCCCGAGTTATGGAATCCTTCGTAAGTTGAAAATGTCCAGCTGATATTAATCCTATGTTCCGTTCGCGCTTACACAGAAGATCCAGTAGTTATGAGTATTGATGAACAGAACAGCAGTATACAATACAACAATCATCCAGCGAGCAAAGCACTGCCAGATGATTGGACAAGAAGTTGGTCAATGACACTTATACGCCGAGCTATATAAAAAGTAGGCATAGCCTCGAACACCTAGGAGGCCTACTCAGTTTGACTTGCCGACTTACAGGTTTACTCTGTTTGTCTCCTGCCTACTCTTTTGATGAGGACAGAAACAAAAAGGGTACCTGTAAAGGGCACCATATGAGAACACAATCTGTGCAAGGCCACACCTGTGCTTACTTAGAGCTGTATGCTATGATATAGCGGGGCTGTAAGTCATGACAGACCAAACAAGAATTTTCAATGTGTATAATTTTTAATATTAGAGTTATTGAATCAATAACCCTATTTTAGAGAGATAAGACCTAAAATCACAATTCGGCTAGATAAAATTTTTTTTTTAAAATGACATTATAACTTCCTATCTAGAATTATTAACTTTCTTTAAGTAAGGTGCACGCTTCCATAAAAAAAACAGCTCACAAACTCCTGAACGGATTGTCCTGTATTCAAGTTTATCATGAGAACAATAATTCTGTGCTTATCTTGAACAACAAAGATTTTCCTTTTCTCTTTCTTTTCTTTCTATTTTTAAATAACTAAATTTCAACTAATTAATAAAGTCTGTGATACTTTCCATTCAATATCGTATGTTGAGTGGCATTCGCGTTGGTCAAAGTAACCTCTTCACTCAATTGGATTAAAGAAAACGAAAATATTTGAAAAAACAAAAAAAATTTTTTTACTAACGGTCAAATCCTCGCTCATTTGATAAAAGCCCTAAATTTTACATTTTCTAGCAATCTTAAAGTCAACAAACTATTCAATGATTCATCTGCTTAACAGAAATATTTTTAATCAATTAAAAATTTATTTAAAAAAAAGATACGGTTAACCTAATCAATTTTTAATCAGAGACTATTTTCTAAGATTTTGTATATTTTCAACATTTTTTTCTACTTAATGATTGTTCTTAATATTACAGATAAAAAATAACTCAAAGAAATTTTTTTAAAGTTAGTCTTTCAGCTCTGTTTTTCTTAAAAAACAATTAAACAATAGCATCAGACTGGATTCTAACAAAAACTAAGAAATGTAGTTTACTAAAAAAATAGATCTACTTATAAAACATTATCATCAGCAATTTATTAGCATAATAAGTTATTTTCAAGAAATCCAAATAAACTGAAAGCTGGATAATTTAATTAATTCCAATCAACTCATTGTAATAAACTCATGATTTTATTTTTATTGTTTTCGTATAAAAAACTGTATGAAACAAAATTAAATCTAAAAAAAGAAGCATATTTACAAATAACTGATATATAAAAACGTAGCAAGTTATTGTAAAAAGGGTCCAGTGACACCGTAACTGTTTACCTCGACTATTGCATCTCTTTTTTTTTCACTTATTCACTTAGTTTTCAATTGGCCAAAAACATCGACAAATCATCATTTTATTACAAAAGTTGACTTTGAAGTAATTCTCAGGTTTAGTTATGAAGAAACTTTTACTTTTTAAATTTAAGACCCAATTTATTGTAGTGTACAGTAATGTTTGACATCTGCCAACAAAATTTAAGGGAAAAAAATGTAAGTTGATTTGTCATTTTAATAATCACTCAATAAATTATTTTAAATTAGTTAACATTCATTTTTGCGATTGTCCCCTTAATCATATTTAAATAAACTCGCAAAATGTCAAGAATTATTCAACAGATCAAATATAATTGCACAAAATTGTCCACTTATCAATGTCAAACAGGATTTTTTATGTAGCAAATTAAAAAAAAATTTAAGGGAGAAACATTTAATTCCCACTTACATCCCTTATTACATACAATGATTTCAGCCCACTGACTCTTAGGCGCCTCTCGAGTGTTTATTAGCTGATATCTTATCCAAAACTACCTTCATCTTAAATATATTGCTATACTACTAGCTGAGCTTAGTTGAGGCATAAGGCCAGAAGTATGAAGCACCGCGTGAGAAACGAACTCACTACAAGGTCTTGCTAATGTAGTTGCTAACCAATCAAACATGCATGAGGTGACCATCCTCCTTAATATATTGTTTCCTCTTGGAGAGGGGGGGGGCTTTTTAAAAAATCCCATCTAGCATTCTTCCAAGGGATCCAGACTTTGTTTTGTGCTGATGAATGATTGATTTTAATGACATGTCACCATTTGGGTAATTTCATGCAGAGTTAGGGAATGGCATTCATTGCTAGATATTACAGTTTATGTTTTATTGTGTAATTGTTTCTTAAAAGATTTTTTTTTTCTTTTTGCATAATGGTCGTATGCATACAAATATTTAAACAGATCTATACCTATAGATCGGTGCTCTAACAGGTAATCATCACTCCGGATCAGAGTGGACCTGGAAGATATGGCAAATGAAACGAGTACTCCCACTCCCCAGATTTTCCAGGATGCAGTTTAGTGTCTTCCCAGGACCGACTGTGGAGTGGAGATCGTTACTCCTCACTCCAAGAGATACAGTTCATGGTACGTCTAAGCCGACCACAAGACCATTCTTTTTGACACACGTCCACTCTTCCTTTTTTCTCATCAAAACTGATGCAATTGTGGATTGAATTCATGATTCCATTTTGTTGGCGATTTTTTAATTTTCCTGCAACATAATACATGTTTCTCTCGTTAATGGAGATTCGGTAGTCTGACTGTAACCAACAACCATCATATACACTCTTACATCCAACCAATACCCACAGGAATTGTGTGAGTTTATCCAATGAGTATTTTACATATAGCCCAACTCACGAATACATTAGAATAAATTTTATTTATATACCATGGCTCTCTGAAAATCGGAAGTTAGATTTGCTCAAAAACAGCTCATTGTTATTAGTGCATCTAAAATCCTTATATTTCCGTAAGAAACTAGAAATAAAGGTTTACATTTAATATATGGTGTGGTTCACATTTGCATACTGGGTTTTTAACTAAAACCAGGTTTAATAAATATTTTACTTGGTCGTTACTGATCATTAATATTATTGTTTTATCTACAACAGTATTTAAAATCAATCCTATGGAATTTGTGATTTTATATAGGAAAACGATTAAATATTATTCAAATCATTGCATTTCAGTCTCAAGAAGCTTATGATATAGTTTTTGTGCCACTTGAAAGTTTACAGCGCACCTGTGACTCAGTAAAAGACCAATGTTAGAAAACAACATTCTCGACCGACAGATGTCGCATGCTCGAAGCTGTTCCCTGAAGATGTGCCAGCACTTTTGTTGGCCACTGCATTCTTACTGGACGCCTAGCTTCATGGTGTTGCGACCAGGGAGGCTTCAAGACATGACCAGCTCCTCTACAGAGAGCCTGGCCACCACTTGAGGGCGGTCCCTGAGCAAATTTCCCCAGCTGGAAGGGCATGACCAAAGCACGTGAGATCATTTGCAGACATCAAAAATGCAAGTGGAGGCGGCACCAGTCTGTTTACTGTACCAGACAAAAGCTCTCGCAAAAAGGAGTATCTTCGCAGTTCGTCCTCATCCATTTGGCGGACATGACCCAGCCATCGGAGCTGATGCCAGTGATCTCAGATAGAAAACACAAGCTGGGAGCTTGCAGCTGTCTCTAGCACTGCTGTGTTTGTGATCAGTACCCTCCAGGTTGATGCTCAGTATACGCTAAGGCAGCGAAGGTAATAAGCCATAGCCCGCCCTCTTGGTGGAGTAACAG
Source organism: Doryteuthis pealeii (assembly GCA_023376005.1). NCBI lineage: Eukaryota > Metazoa > Mollusca > Cephalopoda > Myopsida > Loliginidae > Doryteuthis > Doryteuthis pealeii. The sequence continues at coordinate 134,924,717 of CM042142.1, read as the reverse complement.
GGTCTATTGATTTCACTTCCAACACTTCCATTCTAACCTGACCATTCGGGTCCCCCATCCGACAACCTGTCACTTGCATACTCGAATCCAGTTTGCCGGCATCAGAGAACGCTGCCTCAATTTTGGGAAGCAGCAGCTGAGAGTGTGGGTACAACAGCAAGGTCACATCAGGAACGTAAGTAATCTCTTTCGGGGGTCACAGTCTAAGTCCGACACAATGTTCTCCAATGACAGTCTTCAGTCTAAGCTCTCCTACACAGTATCCCGCTCATCTCAACAACAAAATGCTACTGCTGTTTTTCTCTTCCACTCGTTTCAACAGCAACAATGCTACTGCAGTCGTCTTCCCCGATTTAGGGAGGCGCAGGTCATTAAATAGCCAAACTGCTGTGTTTTCATCCGGGCTCCACTACTCTCAATTGCACATTCGACATTTCATCAGCAGTGTCAATCCCCACGATGAGACCCTACATCCCGGAGTTACTCATGCACTGCTCAGCCGAAAATTTCAATTTCCATGTCCAGCTCGCCACGCTCCTCCCCCTCGCACAGCGCTCAAACATATACGGACTGGCATTTACGTCTCGTGGGGCTGGAATCGCTCGACCACACTATCCATTACACAAGGTACAATGTATACGGGTATTGTGTTATTACAGCACCCCTCGATGTAGTGTTAAAAGAAAACAAATTATTAACATAAGTGTAATCTATCTTTATATAATGTGTATCAGTCATTTAACTTACCATTCAGTCCTTTCTATTTGGAACATATCGCATCTACATTTCATAACTGAAACGCATATGCCCAGAGGGTAGCATATTCTTCCAGCAAGTTTTAAGGAGCACCAGTCCTCATTGCACACTAGATTCATTATTAGAATACCGAATTCTTACTGAAAAGATCAGGTAATCTTTATGAGAAAGTGCGTCCGTCTTCCTGCATACTCAACCATCACAATTGCCGGCCCTAGCCCGGTGACTATTAAACATCCTAAGCGACCCCAGCTCAGTCTTATTTCAATAACTACTCCACCCTTTATTCCGGTCAACATGAAACTCACTCTATCTATCTCATTTTGTTCATACTTTCTCATATATATTTAAATACTAAGATACTTCGTACTTTTTTCATGTTTCGATTTAATGTCCTTGTTTTTCAGTTTAAATAAACAAGAACATCTACAGACGACAAAAAAGAAGCGACCCCACCCCCCCATACAATTCCTTACTTGTCGAAATATCTCATCAATCTCCATGTGTCTTCATATCCTCATACAACTCCATACTCTTATGCTTTGTTTAATGTTATCAATATCCATATCGATTCTAGTCCTATCTCTAATAACATATACTATCCATCTTCATATCTTAAACAAAAACTTACTCGCACAAATAAACAAAGAATTACAACCGAGCGGAGTCAGTTCATTTTGATACGTCCCACCGCATTCCGCAATTTTCGAACGGGGCGAGGAGTGACCGGAGATGCAACTTCCTTCCATAGCATAATTACCCGAAAGATCTTCCTGACCACTGAACATTACCTTAGTTGACATGTATAGCTATCTTACTTGAACTAGGACAATATCGTGTCGTTTTACCCTACATTAGCTTACACGCAATCATCTGTAATGTGCGTTGGTCAGTTTTAACGACCACTTAGACTTTCTCTTGCCATATCTGCACTACTGAGTATGGCATTTAAATCAACATAATCTTCTACCTATACGACCTTCTCTGAGTGAAGTCGGAGTTGAGGTGATAGTCTAGAGTGAAGGTCTGCGACGTGAGTGAGTGTGGTGTGTTGTGTGTGTGCTGATCGCAGTCAGGAATAATCAATAAATAAGAGACAAAACTAAGACAGAGCGAAAAAAAGAACTCTAACCAAAATATTCAAATTTATTTCAGAATTGCAGTAGGGAGACCTGGCAGGCGCCGCGAGAGTATGGGGGGGGGTGTTGATTTACAGACATGGAAAGACATATTTGAGCATCTTTCCCCAGGTATTCATGCATTTATAAAAGCAATGTTTTTTTAAGCCACACAAAAAATAGTATACATTCCTCATTAGTATCCTAATCCGTCCTGTATAGCTTAAATAAAACTGTTTACAAATAAATGTAAATAATATTTAATTTATGATATATAATGTAAATAAAGTATATATGCCTCCAAGTAACTCGCAAAGGCTATCTGAGTTGCCTGAAAATACTAAACAAGGGATCTAGTTTTTTCAATAATGGAGAAGAGGTGATAGAAACAACTAACATTTCAAGTCCATATTTATTTTAAATTACTTGCACTAGACAAATATATATATTTTCTAGATCAAAAAATAAAATAAGACAAATCGTATTTTAAAAACCAGAACAGTGGGAAATTTTGTCAATATTATACACAGTTTGCCACCTATAAAATCATTTTTTTTTTTAACTACAATTGGGAATATTTTTGCCTATCTATTTGTTCTGCATCTAACACAACGCAGCAAAATGGCAGATTCTTGCTGAGAGTAACGCAATGATGTTAAAAATGAAAGCAATTTGAAATCCTTTTGTAAATTAATAAAAGTGTAGAAGGCAAGCAAAGTCTGCATGAACACATCAATCAGTTTCTCATCTTTTCAAGAAGGCATAAATTATTTAAATCTCAAAGTCATAGAATGTTTCCTTATTGTAAAATTATCTATATACTGATACTATGTTCCTTAAAGTAAATAACCGTGTCATTTTGCACCACTCTCTGGTTAAAATGAGACCATCCAACTCATCCAAGATGAAATTTAAAAAAATGTAAATCATGATTTATCTGGTGTTAGCTTATCCTGACGAAGTTCTGATTTCTTATGAAGTGTTGTCGACTAATTAACTAACATAAGGCATCCATTCCATTTTTATTAATAATGAAACGGGAAAGGAAGAAAAAAAGACAACCGCTATATTAAAAATATTAATAAGAAAGAAAAGAGAGTAGCGGAAAGAAGCGAAAAAGGCGGGGGTGCAGATGCGATAAATGCACCAAATCTGTCTTCAAGCACAATATGTTTGCAAAGTTGAATCTACAAAGCGCAGGAAAGAAGGGAAAAAAAGGAGTGAGAGAGAGTTGCAAATAATAAAGATTACCTTATACATTTCTTACATATTGAAGATTTTTGCAATACGCTCTAAGTAACATATCCGAAATGTTGTATAATTTAAATTTATCATCTGTGGTAATCCACTGCTCTGCTAGTCATAACAACTTCTATAAATATGTAACTTGATACTGACTTAGTAGCCTACCAAAGACTCGGTCGTTAAGAGAGTATATGTTTTAAAATTAAAGAACATTTTTTTAAAAACATCTTAATTATAGGCCAAGTCAATATTACGTGTGCGTGTGTGTTGTGTGTGGGTGTGCTAGTGTGTGTGTGTGTGTGGTGTGTTGGCTGTTGTGTGCGTGTGCAAAAATAAGAGTTAAACAAATAAATCTACCAAACATTCAAAATTACTCAAATTGATCAAATATTCAAACATTCAAATATGCAGATTTAGTTTTGATATGATTTATAAATTATTGAATAATTCCAAAAGTTAAAAACTCTTCATATTTTAGTATAAATTTAGCTGTTTGTTAAATCTCATTAAAAAGTTATTAAAAAAATTTTCTTTTAATATTTAGAAATATCAACATTTAAAATATTAATAGCAGCGTTCCCAATACGGATTCTATACACATTTGCATATATTCTTTTTTATTTACATCAAAATTAAATTTAATACGAGTTTTCTAAATTATAAAGGCTGTTAAAAAAAGCCTTCCTACTTTTATTCTTATTTGACAAGCATTTTTAACACTTATTATTATAAGTGCTTAGCAAAACTCTGTCCTCGGTCTAAATTTAAGCTACATAAATGCACAGAAAGTAGGATTTTTTTTTTATTGTGGCTTTTTATAAATTTAATTAAACAATCACACAACTTAATAATCCATTGACGTTTGGACAACAAATGTTAATAGATGGTTTTTTTCATACGGATTTTTGCTGACCAGAGATAAAGTTCATAAAACAGTGTCATCCCTGGTTTTTCTGGACTAGAATAAATAGTAATGTCTATTCTATATGGTATAACTCTATAACATCCTGTGAGACCATTTTCAAAGTTCCAGAGCCCCGATTCCCTCTTAAGGATATGGACCTAAAATGGCCTTTCATTTACAAGTTACCAGTTATTTCCCTTAAATCAAGACTGCTGAAATATGTTTATATTACATTTAATAAAGGCTATTTAGGTTGGGGTTGGTTAGCGGAAACAATTGTGACTCTCCAGAACGGGTTGCGAATGAAGGTGGTAGTTAGGACGTTAAACAAAAAGGTGCCCCCCCCTTTAATGGGGCCCACCTGTTGGCCATACGTGCGACCCATGATGCTTAGGATGGAATCTATTGGCTTGAGCAGTCCATGACAATGCACACTCACTTGACCTTACTATATGGCTAGACAGGCGGTTGGAGAGGGCCCCTATATCAATCAGGACTGGTCATGTCAAAGCCTATCACCTATATGATAGTCTCGAACCCTTATTAATATCAATATGAGGTTGCTTAAAAGGTGGTGTGAAGGTCTTCCTGTCCGCGGATATGACAATTTAAACTCAATCTGAATGGTGAAGTTTCAAGGTCTGGCCGTTATGGAGGAATGTGGAACATCCTTTTCATCACCATTACTCCAGGTTCCACTCTTATCCAGATGTTGTAGGTACCTGTTAGGGGTAAATAGGAAATTTGTTATTAAAAAAAAGTTTGAAAAATGTTTCCTCCAAGTTATCGAATCTTTCAAAAACTTATCAGCATTAAAACTGACCACTAAGCACTATGCCAGAAGACAAGAAAAAGATAAAAATTTTTGGTACCAAGTAGGTTAGGCTACTAATAATATCTTAATTATACTTAATGTATCATAGTTAACAGTCCGATGATGATATTGAGCTTCTGATTTAGAAAGAGCTGAAAAACATTTAATTAGCCCACTTCATAAATTAAACGGCTGTCCATGATGATATTAATGCTCCACCTAATTTAGGAAAAAGTGTCCAGTTAGCCTCCGTCAGTTAGTGCAACACACCCAGAAATGGTTGGATACCGAAGCCCTTACTTTCGTTATAAAATTTTTTATCTTTTTTTTCTTTCTGGCATATTCACTTTAGTTGGGTCATTTAATGCTGTTAAAGTTTTGGAAAGATTCGAATGTTGGAAGAAAATTTTCAAAAAACTATTTTTTAAACAAATTTCTATTTAACCCTAACAGGTACTACCACTCCTGGATAAGAGTGGACCTGGAGAGGAATGGTGAATGAAGGGTGTTTCCCACATTCCTCTAGCCACGACACTGAAACTTCACCTCAGATTGAGTTTAATGTCATTCCCAGGACAGGAAGACGTCAGCCCCACCTTTTAGCAACCCATTGATAAAAGGGTTGGAACTATCTATAGTGATAGGCTTGACACTGACCAGCTGATTGATCATAGGGACGCTCTCCAACGCTGCCTGTCTAGCTAAGTTAAGGAGTCTAGTGGAGTGTTGCTGTCATTGGATGCTCAGCCACTAGGATTCCATCCTTAAGCATCATGGGTACGCCACCTATGGCCAAACAGTGCTGTCCCCCATTAAAGGGGGGGCACCTTTTTGTTTACACGTCCTTACCACTCATTCCACCCGTTGGAAGACACTTTTGTTTCCCTAACCAACCCAACTAATAGCCTTTATTTAAATGTAATATTAAACATATTAGCAGTCTTTGATTTAAGGGAAATACTGGTAACTTTAAATGAAAAGGCCATTTTTAGCCATATCCTTAGAGGAATGGGGCTCTGGACTTTGAAAATTCTCAACAGGATGTTAAGAGTTAACCATATAGAATAGACATGACATTTTCTAGTCACAAAAACCAGGGATGACACTTTTTTATGACTTTTATCTCTGGTCAGCAAAAAATCCTGACTTGAAAAAACTCATCTATTACAATTTGTTGTCCAAACAATGGAATTATTAAGTTGTTGATGTTTATTAATTTATAAAACCACATAAAAAAAAATCCTACTTTTTGTGTTATTAGCTTAAAATTTACCTGATGGACAAGTTTTCTAGTATTATAATAATTAAAAAAATGCTGTCAAAAGAATAAAAATAGGAAGTTATTTTTAATCAGCCTTTATATTTAGAAAACTGTATTAAAATTTAATTTGATGTTAATAAAAAAAGAATATATGCAAATGTATAAATCCGTATTGGACAGCTGAATTAATATTTAAATGTGATATTCTAAATATTAAAAAAAATTTTTTTAATTAACTTTTTAATAGATTTACAAACAAGCTAAAAATTTAATATAAAATGATGAAGAGTTTTTAAACTTTTGAATTCAATATTTAATCATATCAAAATAAATCTTGCATATTTGAATGTTGATATTTTACAATTTGATATTTTTGAATGTTTTTAGATTATTTTTAACTTTATTTTTGCAACACACACACAACACACACACACACACACACACACACACACACACACACACCACACACACACACACACACACGTAATATTGACTTGGCCTATAATTAAGATTTTTTAAAAATGTTCTTTAATTTTAAAAACATAATACTCTCTTAACGACCGACTTTGGTAGGCACTAAGTTCAGTATCAAGTTACATATTTATAGAATTTGTTATGACTAGCAGGACCAGTGGATTATACCACAGTATGATAATTTAATTATTACAACATTTGATATGTTTACTTAAGAGCTATTGCAAAATACTTCAATATGTAAAAGTATAGTAATCTTTATTTAACTCTCTCACTCTTTTTTCCTTTCTTTCCTTCTTTTCATCTTTTCAAATATTTGATTGAAACAGATTTGCATTATCGCATCTGCACCCCCCCTTTTTTCTCTATCTTTCCCCTACTCTCTTTCTTTCCTTATATATTTTTAATATAGCTTGTCTTTTTCTCCCTTTCCTTCTTTATATATAAAATGGAATGATCCATTATTTAGTTAAGTGACAACACTCATAAGAATAAGATTTCGTCAGATAAGCACAACCAGATAATCAGGATTTACATTTTTTTTAAATTTCATCTTGGATGATTTGGTGGTCTCATTTTTAACCAGAGAGTGTTGCAAAATGACAACGGTTATACTTTTAAGGAACATGAGTATCAGTATATAGATAATTTACAATAAGGGAAACATTCTATGATTTAGATTTAAAATTTATGCCTCTTGAAAAAAATGAAATGATTGATGTGTATGCAACTTCTGCTTCTACACTTTTATTAATTTACAAATTGGATTTCAAATTGCTTTCATTTTAACATCATTCGTTACTCTCACAAAAAATCTGCCATTTTGCTGCGTTGTGTTAATGCAGACAAATATACAAAATATTCCCCAATTTGTATTAAAAAAAAAATGATTTATAGGTGGCAACTGGTGATAAATATTTAGAAAAAAATTTCCACTGTCTGGTTTTAAAATAGATTTGTTTATTTTTATTTTATTGATCTAGAAAAATAATATTTTCTAGTGCAATTTTTTAAATAAATATGGACTTGAAATGTTAGTTTTCTATCACCCTTCCTCCATTTTAAAAACTAAATCCTTGTTTGTATTTTAGGCAAATCAGATAGCTTTGCAGTTACTTGAGGAATATACTTATATTACATTTATATATATATTATATATTTATTACATTTATTTGTAAACAGTTATTTAGTATGACATGAAAATTAGATAAATTGAGAATGTTTATTTTGTGTGGTTTAAAAAAAATGCTTTTATATATAATATCCCCTGGGGGAAAATGCCAAATATTCTTTTACATTCTGAATCAACACCCCCCCCCCTCCTTGCCGCCGCCCGCTCCCTACTAATTCTGAAATATTGAATATTTGTTGGAGTTCTTTTTATCCTCTTTTTTAGTTTTGTTTATTTATTTATATCCTACTGCATCAGCACACCACACACACACACTCACTCATCCACTCACTCACTCACTCACTCACTCACTCAAAGGTTAAGGTTAAATTATTGATTTAATCCATTCAGTAGTCAGATGGCAGAGAAAGTCTAATTTAAAACTACACAACTCGCACATACAGATATGCTGAATGTGTAAAACCATTTGTCCTATTCAAGGTAGATAGCTATACATGTCAACAAGTATGTTCAGTGGTCAGGAGATCTTTCGGTAATTTATGAGGAAGTGCATCCCGGTCTCCTGCCTCAAAAATTGCGAATCGGTGACTATCAAAATAACGACTCCAGCTCGTTGTAATTCTTGTTTATTTATCGTAATTTTTGTTTAGATATGAAGATGGATATATAGTTTGGAATAGACTGAATAGATAGATAGATAAATAAACAAAATAATATAGATAGATATGAACAAATGGAGATAGATAGATATTTTCGACAAGTAAATGTATGGGGGGTCGCTTCTTTTTTTCTCGTAATTCTTGTTTATTTAAACTAAAAACAAGACATTAAACAAACATGAATAAAAGAAAATCTTAGTATTTAAAGTAATATAGATAAATATGAACAAATTGAGATAGATAGATAGATATGAAGATGGATAGTTTTGAATAGACTGAGCTGGGTCGTTATTTTAATAGTCACCGGGTAGCAATTTTTGAGGCAGGAGACCGGGACGCACTTCCTCATAAATTACCGATCTTTCAGTAAAATGGTGATCAATAATGAATAGTTGCAATAGGATTTCTTAAAACTTGGAAGAATATGCACCCTCTGGGCATATGTCTTTCAGTTTGAATGTAATGAAATATGTTCAATTAGAAAGACTAATGTAATTAAATGAGAACACATATAAAAAGATTACACTTATTTTAATAATGTTTCATTTTCATACATGAGGGTGCTGATAACACATACCCTATACACTTGTACCTTTGTATGGATATGTGGTCGAGCAGATTCCCAGCCCCCACGAACGAAACAAGTCCGGATATGTTTGGCCTGTGCGAGGGGGAGGAGCGTGGCGAGTGACCATGGAAATTGAAATTTCCGCTTGAGCAGTGCAGAGTAACCCGGATGTAGGGTCTCATCGTGGGGATTGACACATGCTGATGAATGTCGAATGTGCAATTGAGAGTAGGGAGCCCGGATGAAACACAGCAGTTGGCTATTTAATGACCTGCCCTCCCAAATCGGGGAAGAAAGACTGCAGTAGCTTTTGGCTGTTTGAAACGAGTGGAGAGAACAACAGCAGTAGCATTTTGTTGTTGAGATGAGCGGGATACTGTTAGGAGAGCTTTAGACTGAAGACTGTCAATTGGAAAGAACATTGTGTCGGACTTGACTGTGACCCCAGAGATTACTTACGTTCCTGATTAGACCTTGCTGTTGTCCCACACTCTCACTGTGAGCTTCCCAAAAGTTGAGGCAGCTTCTCTGATCCGGCAACTGAGTTCAGTATCAAGTGACAGGTTGTCGGTGATGGGGGACCCAAGGTAGGTAAATGGAAGTGTATGGAAGTGAAACATAGACCCTGTACTCCCACCAAGAGTGGCGGCTAAATGGCTTTTACCTTCGCTGCCTTAGACGTATACTGAGCATCACCTGGAGGGACTGGATCACAAACACAGCAGTTCTAGAGACAGCTCAACTCCCCAGCTTGTGTTTTCTACTGAGACAGCATCAGCTCCGATGGCTGGGTCATGTCCGCCAAATGGATGATGGACGAATGCGAAGGATACCCTTTATGCAGAGCTTTTGTCTGGTAAGAAACAGACTGGTCGCCTCCAACTGCATTTTGATGTCTGCAAGAATGATCTCAGGTGCTTTGGCATTGCCCCTTCCAGCTGGGGAAATTTGGCTCAGGACCGCCCTCAGTGGTGGCAGGCTCTCTGTAGAGGACTGTTCATGTCTTAAGCCTCCCTGGCGCAACACCATGAAGCTAGGCGGTCCAGAAGAAAGCAGTGGCAACAAAATGCTGGCACATCTTCAGGGACAGCTTTCACATGCGACATCTGTGGTCGAGAATGTTTTTCTAACATTGGTCTTTACAGTCACAGGTGGCGCTGAAACTTCAAGGGCACAAAAACTATATCATAGTCTTCTGAGACTGAAATGCCAATATTTGAATAATATTTTAATCGTTTTCTATATAAAATCATTCATAGGATTGATTTTAATATGTTGTAGAATAAAACAATAAATATAATGATCAGTAACACCAAGTAAATATTTATTAAACCTGGTTTGTTAAAACCAGTATGCAAATTAACCACACCATATATTATGTAAACCTTTATTTCTTAGTTTCTTACGGAAATATAAGGATTTTAAATGCACTAATAACATGAGCTGTTTTGAGGCAAATCTAACTCAGATTTTCAGAGAGACATGGTATATAAATAAGATTTATTCTATGTATTCGTGATTTGGGCTATTAATTAAATACTCATTGATAAACTCACACAATTCCTGTGGGTATTGTGATGTAAGCAGTTATATAGTTTTGGTTACAGTCAGACACCGAATCTCCATTATAGTAAGAAACATGTAATTATGTTTGAAAATAAAAAAACCCAACAAAATGGAATCATGAATTCAATCCCACAATTCATCAGTTTGATAGAAAAAAGGAGAGTGAGTGTGCAAAAAGAATGTCTTGTTGGTCGGGCTTAGAATACATGAACTGTATCTCTTGGTGAGGAGTAAGACTCCACTCCACAGCTGTCCTGGGGATGACACTAAACTGCATCTGGAAAATCTGGGGAGTGGGGAGTACTCGTTCATTGCCATTACTCCCAGGTCCACTCTGATCCGGAGTGATGATACCTGTTAGAGCACCATCTATAGGTCAAATAGATCTGTTTAAATATTTGTATTCAATACGACCATATGCAAAAAAAAAAAAATCTTTTAAGAAACAATTACACAAAACATAAATGTAAATCTACAATGAATGCCATTCCCTAACCTCTAGGCATGAAATAACCTCAAATGGGTTGACATGTCATTAAAATCAATCATTCAATCAGCACAAAACAAAGTCTGGAATCCCTTGGAAGAATGCTAGATGGGATTTTTAAAAAGCCCCCCCCCCTCTCCAAGAGGGAAACAATATATTTAGGAGGATGGTCACCTCATATGGTTTATTGGTTAGCAAACTACATTAGCAGACCATTGTTAGTGAGTTCGTTTCTCACTGGGTGCTTCATACTTCTGGCCTTATGCCTCAACTAAGCTCAGCTTAGTAGATAGCAATATATTTAAGATGAAGTAGTTTTGATAAGATATCAGCTATTAAACACTCGAGGAAGGCCTAAGAGTTCAGTGGCTGAAACATTGTAATGAAATAAGGATGTAAGTGTGAATTAAATGTGTTTCTCCTCTTAAATTTTTTTTTTAATTTGCTAAATAAAAATCTGTTTGACATTGATAAGTGTGACAATTTTGGAATTAATATTTGACTTTGAATAATTCTTGACATTTTGCGAGTTATTAATAAATAATTAAGGGGACAATCGCCAAAATGAATGTTAACAATTTAAAATATTTTATTGAGTGATTATTAAAATGACAAATCAATCTTAATTTTTTCTCCTTATTTTTGGCAGATCAACATTACTTACACTACAAATAAATTGTCTTAAATTTAAAAAGGTAAAAGTTTTTCATAACTAAACCTGAGAATTAATTCAAATCAACTTATTTTGTAATAAAATCATGATTTGTGATGTTTTTGGATTAAAAACTATGAATTAAGTGAAAAAAAAAAGATGCAATATCGAGATAAACATTACGGTTCACTGACCCTTTTTACAATAACTTGCTACGTTTTTATATATCAGTAATGTTAATATATGCTTCTTTTTTTTTAGATTTAATTTTGTTTCATACAGTTTTTAATACAAAACAATAAAAAAAATCATGAGTTTATTACAAAATGAGTTGATTGGAATTAATTAAATTATCAGCTTCAGTTATTTGAATTTCTTTGAAAATAACTTATTATGCTAATAAATTCTGATGATAATGTTTTAATAATTAGATCTATTTTTTTAGTAAATACATTTTATTTTCTGTTAGAAAATCAGTCTGATGCTATTGTTTAATGTTTTTTAAGAAAAATCAGAGCTGAAGCCAACTTTAAAAAAATTTTCTTTGAGTTATTTTATCTGTAAATAATTAAGAACAATCATTAGTAAAAAAAATGTTAAATTATATAAAAATCTCAGAAAATATCTCTGATTAAACATGATTATTAACCTTACTTTTTTTTTAAATAAATTTTTATTTGATTAAAAATATTTTCTGTTAAGCAATGAATCATAATAGTTTGTGACTTTAGATTCTAGAAATGTAAAAATTAGGGACTTTTATTCAAATTGAGCAGATGTTGACCGTTAAGTAAAAAAATTTTTTTTTTTTTTTCAATATTTTGTTTCTTTTAATCCCAATTGAGTGAAGAGTTACTTTTGACCAACGAATGCCACTCAACATAGAATTGAATGGAAAATATCACAGAATTTATTAATTATTGAAATTATTATTTAAAAATAGAAAGAAAAAAAAAGAAAAAGGAAATCTTTGTTTAAATAAGCAGCAGAATTATTTTCTCATGATAAATTAAACAGGACACCTTCAGGAGTTGTGAGCTGTTTTTTTAATGGAAGGTTCACATTAGCTTTAAAAAATTTATAATTCTAGATAGGAATTAAATGTCATTTAAAAAAAAAAATTTTTATCTAGCCAAAATTGTGATTTTGGTCTTATCTCTCTACAAATAAGGGTTATTATTCAGAATCTCTAATATTTAAAATATACACATTGAAAATCTTGTTGGGCTGTTCATGACTTACAGCAGCTATATCAAGCATACAGCTCTAAGTAAGCACAGGTGTGCCTTGCACCCAGATTGTGTTCTCATATGGTGCCTTTACAGTACCCCTTTTTTTTTCTTGTCTCATCAAAAAGAGTAGCAGGAGACAAACAGAGAAACCTGTAAGTCAGGCAAGTCAAACTGAGTAGCCTCCTAGGTGTTGACTATGCCTACTTTTATTTATAGACTCGGCGATAATCATGTGACCAACTTCTTGTCCAATCACTGGCAGTGCTTTGCTGCTGATATTGTTATTTATACTGGCTGTTCTGGTCATAACTACTCATAACTACTTGGATCTTCGTGGACGACGGAACATAGGATTATATCACTGGACATTTTACACTACGAAGGATTCCATAACTCGGGACTTATTCATTTACCAAAGGATTCTATGACTCAGGATTTACTTACTTATTTACTTTAAGTTCTTTACAACTGGCCAAGGATGGCAGCCAGATACTTAACACTAGGGCTGAATGGATTACATGTGTATGTCATGAGGGCCACACATGATGACTAAGTCTTTAAATCCTTTTTCTACATTAGCAGAACAAAGTGATGATTGAAATTTAGTGAATAATGTTTATATTTTTTAAAATATTTAAGCATCTGGAGATTTTCATACAGATATTAAAAAAGAGAAGACTTTCAAATATATGTGAAATATCTGATGATTGTATGGGGGTTTGTGACTCCCAGGTTGAGAAACACTGCATCATCAAGTAGTTAATGTGCCATAAAACAAACAAAAATTTATACTTTTTGTTGTTGTTGTTGCACAATGAAAATCAGTTTAAAAGCTGCCGAAGTTTCATGTCATTCTCATTAGTTTTGTGGATTGTCTACATGAGGAGATGATCTATGCGTGCCGAGAATGAAGTGTCCACATTTTGGGGGGTAAAGAAACTTAACAATTAAGTATTTTCTTTATTTCTCTCAAGTTCTTATCTTAGATTTATCACTGTTATCTTTCTTTCTTTCTTTCTTTCTTTTTAATTCATTCTTTCATTAAATAAATTATTCTCTATAAATTTGTTACTGATATAATGGAATGACCCATCTCCCCCGTACCTCAACAGATGGTTCTAGCCACTATTTAAGAATGTGCAGAACTCACTTGAAGTACTTAGACGACGGACTCTCCTCCTAATACTCAAGTGATCTTACTATATAACAGTTACATACAAGAAATAAAAGTAATGTCATCAGATCTTTGTCATACAATCACAATAACAGAAAGAATTTAGGTACAAATTAAATATTCATTGGTAACAATGGATTTTGAAGTTAACAAAACGAATTCCCATTAGATAAAATCCTCTTGTCTGTTTTATGTTTTCTTAAATAATCTTATTTCATCATCATCATCATGTCGCACTGTCAGCGCAGATATCCATGACAATCTCTCCATCCGTCCCTATCACTTATCATTCTCGGGAGGTCCTCTATGCAGCATCCTGTATCCGCACAAAGCTGATCAATGTACATTTTTGCTGGTCGGCCCACACCGGCGTGTCCATGTGCTGGCTTCCACAGGAGGACGTCACTTATGGGTTCGTCCTTGCTTCTCCAGCAGTGTCCCGCGTGTCTTGTCCATCTTACTCGGATAGTTTGGGTGATTAACGATCATATGGAAATCCAATCTCACAGACAAGTTAAAAGACAGTTTTTCCAGGCTGTTGTCGTGTCAGTACTGCTGTATGATTGCACCACCTGGACCTTAACTAAGCGACTAGAGAATAAACTAGATGGGAGCTGCACGAGAATGTTGCGGGTGATCCTGAACAAGACGTGAAAACAACACCCCACGAGAAAACAGCTGTACGGCCACCTGCCACATATCACCCAAACTATCTGAGTAAGACAGACAAGACATGTGGGACACAATCTTATTTAATTCACACACACAAAAACCTGCGTTTATATTACACATTTATCTTCTTTGCTCTAATGAAATATACAATTTGATCTTGTATTTTTGCATATAGTAAAGTCGTCAGGGTAGCCTAAAGTTGGTATAAGCCAGACAGTGAGGGAGCCTATCCCCTTTTCACTAGCGCTAGACCAAGGAGATTGTTTTGGCATTTGAAGTGGAGCATCACACCTACCGTCAGCTCCCCACTTTTCCACACAGATCAGATTACCCAATCTGTGCTGAGTTGGCTGGGACTGGCATCGAACCAGGAACGTTGCGATTCCTCACTGGATGCTCTACTGACTGAGATAAACCGACCTCTTATTTTTGTATATAAAGATCGTGAATATTGTTTATTTTGAGTATAATATAAATCCTACTCTACTATGCATGGAATGTTTGTATAATGATCAGTTTTCACAACATATCACTAAAAGGATTTTAGAAGTCTGTATAAACCTAGTTAGTTGGATAATTCTGGTTATTTCATGGACTTTAAATTTTTGCCACATTTTTCTCTACCAGCCCTCCACTTAAATAACATTTGTATAAATACCATTGCTTTATAGACAATGAAACTATTCATACTATAGACGAAAAACATACAGACATTCTTCTATCAAATTACAAATGATTAGACCTGGTTAATAAGTCTACAAACTAATTTAAAACAATAAAGAAACACATTGGTAATTTATGAGGAAGTGCATCCCGGTCTCCTGCCTCATAAATTGCTACACAGTGACTATTAAAATAACGACCCCAGCTACGGTGTTACTTGAAAGAAAACAACCAACTTAGGGCGTTAAATGTATTTTAGGGGGGAGGCTTCTCTTTTTTGTTGTAATTCTTGTTTATGTATCGTAATTTGTCGTAATACTTGTTTATTTATTGTAATTTGTCATTATAAAATTTCTATAAATAAACAAGAATTATGACAAATTACTATATTTAATGTTTTTTTCTTTCGAATGGGAAAAATTTGTTTGTTTAATGTCTTGTTTTTAGTTTAAATAAACAAGAATTATGACAAAAAAGAAGCGATACATTTACGTGTCGAAATCTATCTATCTATCTATCTCCATTTGTTCATATCTATCTATATTATTTTGTTTGTTTATCTATCTATCTATGTATCTCAGTCTATTCCAAACTATATATCCATCTTCATATCTAAACAAGAATTACGACAAATTACGATAAATAAACAAGAATTACAACAAAAAAGAGAAGCCCTCCCCCCAATACATTTAACGCCCTAAGTTGGTTGTTTTCTTTCAAGTAACACCGTAGCTGGGGGCCGTTATTTTAATAGTCACCGGATAGCAATTTATGAGGCAGGAGACTGGGACGCACTTCCTTATAAATTACCAACACATTTTTTACTGTTATTGGCAGAAGTCTTAATTTTTAAGTTTGTTTACAACTGTTTGTGTATTGGCTATAAATAACGTTCATAATCACTGGACCTTTTGTTCTTGTTCTTCTACTTCTTCTTCATCCACCATAATGATAAGTCGTTCTAGCTCTGAGGTTAAAAATATTACATTGCCCCCTACCATCTTATAACATTTGTCTCTATTGATTACATCATCCTGTTGGTGGGGTGTAGAATATACTGACTGTATCCCCTGCAGAGGGATAAGACCCCCCCTGCCAAAAAACAAGGGGGTGTCCTGGATATGACCCCCAAACTGCATCTGAAAATAGACAACTGTTTGCAAACAAATGACTATTATTAAATAGAAATACTTACTTGAAATCATATAATTATTAGTGTTAGATAGGAATACTTGAAACCATATAACTGTGTGCAAATAACAGCACAAAACAGGTAAATATAAATGTACAATGAACACAATTCTCTAACCTCTAGGTATAAAACAATCCTTGATAGGTTGACATGCCATTAAAATCAATCTAAACTGTCTCTAAACATTTTTTCTTTGTTTATTTTCTAAGTTGATGAAATTTTTTCTTTAAAATAAATGTCATTTTGTCTCGTGTCCTTCTCTTTTGTTCTTATATTTTGTAAGACTCTAATCTTCTATAAATGGGATATCAATTTTGATTTCTGAATGAATTGTTCAGTAAATCCTTCTGTATACTGTAATGGTTTGAGCTAAGCTTGAAGATCATTATTTGTGAGTTTGATTCTCACTGGGTGCCTCAATACTTCTGGTCTTGTGCAACATCTAAATAAGTAAAGTAAAGTCGACGGAGCGGCCTAAAGTTGGTATCAGCCAGTCAGCAAGGGAGCCTATCCCCTTTTCAATAGCGCTAGACCAAGGAGATTGTTTTTAGCATCTGAGGTGGAGCGCCACACCTACCATCAGCTCCTTACGTTACCACACAGATCCCTGTGCTACTCATACGCTGAGGACCGGTATCGAACTAGGAACCTTGTGGTTTCTAGCCGAACGCTCTACCGACTGAGCTAACCCGGCCCATAACTATATCATACTTTTTATTTTTATAATAACAAACAAATATTTATCTAGAGATTCTCTGTATTTCTATTTCTGATTAATCTCATCCGTATTGTCATATAAACATTTGTAATTGAATTTATAACAATTTGATTTTTGCTGAATGTTTTTGTCTTTTGTTTAACTCTTTGCCCACCAAATTTGCCTAGTATTTTTTTTTTTCACCTGTCTGATGGGATATTTGAAAGTTTATTATCAATTTACCTCAGAATTCATTCTATTCAAATAAAGTTGTATTATTATTGTAATCTGAAATGATTTTTCAGTGTAGACAAGTGACACGTGTGAGAGCCACTGTTAGTGGCTTACGGTAGGATTGGTGGGAGAGATGCTGTGAGTGGCTTAAAGTAGACAGTTAAATACTTCACAAGTATTTCATTGCTATGATTAATTCCTTTTTCACAGATTTCTTCTTCTTTAATATCTTATTTTAATGATATGAACCTCGTTTCCTTCATACTTTTTTCTTTCCTTTTTTTTTCTTTGTAAATAATGAATATATTTTACTTTAAGTGCCCCCTCATACCCCCCCACCCTTTTTAAAAAAGAAAAAAATTCTGACCTCTTTGGAACTTGACACAATAACACACTCAACTCAGAATTTTGAACTCTACAATGTTTCAGACACTTTTACACTACTTAAGAGAATGTTAAGATAAGAATTAAAAAACAACAAACTGAAAATGAAAAGAGTATCCATGAGTTGTGCTATGTAGGGAGTGTGCTATGTAGGGAGTGTGCTATGTAGGGAGTGTGCTATGTAGGGAGTACTTCATTGATAACAATAAACAAAATACCAAAATATTACTTGGGTCAAAATATGACCCTTCAATCTGATTTTAGTTTTTCTTTTCATTACAAAATTTCTCATTTATGTAAACACAGTTATAGTTTTTAAAAATTAGAATAACTTTTTTTTTTTAAATTTAGTGTTGAGTATCATCCACTCTTTCAAGTTACCATAGAAACCAAAATGTGTGGACCCAGTTTTAGTTAAGCACTTGCAATTTGTAAACAATTACTGTGTTGTTTAAAGCTTATAAACTATGTAATATACACAAATACAACCAGGGCATGCCTCTTATAGAAGGAAAAAAATAGAGGGGGGGGGAATAAATATT
This sequence comes from Doryteuthis pealeii, assembly GCA_023376005.1. NCBI lineage: Eukaryota > Metazoa > Mollusca > Cephalopoda > Myopsida > Loliginidae > Doryteuthis > Doryteuthis pealeii. The sequence continues at coordinate 134,906,291 of CM042142.1, read as the reverse complement.
TGTTTGTTCTGCTTATGATCAGTCTTTCGATCTTCAGTTTGTTTAATATTGGTTTGGTTTCAAGTAAATGTTCTTTGTTGAAGAGAGGGGGCAAAAAGAAGCGAGTCAAACGCCTTATTCGCAGGCTACAACACTGTCATCATCGTCTACCAGCAGCTGAAGTCGCAACACTATTACTGCCGTCACCCCACTTCTACTTCTACTGCCGTTTCCCCTTTATCATCCGGGTACATCAGTCGAACCTCGTGTCCATCCAGCACCCAAATCGCATTTGTTTGCATTCGGGAGGGCGTGGGTTTGACTCTGGCAGGCAAGACAATGTCTTGCTCTTTTTCTAAATGAGTACGGTAATACTTGTTTGTTATCAGTTTGATACACAAATAGGGAAGAGTTAGGGTTTTTGTTTTTGTTTTTTGTTGTTGTCTGTATTCTATATTTGTTCAATAATTTAATATGAATAAACTTTAAAATCTTAAATCAAAAGCTCTGTCCTGTTAATCAATTGAATAGTTACAAATGTGTGTTTTCAGTTTTTTTTATTTATTTAAAAATTTGGTAGATAAAGTGGCACAATGGTTAGTCACCTGGAAAATGGCATGAAACCATTCCTCCCTGTGCTTGTTACTAGTACCAATCATTCTCAATACAATCTTATCACTGATACACTACAGTAGATGAAAGATCCCATGATTATCTGAGGCCAGGTGATGCTTAAGGATAGAACCCAGGTGGATGAGCAGTTCATGACCTGCAATACTCCACTTTGGCCCTATCTTGGCTAGACGGGCGGGTCGGAGAGGCCCCCTCCGATCAATCGGCTGGTCACGTCAAGCCCTAGCACCTATATGATTTTCCCAACCCTATTGCCCTATGGCAAGCCCTGACCCCTTTTTAATCATATGGGTGCTAGAAGGCAGTGACTGAGGGTCTACATGTCCCGGGAATGACATTAAACTCTATCTGATGGTGAGGTTCCAGTTGGAGGTTTGGGGAATGTGGAGCACCCCTTCATTCACCATTGTTTCCCTGGTCCACTCTGACCCGGAGTGGTAGTACTGTTAGGGTCCCATCTATGGTTAAATAGAAAATGTATTTATAAAAAAATTGTATTATGCTTAAGAAATGAATTTATTTAAAACTTTATCGGCATTAAAATGACCCACTGAGGTTGATATGCCGTAAACAAAAAACAAAACAAACCATGATTATCTACCCAGTAAAACAAGAGAAGTGAGAGAATGAATTTACATCTGTATCTCTAGTGACTTTGGACTAATACCTTTGGGAAAGGTATGAAGTCCCTCATCCCTCAGCTAGGGTTTAATTAGTACCACTTCTCTTCTTCGACAACGATGACTTTGAAATTAAATAATTCACAAAAGTTGATATGTCATTAAACAAGAAACCAAAAGAAATAAACCTACCCTGTTATTAGGCAGCAAAACAACTGTTATCTATTGTCAGTCAATGACAGTAGCTGTGATTGATGGAGAAAGTGAAAAATGAATTAAAAGTATATTTTTCTTTTTAACCCTTTTAATCTGACTTTTGTACAATCAAAAATGTTGTTGCTATTATTCTTAGTTTTTCAACACCAGCATTAGCTGAATGGTATTTCCTGGAGTCGAGTGACAACAAATTTCTCCTCAGGTCTCCAGGACTCCAGATTGCAACAGTGCATAGTCTGGGTGGTCTCAATTCTTCCTCTGATTTCCAGATTTTCCAGTCTTTTTTCCAAGCTTTTTGGGACCATTCCAAGTGCACCAACTACAATTGGTATCACTTTGACTTTCATATTCATAGCCTTTTCAGTTCTCTGGCAAGGTCCAGATATTTGTCCATCTTTTTGTTTTTCTTCAGCTTCACCCTGTGATCTGCTGGAATGCTAAAATCCACCAGTTGCTATATTATTATTGGTATTTTTAGAGGTTAAGGTCGCCAGTTTTTATTTTAGGAGTGCAATTTTGTAAAAAAGACTGGAAAATCTGGAAATCAGAGAGAATTTGAGACCACCCAGACTATGCACTGTTGCAATCTGGGTCTGGAGACCTGGAGATTTGTTGTCACTCAGACTCCAGGGAAATACATCAGCTAATGCTGGTGTGAAACTAGAATAATAGCAACAACATTTTGATTGTACAAAAAGTCAGATTAAAGGGTTAAAAAAGAAAAATATTAACTTTTAATTCATTTTTCACTTTCCTCCATCAATCACAGCTACTGTCATGACTGACAATAGATATAACAGTTGTTTTGCTGCTAATAACAGGGTAGGTTTATTTCTTTTTGGTTTCTTTGTTTAATGACATATCAACTTTTGTGAATTATTTAATTTCAAAGTCATCGTTGTCGAAGAAGAGAAAGTGGTACTAATTAAAACCCTACTGAGGGATGAGCGGGACTTCATACCTTTCCCAAAGGTATTAGTCCAAGTCACTAGAGATACGATGTAAAGTTTCATTCTCTCACTTCTCTTGTTTTACTGGTAGATAATCATGGTTTTGTTTTTTTTGTTTTACGGCATATCAACCCTCAGTGGGTCATTTAATGCCGATAAAGTTTTTAAATAAATTCATTCTTAATGCATAATACAATTTTTTTATAAATACATTTTTCTATTTAACCATAGATGGGACCTAACAGGTACTACCACTCCGGGTCAGAGTGGACCAGGGAACAATGGTGAATGAAGGGGTGCTCCACATTCCCCAAACCTCCAAACTGGAACCTCAACCATCAGATAGAGTTTAATGTCATTCCCGGGACATGTAGACCCTCAGTCACTGCCTTCTAGCACCCATATGATAAAAAAGGGGTCAGGCTTGCCATAAGGCAATAGGGTTGGGAAAATCATAATAGGTGCTAGGGCTTGACGTGACCAGCCGATTGATCGGAGGGGCCTCTCCGACCGCCCGTCAGCCCAAATAGGGCCAAAGGTGGAGTATTGCAGGTCATGAACTGCTCATCCACCTGGGTTCTATCCTTAAGCATCACCTGGCCTCAGATAATCATGGGGATCTTTCATCTACTGTAGTGTATCAGTGATAAGATTGTATTGAGAATGATTGGTACTAGTAACAAGCACAGGGAGGAATGGTTTCATGCCATTTTCCAGGTGACTAACCATTGTGCCACTTTATCTACCAAATTTTTAATAAATAAAAAAAAACTGAAAACACACATTTGTAACTATTCAATTGATTAACAGGACAGAGCTTTTGATTTAAGATTTTAAAGTTTATTCATATTAAATTATTGAACAAATATAGAATACAGACAACAACAAAAAAAAACAAAACCCTAACTCTTCCCTATTTGTGTATCAAACTGATAACAAACAAGTATTACCGTACTCATTTAGAAAAAGAGCAAGACATTGTCTTTGCCTGCCAAGGTCAAACCCACGCCCTCCGAATGCAAACAAAATGCGATTTGGTGCTGGATGGACACGAGGTTCGACTGATGTACCCGGATGATAAAGGGAAACGGCAGTAGAAGTAGAAGTGGGGTGACGGCAGAATAGTGTTGCGACTTCAGCTGCTGGTAATAATGACAGTGTTGTAGCCTGCGAATAAGGCGTTTGACTCGCTTCTTTTTGCCCCCTCTCTTCAACAAGAACATTTACTTGAAACCAAACCAATATTAAACAAACTGAAAATCGAAAGACTGATCATAAGCAGACAAACAAATATTTATTCCCTCCCCCCCCTCTATTTTTTTCCTTCTATAAGAGCATGCCCTGGTGTATTTGTGTATATTACATAGTTTATAAGCTTTAAACAACACAGTAATTGTTTACAAATTGCAAGTGCTTAACTAAAAACTGGGTCCACACTTTGGTTTCTATGGTAACTTGAAAGAGTGGATGATACTCAACACTAAATTTAAAAAAAAAAAAGTTATTCTAATTTTTAAAACTATAACTGTGTTTACATAAATGAGAAATTTTGTAATGAAAAGAAAAACTAAAATCAGATTGAAGGGTCATATTTTGACCCAAGTAATATTTTTGGTATTTTGTTTATTGTTATCAATGAAGTACTCCCTACATAGCACACTCCCTACATAGCACACTCCCTACAAAGCACACTCCCTACATAGCACAACTCATGGATACTCTTTTCATTTTCAGTTTGTTGTTTTTTTAATTCTTATCTTAACATTCTCTTAAGTAGTGTAAAAGTGTCTGAAACATTGTAGAGTTCAAATTCTGAGTTGAGTGTGTTATTGTGTCAAGTTCCAAAGAGGTCAGAATTTTTTTCTTTTTAAAAAAGGTGGGGGGGTATGAGGGGGCACTTAAAGTAAAAATATATTCATTTATTTACAAAGAAAAAAAAAAGGGAAAGAAAAAAAGTATGAAGGAACGAGGTTCATATCATTAAAAATAAGATATTAAAGAAGAAGAAATCTGTGAAAAAGGAATTAATCATAGCAATGAAATACTTGTGAAGTATTTAACTGTCTACTTTAAGCCACTACAGCATCTCTCCACCAATCCTACCGTAAGCCACTAACAGTGGCTCTCACACGTGTCACTTGTCTACACTGAAAAATCATTCAGATTACAATAATAATACAACTTTATTTGAATAGAATGAATTCTGAGGTAAATTGATAATAAACTTTCAAATATCCCATCAGACAGGTGAAAAAAAAAAAATAGGCAAATTTGGTGGGCAAAGAGTTAAACAAAAGACAAAACATTCAGCAAAAATCAAATTGTTATAAATTCAATTACAAATGTTTATATGACAATACGGATGAGATTAATCAGAAATAGAAATACAGAGAATCTCTAGATAAATATTGTTTGTTATTATAAAAATAAAAGTATGATATAGTTATGGGCCGGGTTAGCTCAGTCGGTAGAGCGTTCGGCTAGAAACCAAAGGTTCCTAGTTCGATACCGCCTCAGCGTTGAGTAGCACAGGGATCTGTGTGGTAACGTAAGGAGCTGATGGTAGGTGTGGCGCTCCACCTCAGATGCTAAAACAATCTCCTTGGTCTAGCGCTATTGAAAAGGGGATAGGCTCCCTTGCTGACTGGCTGATACCAACTTTAGGCCTCCGTCGACTTTACTTTACTTATTTAGATGTTGCACAAGACCAGAAGTATTGAGGCACCAGTGAGAATCAAACTCACAAATAATGATCTTCAAGCTTAGCTCAAACCATTACAGTATACAGAAGGATTTACTGAACAATTCATTCAGAAATCAAAATTGATATCCCATTTATAGAAGATTAGAGTCTTACAAAATATAAGAACAAAAGAGAAGGACACGAGACAAAATGACATTTATTTTAAAGAAAAATTTCATCAACTTAGAAAATAAACAAAGAAAAATGTTTAGAGACAGTTTAGATTGATTTTAATGGCATGTCAACCTATCAAGGATTGTTTTATACTAGAGGTTAGAGAATTGTGTTCATTGTACATTTATATTTACCTGTTTTGTGCTGTTATTTGCACACAGTTATATGGTTTCAAGTATTCCTATCTAACACTAATAATTATATGATTTCAAGTAAGTATTTCTATTTAATAATAGTCATTTGTTTGCAAACAGTTGTCTATTTTCAGATGCAGTTTGGGGGTCATATCCAGGACACCCCCTTGTTTTTTGGCAGGGGGGTCTTATCCCTCTGCAGGGGATACAGTCAGTATATTCTACACCCACCAACAGGATGATGTAATCAATAGAGACAAATGTTATAAGATGGTAGGGGGCAACGTAATATTTTTAACCTCAGAGCTAGAACGACTTATCATTATGGTGGATGAAGAAGAAGTAGAAGAACAAGAACAAAAGGTCCAGTGATTATGAACGTTATTTATAGCCAATACACAAACAGTTGTAAACAAACTTGAAAATTAAGACTTCTGCCAATAACAGTAAAAAATGTGTTGGTAATTTATAAGGAAGTGCGTCCCAGTCTCCTGCCTCATAAATTGCTATCCGGTGACTATTAAAATAACGGCCCCCAGCTACGGTGTTACTTGAAAGAAAACAACCAACTTAGGGCGTTAAATGTATTGGGGGGGGGCTTCTCTTTTTGTTGTAATTCTTGTTTATTTATCGTAATTTGTCGTAATTCTTGTTTAGATATGAAGATGGATATATAGTTTGGAATAGACTGAGATCATAGATAGTAGATAAACAACAAATAATATAGATAGATATGAACAAATGGAGATAGATAGATAGATATTTTCGACACGTAAATGTATCGCTTCTTTTTTGTCGTAATTCTTGTTTATTTAAACTAAAAACAAGACATTAAACAAACAAATTTTTTCCATTCGAAAGAAAAACATTAAATATAGTAATTTGTCATAATTCTTGTTTATTTATAGAAATTTATAATGACAAATTACAATAAATAAACAAGTATTACGACAAATTACGATACACAAACAAGAATTACAACAAAAAAGAGAAGCCTCCCCCCTAAAATACATTTAACGCCCTAAGTTGGTTGTTTTCTTTCAAGTAACACCATAGCTGGGGTCGTTATTTTAATAGTCACTGTGTAGCAATTTATGAGGCAGGAGACCGGGATGCACTTCCTCATAAATTACCAATGTGTTTCTTATTGTTTTTTAGTTTGTAGACTTATTAACCAGGTCTATCATTTGTAATTTGATAGAAGAATGTCTGTATGTTTTCGTCTATAGTATGAATAGTTTCATTGTCTATAAAGCAATGGTATTTATACAAATGTTATTTAAGTGGAGGGCTGGTAGAGAAAAATGTGGCAAAAAATTTAAAGTCCATGAAATAACCAGAATTATCCAACTAACTAGGTTTATACAGACTTCTAAAATCCTTTTAGTGATATGTTGTGAAAACTGATCATTATACAAACATTCCATGCATAGTAGAGTAGGATTTATATATACTCAAAATAAACAATATTCACGATCTTTATATAAAAAATAAGAGGTCGGTTTATCTCAGTCAGTAGAGCATCCAGTGAGGAATCGCAACGTTCCTGGTTCGATGCCAGTCCCAGCCAACTCAGCACAGATTGGGTAATCTGATCTGTGTGGAAAAGTGGGAGCTGACGGTAGGTGTGATGCTCCACTTCAAATGCCAAACAATCTCCTTGGTCTAGCGCTAGTGAAAAGGGGATAGGCTCCCTCACTGTCTGGCTTATACCAACTTTAGGCTACCTGACGACTTTACTATATGCAAAAATACAAGATCAAATTGTATATTTCATTAGAGCAAAGAAGATAAATGTGTAATATAAACGCAGGTTTTTGTGTGTGTGAATTAAATAAGATTGTGTCCCACATGTCTTGTCGTCTTACTTGATAGTTTGGGTGATATGTGGCAGGTGGCCGTACAGCTGTTTTCTCGTGGGTGTTGTTTTCACGTCTTGTTCAGGATCACCCGCAACATTCTCGTGCAGCTCCCATCTAGTTTATTCTCTAGTCGCTTAGTTAAGGTCCAGGTGGTGCATCATACAGCAGTACTGACACGACAACAGCCTGGAAAACTGTCTTTTAACTTGTCTGTGAGATTGGATTTCCATATGATCGTTAATCACCCAAACTATCCGAGTAAGATGGACAAGACACGCGGGACACTGCTGAGAAGCAAGGACGAACCCATAAGTGACGTCCTCCTGTGGAAGCCAGCACATGGACACGCCGGTGTGGGCCGACCAGCAAAAATGTACATTGATCAGCTTTGTGCGGATACAGGATGCTGCATAGAGGACCTCCCGAGAATGATAAGTGATAGGGACGGATGGAGAGATTGTCATGGATATCTGCGCTGACAGTGCGACATGATGATGATGATGAAATAAGATTATTTAAGAAACATAAAACAGACAAGAGGATTTTATCTAATGGGAATTCGTTTTGTTAACTTCAAAATCCATTGTTACAATGAATATTTAATTTGTACCTAAATTCTTTCTGTTATTGTGATTGTATGACAAAGATCTGATGACATTACTTTTATTTCTTGTATGTAACTGTTATATAGTAAGATCACTTGAGTATTAGGAGGAGAGTCCGTCGTCTAAGTACTTCAAGTGAGTTCTGCACATTCTTAAATAGTGGCTAGAACCATCTGTTGAGGTACGGGGGAGATGGGTCATTCCATTATATCAGTAACAAATTTATAGAGAATAATTTATTTAATGAAAGAATGAATTAAAAAGAAAGAAAGAAAGAAAGAAAGATAACAGTGATAAATCTAAGATAAGAACTTGAGAGAAATAAAGAAAATACTTAATTGTTAAGTTTCTTTACCCCCCAAAATGTGGACACTTCATTCTCGGCACGCATAGATCATCTCCTCATGTAGACAATCCACAAAACTAATGAGAATGACATGAAACTTCGGCAGCTTTTAAACTGATTTTCATTGTGCAACAAACAACAACAAAAAGTATAAATTTTTGTTTGTTTTATGGCACATTAACTACTTGATGATGCAGTGTTTCTCAACCTGGGAGTCACAAACCCCCATACAATCATCAGATATTTCACATATATTTGAAAGTCTTCTCTTTTTTAATATCTGTATGAAAATCTCCAGATGCTTAAATATTTTAAAAAATATAACATTATTCACTAAATTTCAATCATCACTTTGTTCTGCTAATGTAGAAAAAGGATTTAAAGACTTAGTCATCATGTGTGGCCCTCATGACATACACATGTAATCCATTCAGCCCTAGTGTTAAGTATCTGGCTGCCATCCTTGGCCAGTTGTAAAGAACTTAAAAGTAAATAAGTAAGTAAATCCTGAGTCATAGAATCCTTTGGTAAATGAATAAGTCCGAGTTATGGAATCCTACGTAGTGTAAAAGTCCAGTGATATAATCCTATTTCCGTCGTCCACGAAGATCCAAGTAGTTATGAGTAGTTATGACCAGAACAGCCAGTATAAATAACAATATCAGCAGCAAAGCACTGCCAGTGATTGGACAAGAAGTTGGTCACATGATTATCGCCGAGTCTATAAATAAAAGTAGGCATAGTCAACACCTAGGAGGCTACTCAGTTTGACTTGCCTGACTTACAGGTTTCTCTGTTTGTCTCCTGCTACTCTTTTTGATGAGACAAGAAAAAAAAAGGGGTACTGTAAAGGCACCATATGAGAACACAATCTGGGTGCAAGGCACACCTGTGCTTACTTAGAGCTGTATGCTTGATATAGCAGCTGTAAGTCATGAACAGCCCAACAAGATTTTCAATGTGTATATTTTAAATATTAGAGATTCTGAATAAACCCTTATTTGTAGAGAGATAAGACCAAAATCACAATTTTGGCTAGATAAAATTTTTTTTTTTAAATGACATTTAATTCCTATCTAGAATTATAATTTTTTTAAAGCTAATGTGAACCTTCCATTAAAAAAACAGCTCACAACTCCTGAAGGTGTCCTGTTTAATTTATCATGAGAAAATAATTCTGCTGCTTATTTAAACAAAGATTTCCTTTTTCTTTTCTTCTTTTTTAAAATAATAATTTCAATAATTAATAAATTCTGTGATATTTTCCATTCAATTCTATGTTGAGTGGCATTCGTTGGTCAAAAGTAACTCTTCACTCAATTGGGATTAAAAGAAACAAATATTGAAAAAAAAAAAATTTTTTTTACTTAACGGTCAAATATCTGCTCAATTTGAATAAAAGTCCCTAATTTTACATTTCTAGAATCTAAAGTCACAACTATTATGATTCATTGCTTAACAGAAAATATTTTTAATCAAATAAAAATTTATTTAAAAAAAAAGTAAGGTTAATAATCATGTTTAATCAGATATTTTCTGAGATTTTTATATAATTTAACATTTTTTTTACTAATGATTGTTCTTAATTATTTACAGATAAAATAATTCAAAGAAAATTTTTAAAAGTTGGCTTCAGCTCTGATTTTTCTTAAAAAACATTAAACAATAGCATCAGACTGATTTTCTAACAGAAATAAAATGTATTTACTAAAAAATAGATCTAATTAAAAAATCATCAGAATTTATTAGCATAATAAGTTATTTTCAAAGAAATTCAAATAACTGAAGCTGATAATTTAATTAATTCCAAATCAACTCATTTTGTAATAAAAATTTTTTTTTATTGTTTGTATTAAAAACTGTATGAAACAAAATTAAATCTAAAAAAAGAAGCATATATTAACATTACTGATATATAAAAACGTAGCAAGTTATTGTAAAAAGGGTCAGTGAACCGTAATGTTTATCTCGATATTGCATCTTTTTTTTTTAATTCATAGTTTTTAATCCAAAAACATCACAAATCATGATTTTATTACAAAATAAGTTGATTTGAATTAATTCTCAAATGAAAAACTTTTACCTTTTTAAATTTAAGACAATTTATTTGTAGTGTAAGTAATGTTGATCTGCCAAAAATAAGGAGAAAAAAATTAAGATTGATTTGTCATTTTAATAATCACTCAAAATATATTTAAATTGTTAACATTCATTTTGGCGATTGTCCCCTTAATTATTATTAATAACTCGCAAAATGTCAAGAATTATTCAAAGTCAAATATTAATTCCAAAATTGTCACACTTATCAATGTCAAACAGATTTTATTTAGCAAATTAAAAAAAAAATTTAAGAGGAGAAACACATTTAATTCACACTTACATCCTTATTTCATTACAATGTTTCAGCCACTGAACTCTTAGGCCTTCCTCGAGTGTTAATAGCTGATATCTTATCAAAACTACTTCATCTTAAATATATTGCTATCTACTAAGCTGAGCTTAGTTGAGGCATAAGGCCAGAAGTATGAAGCACCCAGTGAGAAACGAACTCACTAACAATGGTCTGCTAATGTAGTTTGCTAACCAATAAACCATATGAGGTGACCATCCTCCTAAATATATTGTTTCCCTCTTGGAGAGGGGGGGGGCTTTTTAAAAAATCCCATCTAGCATTCTTCCAAGGGATTCCAGACTTTGTTTGTGCTGATTGAATGATTGATTTTAATGACATGTCAACCCATTTGAGGTTATTTCATGCCTAGAGGTTAGGGAATGGCATTCATTGTAGATTTATATTTATTTTGTGTAATTGTTTCTTAAAAGATTTTTTTTTTTTTGCATATGGTCGTATTGAATACAAATATTTAAACAGATCTATTTGACCTATAGATGGTGCTCTAACAGGTATCATCACTCCGGATCAGAGTGGACCTGGGAGTAATGGCAATGAACGAGTACTCCCCACTCCCCAGATTTTCCAGATGCAGTTTAGTGTCATCCCCAGGACAGCTGTGGGGTGGAGTCTTACTCCTCACCAAGAGATACAGTTCATGTATTCTAAGCCCGACCAACAAGACATTCTTTTTGCACACTCACTCTCCTTTTTTCTATCAAACTGATGAATTGTGGGATTGAATTCATGATTCCATTTTGTTGGGTTTTTTTATTTTCAAACATAATTACATGTTTCTTACTATAATGGAGATTCGGTGTCTGACTGTAACCAAAACTATATAACTGCTTACATCACAATACCCACAGGAATTGTGTGAGTTTATCAATGAGTATTTAATTAATAGCCCAAATCACGAATACATAGAATAAATCTTATTTATATACCATGTCTCTCTGAAAATCTGAGTTAGATTTGCCTCAAAACAGCTCATGTTATTAGTGCATTTAAAATCCTTATATTTCCGTAAGAAACTAAGAAATAAAGGTTTACATAATATATGGTGTGGTTAATTTGCATACTGGTTTTAACAAAACCAGGTTTAATAAATATTTACTTGGTGTTACTGATCATTAATATTATTGTTTTATTCTACAACATATTAAAATCAATCCTATGAATGATTTTATATAGAAAACGATTAAAATATTATTCAAATATTGGCATTTCAGTCTCAGAAGACTATGATATAGTTTTTGTGCCCTTGAAGTTTCAGCGCCACCTGTGACTGTAAAGACCAATGTTAGAAAAACATTCTCGACCACAGATGTCGCATGTGAAAGCTGTCCCTGAAGATGTGCCAGCATTTTGTTGCCACTGCTTTCTTCTGGACCGCCTAGCTTCATGGTGTTGCGCCAGGGAGGCTTAAGACATGAACAGTCCTCTACAGAGAGCCTGCCACCACTGAGGGCGGTCCTGAGCCAAATTTCCCCAGCTGGAAGGGGCAATGCCAAAGCACCTGAGATCATTCTTGCAGACATCAAAATGCAGTTGGAGGCGACCAGTCTGTTTTCTTACCAGACAAAAGCTCTGCATAAAGGGTATCCTTCGCATTCGTCCATCATCCATTTGGCGGACATGACCCAGCCATCGGAGCTGATGCTGTCTCAGTAGAAAACACAAGCTGGGGAGTTGAGCTGTCTCTAGAACTGCTGTGTTTGTGATCCAGTCCCTCCAGGTGATGCTCAGTATACGTCTAAGGCAGCGAAGGTAAAAGCCATTTAGCCGCCACTCTTGGTGGGAGTACAGGGTCTATGTTTCACTTCCATACACTTCCATTTACCTACCTTGGGTCCCCCATCACCGACAACCTGTCACTTGATACTGAACTCAGTTGCCGGATCAGAGAAGCTGCCTCAACTTTTGGGAAGCTCACAGTGAGAGTGTGGGACAACAGCAAGGTCTAATCAGGAACGTAAGTAATCTCTGGGGGTCACAGTCAAGTCCGACACAATGTTCTTCCAATTGACAGTCTTCAGTCTAAAGCTCTCCTAACAGTATCCCGCTCATCTCAACAACAAAATGCTACTGCTGTTGTTCTCTCCACTCGTTTCAACAGCCAAAAATGCTACTGCAGTCTTTCTTCCCGATTTGGAGGGCAGGTCATTAAATAGCCAACTGCTGTGTTTCATCCGGGCTCCCTACTCTCAATTGCACATTCGACATTCATCAGCATGTGTCAATCCCCACGATGAGACCCTACATCCGGGTTACTCTGCACTGCTCAAGCGGAAATTTCAATTTCCATGGTCACTCGCCACGCTCCTCCCCCTCGCACAGGCCAAACATATCCGGACTTGTTTCGTTCGTGGGGCTGGGAATCTGCTCGACCACATATCCATACAAAGGTACAAGTGTATAGGGTATGTGTTAGCACCCTCATGTATGAAAATGAACATTATTAAATAAGTGTAATCTTTTTATATGTGTTCTCATTTAATTACATTAGTCTTTCTAATTGAACATATTTCATTACATTCAAACTGAAAGACATATGCCCAGAGGGTGCATATTCTTCCAAGTTTTAAGAAATCCTATTGCAACTATTCATTATTGATCACCATTTTACTGAAAGATCGGTAATTTATGAGGAAGTGCGTCCCGGTCTCCTGCCTCAAAAATTGCTACCCGGTGACTATTAAAATAACGACCCAGCTCAGTCTATTCAAAACTATCCATCTTCATATCTATCTATCTATCTCAATTTGTTCATATTTATCTATATTACTTTAAATACTAAGATTTTCTTTTATTCATGTTTGTTTAATGTCTTGTTTTTAGTTTAAATAAACAAGAATTACGAGAAAAAAAGAAGCGACCCCCCCCATACATTTACTTGTCGAAAATATCTATCTATCTCCATTTGTTCATATCTATCTATATTATTTTGTTTATTTATCTATCTATCTATCTCAGTCTATTCCAAACTATATATCCATCTTCATATCTAAACAAAAATTACGATAAATAAACAAGAATTACAACGAGCTGGAGTCGTTATTTTGATAGTCACCGATTCGCAATTTTTGAGGCAGGAGACCGGGATGCACTTCCTCATAAATTACCGAAAGATCTTCCTGACCACTGAACATACCTTGTTGACATGTATAGCTATCTACCTTGAATAGGACAAATGGTTTTACACATTCAGCATATCTGTATGTGCGAGTTGTGTAGTTTTAAATTAGACTTTCTCTGCCATCTGACTACTGAATGGATTAAATCAATAATTTTAACCTTAACCTTTGAGTGAGTGAGTGAGTGAGTGAGTGAGTGAGTGAGTGTGTGTGTGTGTGTGTGTGCTGATGCAGTAGGATAATAAATAAATAAACAAAACTAAAAACAGAGGATAAAAAGAACTCCAACAAATATTCAATATTTCAGAATTAGTAGGGAGCGGCGGCGGCAAGGGAGGGGGGGGTGTTGATTCAGAATGTAAAAGAATATTTGGCATTTTCCCCCAGGGGATATTATATATAAAAGCATTTTTTTTAAACCACACAAAATAAACATTCTCAATTTATCTAATTTCATGTCATACTAAATAAAACTGTTTACAAATAAATGTAATAAATATATAATATATATATAAATGTAATATAAGTATATTCCTCAAGTAACTGCAAAGCTATCTGATTTGCCTAAAATACAAACAAGGATTTAGTTTTTAAAATGGAGGAAGGGTGATAGAAAACTAACATTTCAAGTCCATATTTATTTTAAAAATATTGCACTAGAAAATATTATTTTTCTAGATCAATAAAATAAAAATAAACAAATCTATTTTAAAACCAGACAGTGGAAATTTTTTTCTAAATATTTATCACCAGTTGCCACCTATAAAATCATTTTTTTTTTAATACAAATTGGGGAATTATTTTTGTATATTTGTCTGCATTAACACAACGCAGCAAAAATGGCAGATTTTTGTGAGAGTAACGAATGATGTTAAAATGAAAGCAATTTGAAATCCAATTTGTAAATTAATAAAAGTGTAGAAGCAGAAGTTGCATACACATCAATCATTTCATTTTTTTCAAGAGGCATAAATTTTAAATCTAAATCATAGAATGTTTCCCTTATTTGTAAATTATCTATATACTGATACTCATGTTCCTTAAAAGTATAACCGTTGTCATTTTGCAACACTCTCTGGTTAAAAATGAGACCATCCAAATCATCCAAGATGAAATTTAAAAAAAAATGTAAATCCTGATTATCTGGTGTTGCTTATCTGACGAAATCTTATTTCTTATGAGTGTTGTCACTTTAACTAAATAATGGATCATTCCATTTTTATTATAAAAGAAGGAAAGGAAGAAAAAAGACAAGCTATATTAAAAATATAATAAGAAAGAAAGAGAGTAGGGGAAAGATAGAGAAAAAGGGGGGGGGTGCAGATGCGATAATGCAAATCTGTTTCAATCAAATATTTTGAAAAGATGAAAAGAAGGAAAGAAAGGAAAAAAAGAGTGAGAGAGTTAAATAAAGATTACTATACTTTTTACATATTGAAGTATTTGCAAATAGCTCTTAAGTAAACATATCAAATGTTGTAATAATTAAATTATCATACTGTGGTATATCCACTGGTCCTGCTAGTCATAACAAATTCTATAAATATGTAACTTGATACTGAACTTAGTGCCTACCAAAGTCGGTCGTTAAGAGAGTATATGTTTTTAAATTAAAGAACATTTTTAAAAAATCTAATTATAGGCCAAGTCAATATTACGTGTGTGTGTGTGTGTGTGTGTGTGTGTGTGTGTGTGTGTGTGTGTGTGTGTGTGTGTGTGTGTGTGTGTGTGTGTGTGCAAAATAAAGTTAAAAAATAATCTAAAAACATTCAAAATATCAAATTGTAAAATATCAACATTCAAATATGCAAGATTTATTTTGATATGATTAAATATTGAATTCAAAAGTTTAAAAAACTCTTCATATTTTATATTAAATTTTTAGCTTGTTTGTAAATCTATTAAAAATTAATTAAAAAAAATTTTTTTTAATATTTAGAATATCACATTTAAAATATTAATTCAGCTGTCCAATACGGATTTATACATTTGCATATATTCTTTTTTTATTAACATCAAATTAAATTTTAATACAGTTTTCTAAATATAAAGGCTGATTAAAAATAACTTCCTATTTTTATTCTTTTTGACAGCATTTTTTTAATTATTATAATACTAGAAAACTTGTCCATCAGGTTAAATTTTAAGCTAATAACACAAAAGTAGGATTTTTTTTTTATGTGGTTTTATAAATTAATAAACATCAACAACTTAATAATTCCATTGTTTGGACAACAAATGTTAATAGATGAGTTTTTTCAAGTCAGGATTTTTTGCTGACCAGAGATAAAAGTCATAAAAAAGTGTCATCCCTGGTTTTTGTGACTAGAAAAATGTCATGTCTATTCTATATGGTTAACTCTTAACATCCTGTTGAGAATTTTCAAAGTCCAGAGCCCCATTCCTCTAAGGATATGGCTAAAAATGGCCTTTTCATTTAAAGTTACCAGTTATTTCCCTTAAATCAAAGACTGCTAAATATGTTTAATATTACATTTAAATAAAGGCTATTAGTTGGGGTTGGTTAGGGAAACAAATGTGACTTCCAGACGGGTGGAATGAGGTGGTATAGGACGTTAAACAAAAGGTGCCCCCCCCTTTAATGGGGCCACCTGTTGGCCATAGGTGGCGACCCATGATGCTTAAGGATGGAATCCTAGTGGCTGAGCAGTCCATGACATGCAACACTCCACTTAGACCCTTACTTATGCTAGACAGGCGGTTGGAGAGGCCCCCTATGATCAATCAGCTGGTCATGTCAAGCCCTATCACCTATATGATAGTCTCAACCCTTTTTATCATATGGGTTGCTAAAAAGGTGGTGGCTGAAGGTCTTCCTGTCCTGGGAATGACATTAAACTCAATCTGATGGTGAAGTTTCAGTTCTGGCGTTATGAGGAATGTGGAACATCCCTTCATCACCATTACTCCCAGGTCCACTCTTATCCAGAGTGGTAGTACCTGTTAGGTTAAATAGAAAATTTGTTTAAAAAAAATAGTTTTGAAAATTTCTTCCAAATTATCGAATCTTTCAAAACTTTATCAGCATTAAATGACCACTAAGGTTGATATGCCAGAAAGAAAAAAAAGATAAAAATTTTTGGATACCAAGTAAGGGTTAGGGTTATAATATTCGTATTATACTTAGATTTTCATAGTTAACAGTCCATGATGATATTGATGCTTCTATTTAGGAAAGAGTGAAAAATTCTAATTAGCATTTCATAATTAACGGCTGTCCATGATGATATTAATGCTCCTATTTAGGAAAAAGTGTCCAGTTTAGCTCAGTCAGTTAGTGCACACACCCAGAAATGGTTGGATACCGAGCCCTGCGAACTCAGTGCATGAGTAACATAGATTGGGTAATTTGATCTGTGCAGTAAAGTGGGGAGCTTATGGTAGGTGTGGTGTTCCGTCTCAGCAAAAACAATATCCCTGGTCTAGCACTAGCAAAACAAGGGATAGACTTCCTTGCAGTTTGGTTGATAATGATAATAAGCCACTTCGACAACATATTTAGAAAAAACTGAAGGATTCTAATTAGCATTTCATAGTTAATGGCTGTCCACGATGATATTGATGCTTCTATTTAGGAAGAAGTGAAGAATTCTAATTAGCATTTCATAGTTAATGGCTGTCCATGATGATATTGATGCTTCTATTCAGAAAGGAGAGAAGGATTTTTATTAATATCATTATATCAAGAATTTGGATAATTAAAAAATGAAATTCAGTACTAGTGAGTGGGGCTTGGAATACACTGACTGTATCTCCTGCAGAGGGGACAAGAAACCTCTTCCCCCAAAGGGATGTCCTAGGTATGACAATAAAATACATCAGATGGTGAGGTTCCAGTTCTAGAGATCTGAGGAATGTGGAGTACCCCTTCATTGTCATTACTCCCAAGTCCACTACAGGTCAAATAAATCTGTTTAAAAATTATTCATGTTCAATAAGACAGTGTCAAAAAAAAAAAAAAAAAAAAAAAAAGTAAATATAAACATACAATTAATGTAATTCTCTAACCTCGAAGCATAGAATAACCCTACACATATTGGCCTACCTTTAAAATCAATCAATCAATATGAATGCAAATGCCTACCAAATTAATAGTTACTAATTAGACTGGAAATTGCTCTATTCTCTAGCTTACACCATTTTAAGTGAATTTTTCTAATCTTGCAACAATGTTTCTGCTTTGGGCACCTCACATGGTATAATGGTTAGAAAGCTAAATTTGGAGACCATTGCTAGTGAGTTTGATTCTTATTGGGCACCCCCATACTACTGGCCTTGTGCCAACTTAAGCTTGGTAAATAACAATAATGTGCTGCTTTTGCTAGATTATAGAGATTTATAAAGATATGATGAGAATTTTAATAATTCAGTTGTAAAATCAATGTAATTTCACTGAATTCATTCTTTGTCCATAAAATAAAGAAAATTAAAATAATTCATCAACTGATTGGAACCTCAAACCAACAATGGAGATTGAAAATGAAAATAATTACAATAAAAGTCAAAGTAATTCTGTCTGCAGATGTTTGAATATTTACATTTAATTGGGGATTAAAGTACTGTTTAATTGAGTCTAAACTTTTTTACTAAGTTTGATTTTGTTATGGCACAGGGCCAACATAATTGAGCACCCAGAATGAATTGAACCACAACACTAACAAATAATCTGAAAAGTTACTGAGCTAACCAATACTCAACATCCTCTCTTAGTCTGAATCAATCATACGACACCCAGTGAGGAATGTACTTATTATGTGTGTGTATATATATATTATATATATATATATATATATATATATATATCACAAATTGATGTTTGACTGTTGATGTCTGTTGAAAGTTGGCACTTGGATTGTAATTCAACCTTAATTTGGGATTTGAGATGATGTATAGAATTTAAATGGGAAACTGGCCATATTATTTTCTCTACTCAAATTCTTCAGTAAGAATCAGTTTCTTCTCTTTTTTAGAGAAATGTTTTCAGTGTCATGTTGGCTCATTACAATGATTTTTTATCAGCTTGCGACATCTTTAACTTTTGTTACATTATCTAAAGACAAATTTAACCCAACAAATTTTTTATAAAAAGTGGTTAACAAACAAAAGGTCAACACTCATATTAATTCAGAGATTTTGGTGACTAAAAAAAAAAAAGAATCAATTTTCTTTTCAATAATACTAATTTATTTTCTATAAACAGAGTTTTGCATTAACTTATACAATCAAACTTTATTTCGATAATGAACACTTAAAAGAATGCAACTTAAACACACTGAAAAATGCTTCAATGTATAGAACATTTTGAATAGTGCAGTTAATTTGTTCAAATATTTTATCTTCAAAAACCGAATTGTTTAAAGTTTTCTTATTACAAATGGCTTTCAATGAACTGCATAATTTGAATAGAATAGTTTGGATTTCTATGGAAAACATTTAACAACTAATTAATTGTACTATTCAAAAATTTGTTAGATTTGTTTTAACCTAAAAGAAGGCCATTGAAAAAATTTTAAATAAAACATATTACTCTTTGGTAATTGTTACAAAATAAGTAAAATTTATTTGTAATGCAAAACATAAAAATATCAAAGAAAAGATTAAAAAAACAAAACATGGTTGGCAATTTGAAAAAAAAAAAAAATCATTATATTTCCTGAAGAAATAATTATTCAGTCTAATTTTTTTTTTTTTTTTTCTTCTTGAAACATGTCTCTGCTGTTAATTGCTACAGCAATTTTTGTAGAATTATAATTAACACAATAATGTTTACATGGAAATTTGCAGCAAATGAAAAAACCAAAATTATTTGGTGTGTGCAAAATTTATCAACAGATTTTTTAGAAACCTACTTTTTTTAACTCTTAACATCCTGTTGAGAAATTTTTAAATCCAGAATCCCATTCCTATAAGATCTATCAAAATGCTAAAAATGGCATTTTCCTTTAAAGTTACCTGTTATTCCCTTAGAATAAAGAACTTCTAAATATGTTTAAATATTATATTTAAACAAAGGCTATCGCTTGGGTCGGATTAGGAAAACGAATGTGACTTCTAGCCAGGTGGATGAGGTGGTATAGGATAAAAACTCGAAGAACCTTTTACTACAAGTAATATTAAAAACAGAGATACATGATGATTAAAATAATTATTTATTTCTACTCTTGTGTACTTGAACTAATGTCCTCATCTTAATTGTTATTATAGTCATGTTGTTCTGACTTCTCTTCTGAAATTACAATAGCCAAAATCAATTTTAATGGCATGTCAACTCATCTGGGTTTATTTTATGCCTCAAGGTTAGGGAATAAATACATTGTTTCTTTTAAAAGTTTTATATAGTCATAGATATCAATTATTCCTACCTAATACTAATAATTTGTACACAGTTGTATGATTTTAAATATTCCTATCTAATAACAAATTAATTTTTAAACATATTAATACAACTATAAATAGAACCTTTAACACATACTACCATTTCAGGTTAGAGTGAACCTGGGAGTAATAGCAATGAAGGGGTACTCCACACTCCCCAGAGCTCCAAAACGGGAAACCTCACCATCAGATGCAGCTTAGTGTCATACCCAGGTATTATAAAACCAAAATGAAATATTAGTCAATAACGTTTGTGTTATAACAATGAGAATTCTTCAGCTTAAAAAAAATATATATAATGAATTTAACCCGCAATATTTTTTCTGAATATTTGTTTTCTTAAAACACCTAAAGGAAAATTTGATTTAAAACACTTCTCGGTAAAACAAGTTTAAAAAGTTGATCAGATAAGTGTCGTAACTGTGGGATTTCATTAGAAATCAATAATNTATTCCTTGTCCTTTCTTTTAACTTTCTTCCTTGTCCCTGGATTCAACCAGTTATAAAGACCCAGTGGTCTCAAAAAACGTAGATACGTTCACGTATCTTTCAAACCCTTGGATTCGTTCACGATTCCTAGTCCTTTATTTGAAGAAGAACCTTCGCTGTTCACAGCGGACTACCATAGAAGGAGGGGAGGGCTTCAGCCCAGAGAGACACTGTTCTCTCACCTCTGTTCACAGAGTGCCGGTCGTAATGAGTGTCGAAAGTTAGGGAACTCAGTCAGAGCCCTTCCTCGTCCCCTACAATGATGTCATCCTTGACCAATGACAGGCCCACAAGAATTCGCTCCGCGAATTTTGAAAATAAAGGCACCAAGGCCCAAACAAAAATATACACTTTTTTACAAAACATCCCCCAAGGTAGGGGCTACCTGTTGCAGCCATTTCGGAGAAATTTCTCAAAAAAAATTTCAACACTGCATAGCCTAAGCAGTATGTCATTGAACTTTCCCATCTTCCATACCTTGGGAGGTATTTCGTCAAGACCTGCAGCTTTTCTAACTTTTCCTTGGGACTTCGTGGAATTCTTCTGTTGGGAAATCCCCTAGTTTTATGTCTATTGGTTATCTACAATTTTGGGGGTATTATTTTTTATGATTCTAGGGGGGGGGCATAGTTTCTGGAAATGGTCTTCCACTTCTGAAGCCTATCTTTTTGGCTGGTTGCCTTTAACTTTGATCTAGAGGTACTTTTCCTACCACTAATTTCATTTACTGTTTGTCATGCTAATCACAACTGTCTGTCTTCCACTGAATGTCTGATTTATTTTATTTGTTCTTGGATGTATTCTATTTGTTCTTTTTTTTTATGTTTTGGTTAGTTCTATCTGGGCTTTCTTAAGGTTGTGTATATTGGTGTTAGTTGGGTTTGCTTTATTATGCTGGGCTGCTTTTTTAATATCATTTCACTTTTCTCTGCTTCTGTCTCCCAGAGTATTTGGCTCTTAATTTGGTTGGTACCCACTCAGCTGGTGCTTCTAGGTGGGCACTGACAAAGCTTTAGGTATTCCTCATTTGGAGTGAACTTTCATATGTCTCCTGGAGGATATCAAATTTATTTCTTACTGCTACAGAGGAGCGATTGCATATATCACTGTTGGCAAGTGACGACCAGTCATATCGTACAGATTTACTGGTTTGCCTTTTGTTTCTACATGGCTTAGGTATAATTTTGAAATGACTATCCTGTGATCAGATGATACTCCTTCAAAAGAGGAGTATGCTTCACAGTTTATTGCACTGTTTATTCACTTTTAATTTATTAGGATGTAATCTAGTTGTGCTTTTGTATTATTTAGGAAGGTGTAGGTCCATAGTTTCCCTTTCTTTTTTGGTATTTGTTATTTAAACATACAGGCCTGTTCTCAAGAGAGCACTCAGCTAGGAGTTCACTGTTTCTATTTTGGATGTATAAGGAGTATCTATTGTTCTGTTTTTGCCTATCTGTGCATTCATGTCACCCCTAATGATCAGGATGTTGTGTTTAGGAATCTGTCTGCATAGGGAGGATAGCTCATTGTAGAACTTTGTGATGTCCATTTGGTGGAGCTATAGCATGAGACTACTGTCATGCAGTGATTCCCATTAAACGTAGCACATATGATTCTTGTTGGGATGTTTTCTATGCTGTTTAGCTAGAGCTTGAGAGCTGAGAAGCATTCCTACACCTCCTATGGTGCATTTGTGAATTTTTTCCATGCAGATGCCGACACAAACATCCATCCATTACTTGTTTTGTGATATTTTAATTCTAATTAACTATGATCAAATCTATGCTCTTGTATGCAAATAATATTTCTATCAGCTACAGACGCAGTAGGAGAGATAGTAACTCAGGTAGTTGGTTTATCGTTTTTAGCGTTTTGACATTAAATGTTGCTAAGTTTAAAGTTTGTTTACAGCTTAGTAGGTTTGTTTTATGTCTAGGTTCTGTGGTTGTCTTTTCAGATACTGTGTTCAGGGCTATGACATTAATAGTGTGTGTGTGTCTTGTTTGTCTGCTCCGGGTGTGATGCAGTTTCGGTGTGTGATATTGTTGGGGCACTGTAGCTTATTTTCCAAACAACGGGAAGAGCTTAAACCTGTGGACACGCACCTTGATCAGCGGGACGGGTGATGCTGTGTGTTTTCCTATTTTTGTGTGCTATCATAGTTTTGGTTTGGTTGATGTCATCGATACCTTTTGGTAGCTGTTTTGTTTGTTAACTTATCAATCGATGCCAGACTTAGAGATGAGGAGCAGTAGTATCCTAACTGAACAGTTTGTTCCTGGCCATTGACCTGCTTTTGGGTTCATCCGCCCAGCATTTTGTGAGAGACGATGTTGACTCATGTTGGGTTCATCTGCCATGTCTCACCATCCACCACGCTGCTACCCATGGTGTCAGGTATTATACACCCATATGGCATGTAGGGTATCCTACCTTGAACTGCTGTCCAAGAAAAAAAAAAAAAATGGAGGTGTACTTTGAGTTTTAAGTTTTAACTTAGTATAAGTCCACCTGTCCCCTCCTATTTTAGTACAAGGAAAAGTTCCCCTCATTCAAGGGTCATTTTAGAAAAGGAAAAATGCTATTATGGAGGTGGTTGGGTAAGGGTTAGACTGGACAAAATACAATACTTATTTTAATTTCAGAGAAAATATTTAAAATAAAATAGAAAAAGAAATACGGTTCAAATGTTTAACTTGAAATATAAAAGTTAATAATTTTAGATTATTTACCTTAATTTTCATACATAAGTTATTAAAAGTATAGCAACTTTAGTTCCCATTTTAGTACAAGAGTTGGAAAACTAAGCATTTTTCATAATATAGCAAGTTCATTACCCTTTTTTGGTTGGTGACCCTTTCATCTTTGACATAATTCTAAATTTTACCCTTTATGTTCCTTAAGTATCTAATCTACCCGATCATGTTTGTTTAAGTACTGACCGCTGTAACTTTTAAGCCTTGTTATTTGATAGTACAAATGAAATATTAACACATGAATTTAATGAAGAAAAAATATTAGTATTACTGGCATTTCATAATAATATATTTCTAACTTTTTTGCATAATATTATTATTACTTGCTGTCCATCATATCCGATGATGACACCACACGAATCCATTTCTTCAAATTTATTTGATCTCTGGTTGCATCTTGCCAACTGCCTATGGGGTTGTTAAAGTTCTTCAGGTTTCTCTTGCTGTTGTCTTTGTACCTGAGCTTTGGTCTACCTATTCCACGTGATCCCTCTCTCAGTTCAGAGTACAGAATCTGCTTTGGTAGTCTGTTATCCCCAAGTCTGTTTAAGTGGCCAGCCCATCTCAGGTTGTGTTGGACAAGTATTTTGTGCATGCCAGGGAGTCAAGTTCTCTTCAGGGTCGTCCTGTTTGAAACATGTTGCCACCACTTGACATTTAATATACTGCGCAAGTGACACATGTAGTAGACATGTAGTTTGTGGGCATCCACTTTGTATACTATCCAGGCATCCGCACCATACAGTAGGGTTGAGAGAACTTCAGCACGGTAGACTGCACATTTAGTTTTCAAGGAGATGTCTCTGTTGAACCAGACTCACCTCTTCAGCCGGCCAAATGCTTTGGAAGCATTTGAAATTCGGAGATCAAGTTTTGCATTGAATCTATTGTTGATGGCAACTATGGAGTCCAGGTACCTGAAGGTATTTATCTGAGCTAGAGTCTAACCTTCTATCTTTATGTCTTTTCCAGTGTCATGTGATGCTGGAGGGGGCTGATACATAACCTCGATCTTATTGAGGTTTATTTTCATCCCAAATGCCTTTGCAGAGTCCATGAATCATGTGATTATTTCTTGGGCAAGTTAATTATTCACAAATTCTATTAATTGTTCTTTATTCTATGTATTAATGATTTTGGTAATTGTGACATAAGCAGTGACCTAGTTTTGGTTACAAATAGAAACCAAATCTCCATTATTAATAGAAGATATGCTCTTGCATTCCAGTGAATGGGAGTATTCGTTTTACATTTATGAATTTTTTTAAATCCCTAAAAAATAAAAAAGTAGACAACTTGAACTTTTAATAAAACATTCCTTAGAAAATAAGCAAACAATTAAAAAAAAAAAAGATACATATTTTTTTCTTATTTACGAGACTTGTAAGATGTCCTACAACTGAATTTATCAGAGTATTGATTTTTTTTTCTTTTACATATGTTCCGTCATTGAATTATCTTTACAAAAATGTAAAATTCCTTTTTTCCACCAAAAACTTATGAAGAATCTTATATGACGAATCAATGCATGATACAAAAACCAATGAAAAAATAATTAGCATTTTCAATTTAGAGTAAACATTTATTGGACCATATGACCTTTAGGCACCCCTTTTTGATCTCGATTAAGAAAGGACATGGTTTTCATTTACACCGTCAATATCTGGTTGTTTTAACAGACGATTTTTAGATTTAAAAAAAATTATAACTAACCCCTAACACTAACTCCTAACAAACCACCGGATATTGACGGTGTAAATGAAAAACATGTCCTTTCTTAATCGAGATCAAAAAGGGGTGCCTAAAGGTAATCTGGTCCCATTTATTTAGAATAAAAATTCTTCTTTTATTACTTTATATACTGAAAGTTTCATTAAGATCAGATTATTAGTTGATTTTTGGAAGAATTTCCTGTGATCGCTCTTATCAGAAGGTGTATGGAGTTTTATTGGTTGCCAGTTCTATGTGGTTTAAGGTCATTCCTGGTTTGTGATAAACCCCAAATATATCTGGTTCTTTTTTTTTTGCAGGTTGTTAAGCTTAAAGGGAATTTAGGAAAAGAAGTGAAAGGAACAAAGATTTTGAAAAAGCTTCAGCCAATAATAAGACAAATATCAATTGAATTTAGTTGCGGTGTTATTATATCCACATTTTTCCTCTATTCTCAACCACATTTTGTTGGATTTATTCAATCCTTCACTCCTCATATACAACTTAGTAAACTCCTTCAGTGTTTTATTTTTTCTCATAACCACTACATAGATATTTTGTTTCCAACTTTGGTCACCAAATAATTAATAATAAACACAAAAACTAAATATTGAAATAAAGATTTGTTTAGTTTTGTAATTGTTATATTAATATTAACCTTTGGTTCAATTTCTGTCAAGTTTGAAATATATATATATATAATGAATATTCTGTGTGTCTATACAGCAACCGAGAATGTCTTTTTATAATTGAGTATTGCTGGAGACCAGCAAAAACCAATGATTCAGCCCCAGGTTGAATGACCAAAATAAAGAACATTACATTATTCATTATAAATAATTAGTGTAGTTTTTGTGGATTATCTCCCTTTATGTCTTTGGAGGTGTTAGTGTCTTTTTTATTCATTCCTTTGACACTTCGAATCAATCATAGATTTTTTTTTGGGGGGGGGGCAACATATTAATAAAGACAAACAGAATTACAACAAAATTCATGAATATTTGTATATTACATCCATAAGAATTAATATTACATTCATAAAAAATTAGTTTAATTTAATTCATGAAAATTAATATATCATATTTGTGAAAATTAGTATGAGTGAGAGCTCTCTAAATAGTTTAACTAATAAGGAGGGAAGCCCTTAAAGTTCAATGAAACATTCCTAATAATATTGAAATTAACAAAAAAATATCAATTTATCAATTTCCTTCAATAGTATGTGTAATATTACAAATTATATAATGGGGGGGGGGGTTAGCTCAGTCAGTAAGGCATTTGGCTAGAAACCTCAAGGTTCCTAGTTCGATAACAGCCCACGTCAACTCAGCGTATGAGAAGTTAACTCATGTTTCATGTTTTATGTTTTATAAACAGGTTTTATTACGGGAATATGTACAATTGAGGTCCGTGTGCACGTTAGTAGTGAAGTCCCTATTTTCGGGATCTCGCCCTATGAGATTTCCCCTAATCTCACCAGGTCAAGATGTTAGGATACTACATCTTCCCCCAGTTATTTCTTTTGTTTCCCCCTTTTGATTAAAAGGTTATTCCGGATATGACAAAGTCTTTCTATCAAGCTGGTGCTTGTCTAACTCTGTGTAATTTGTCCGTGTTTCGGGTTTGGTGTAGTTGTGCTGTTTGGGATGTGTGTTGTAGAAGAATGGTAGTGGGAGACTGGTCAGTGGCTGGCACACTGTGGTTGTCAGGTTTATGAGGTGTATCACCAACTTTTCCACTTTAGCTGCATTTCTCTTCTTTTTTTTTTTTGTTTTTTTTAATTTTTTTTTATGCAGGTTCTTGCACAGCACTGTCTCATTTAAAAAAATTTTTTTCCATTTTATTTTTATTCTATTTTTTTAATAAAATTAGAATTTATAAAATTTATTTATTTTTAATCTAATCTACACTAAGGAGTGATGCCTGTGCTTGAGGGATGACGTAAAACGAAGCAGTGACAGATCGTCCAGTGTTTGGTACCCGCACTTTCAGTGTGGTTTTCCCAAAAATTTTCAGAGATTCCTTACTGGCATAAGGATACAGCTTTATGGTTGCATGATGAAGTTTAATCTCGGGTCTGGCTTTTTTTAGGTTTTGGAAGTCTTCCAGTGAAAGTGTGTTGTGATGAGCTGTTGAGTCTATCACAAAGGATACACTTTTCTCATTAATAGACATTTCTATGATATCTTCTGCTTCTGAAAGCTTAAATAGATAGATGTCATTTGAGGTAGTGTCTTCCTTTTCCTCCACGCTACGCTGGGTTTCTTTTCTTTGACCTTTGAATGACCCACTGCTGCTTGGACTGTGTCTTGCACCTCTGTTATAATAATGGCTTCTTTTTTTCATGGGCTTCCCTTTATAGAAACAGAACTTGTCTAAGTGTCCTTTTTTTCCGCAATGACTACATTTGTGGTTCTTGCTTTTAATGCATTCCGGCCCGAAATGACCAAGTGTCCCGCACTTGTAACATAGGGATGTCGTTTTGGAGTTTTTCTTCAACTCCTTGCTAGATATCTGGTTTGTGTTTGACTTTGGTTCTAAGATTAGTGCATCCTTTTCGTGGTATGTCCCAATTATTTCCATAAGTCTTTCCAGTGTCAGACCGTTTCCTTCTCTAAATAGTCTGGCTTTTAAATCTTTATCCTTGATATGGAGGAGAACTTTGTCTCTGACCAAGTTATCGGCATCTTCTTTAAAGTTGCATGGCTTGACCAGTACTTTTAGGCGGGTAACAAAATTGTTCACGGTCTCTCCAGTTTTTGGTTCCATTTAAAAAGAATTTGTGCGAGCTTTCGGTATATTTTCTTTAAGGGAGAAATACTTGTCAAACAAGCTAATTGCCACTTCGTATGCGCCCCTTTTGTTTGTGCCGGGACTTGCTGCCTCTTGTTCTCTCTTTTCCTGTTCCGTGAAATTTCGCCAAATTTCACAAACGCCTGGTCCTCCTGATACAAGCAACACTCCTCTTTTTTGTTCGGCGTTACACACACCTGTTGCTGTGATATAGATTTCTAGATCTATTTTCAAGTCCTCATATCTTCTGTGTAGTGTTTCTGATTTGCCAATGGTATCGAGGGGTCCTGGTGAGTCTAATCCTTCTAATGGAATGATTTTAGACATTTTTTTTTTAAATCGACAAGGAACAAAAATTGCAATAACAAAAGTTTCAAACAAAGTAGTAAATTATTTCATTCCTGTGCTTTAGTTGTTTAATTTCAGTTATTAAACTTTTAGCGTAGGCAGGAATTTAGCACTTACTTGAATGTACTTTTTTTTTCTCCGTGTGGTAGTCTAACGGCTACTTTTTCTTTTGTTTAAAAATTTCCTAAAAGGATTTTTTCTTTCGTAATTTCTGTCCTTGTTTGTCCGAATTATAGTTGTATCATCTTCGTCGCCAGTTGTAGAGAAGTTAACTCATGTTTTATGTTTTATAAACAGGTTTTATTACGGGAATATGTACAATCGAGGTCCGTGTGCTGTACGTTCACGTTAGTAGTGAAGTCCCTATTTTCGGGATTTCGCCCTATGAGATTTCCCCTAATCTCGCCAGGTCGAGATGTTAGGATACTACACCGGGTTAGCTCAGTCAGTAAGGTGTTTGGCTAGAAACCTCAAGGTTCCTAGTTCGATACCAGCCCACGTCAACTCAGCATATGATTAGTATAGGGATCTGTGCAGTAAAGTAAGTAGCTGATGGTAGGTGTGGCACTCTACTTCAGATGCAAAAACAATCTCCTTGGTCTAGCGCTAGTGAAAAGGGGATAGACTCTCTTGCTGATTGGATGATACCGACTTTAGGCCACCCTGACGACTATATATAAAAAAAAGAATATATATGTATATAGAGTTATTCATAAGTACACAAACACATACATACATATACTCATATGCACCCATACATATACACACTTGTATACATACATATACTTACACACATGCATACATATTCATATGCTAAATTGTTTGTTTTATGCATTATTTTACAGAATTGAAATTATCAGGTCGAATTTTAAAAAATGTTATTTTTATAATTTCATGTAAATGTTTAAAGTTTCAATTTATTTACAGAAAAATAAAGTTTTCCCTTTTTTTCTCCTGGATTGTTAACTTAATAATCAACATTTTTAAGAACAGTTTCAATTTTCTGAACCAAATAGAAATGTTAATGACTCTTCTGAAAATTCTTAACATTATTTCAGTTGTTCATATATTTTGATGTCTTTCTCTTCCAGATGCCCATGCACAATTATCCAAAAGCCAAAATTGAAGTCTCAGCCTTAACAAAAATTAAATCAATTTGTCAGAAGGACAGGTACAATTATATATATTTATCTATCTATATATCTATCTCTTTTCTTACATCTCACTCTATATCTATCTCTTTTCTCCATATTTATTTATCTCTCTCTTTCCCCTATATCTATCTTTTTCTCCCTATATTATCGCAAATTTTTCCTCGTTCAGAAAAATGCGAACGTAAAACAAAAATGGCGTTGTCATATGAAAAGGGGTAGGGAAAAAATGAAAAGAATGATGGTCTTATTTGATAAAGAAATAGAATCTTTATTCATACAAATTTCTCCCCTAAAGGAGGCAAAAGGAAATACAAACAATTCAAACAAACTTGCATAAATTTCCCTATGCACGACCAAACAAAAGATTTAGGGGTTGGGTAACACAAATACAAAAAAAATACTACACACAAAGGTATATAATAAACAGAAAGAAAAAACTTACTGTAGAAAGGGTTTAAACAATAAAATGACCCTTAAAAAATGTATTTCTCTCGCGCAGGAGAGACAAAAAGTTCCACAGAACTCACAGTTCTCTCAAAAGTTTTCGTTAAGGACTGAGGCTCCTGGCTTGGAAATAACTGCTGCTTTACTTGTACTTTCTCGTAAAGTCCAAGGCTCTCGGAAGAAATATAGGGCTGGTCTTCTGCACTAGTATCACTCTCTTTTCACTTGTTGTCGTCCGTTTTTAAGCATCTAAGGGCTGGACACTCCAACAACAATATTTCTTCCGTGGTTTGAAGAATATACGAGGACACAGCGATCTTTTTTGCCAAAGGATATGAAGAACCGTTTCAGCGGTTCTGGGAATTCTGCTGGGTTGCAACAGCAATTAGCCACCTTTTCTCAATCAAGGTTCTTTTTTAAACCGGCCAATGTCCGTTCTGAAGCATCTAACGTGTTCGTCACTCAGTGCCCAGGATGGGACAATCTGCTAGCTGCGTCCGCTCGCTTTGCTTCCCACTTCCAAAGAGGCAGATCTCGGCTCACACGTGATCAAAAAAAGTCCAGACAGGCGCCAATTCCAGGAGCTCTCGTCCTTCACTTTCGCAGCAAAAAATGAAACAAAACAGAGAGACAGACCAAAAGGGAAAAAATGCATGCATAATACCAGAAATGTTTTTTATTTATTTATAAAGATAAAAATTTCCAATAATATTGCTCTTTATCTATTTCTTTCCTTTTATTTCTTAAACAAACAAAAATGTGTTGATAAGACAGTTGTTTGTTTGAGAAATAAAATTTTTATTTCTCAAACAAACAAACAAAAATGTGTCGATAAGAATGAAATGTATTTTTATTCATTCAATTGTTTAAGAAAATCCCATAAGAAAAACTATACAAGCAAATTTGTTAAGGGAGATAATGTGCACGCACAATTTTACGCTAGGAATTTGGCCAACTAAAGTTCATAATTACTATTGTTTTTATATTTAATAATCAACAAGACTTATGTTTTTGCTTGATCAAGCTTTTATTATTTATTAGCCCATGATTCCATTCTGCGCGGATGAGATGATCCGGCGAGAGAAGACTATCACATCCTTCTCCTTCCAAGCCAGGGTCTAATCTGATAACTAAACTAACTATTCTCGCGTCTCTGTACCGGAAGTCAGTTGGGTTCATCTAAAATGTCAATCATAACTCTTAACGGTTATGGAAAACTATCCACCTCCGGTTTCAAATCAAATGACTTTATTTAAAACTAACCTACAGGCATGTTCACAATTCATGAACTCTCATGAATTGTAACATAAAGATGAATATGATTTGACTCAATTTTTGAGATGAGGCTTTATAATTTGTATTTAGATTTTTTAGACTGTTGTCCTCATTTTTATTGTTATATATACACAACATTTTAGCCAATGTGTCTCCGCTCTTCTTCAGGTGTTTCCTGAGTTTGTCAAGAAACACCTGAAGAAAGCTGAATGGCACATTGGCTGAAACATTGTGTATATAACAATGAAGATGAGGACAACAGTCCGAAAAAACTAAATAATACAAATAGAGGAATAAGATTTTTTTTTTTTTTTTTTTTGGTAGACTTAGATTTTAGTTGCTTTGCAACAGGCTTTAGTCTTTTGAACATTCCTCACATGTCTGAATTAAAAAAGAGATAATTCACTCAATATGCTTATGAATCTGATTAAAAATGTTTTATTTTTTTCTTGCTACATAATCAAATAGAAATAATGTAAGATTTTAAAATTGTTTGTTTTTTCAGAGCTATCTACGAGAAAAGTATGCGAGCGTTTGTCTCTTTTGTGCAATTTGTCCAGGTAAGTAATAGAATTCTGTAATTTAACTCTTAACATCCTGTTGAGAATTTTCTAAGTCCTGAGCCCCATTCCTATAAGGATTTATCAATAAATGGCTAAAAATGGTCTTTTCATTTAAAGTTACCTGTTATTTCCCTTAAATCAAAGACTTCTAAATATGTTTAATATTACATTTAAAAAAAGTCCAGATCCTATAAGGATTTATCAATAAATGGCTAAAAATGGCCTTTTTATTTAAAGTTACCTGTTATTTCCCTTAAATTGGTTTATTTATTTGATGATCTTTGTAGGTTATTCAATGCCAAAGCCATCCCCTTGCAGAAGAACAGTAGTGGTATTATTTAAACCATAGCTAGGGAGTTGAAAGGTTTTAGGTAATCTGAACATTAGCTACATAAATGAGAGTAACCTACCCCTGTTAGTTTCACTTTGAGGATACCAAATGTTTTGGTTGGCTATTTTCATTTCACTGTAAATCTACACTGAAAATACAAATTTGTTTGAATCAATACAACTGCATGTTTTAACATGAAAATATCATAAAATGTGATCTTCATTGAGCTTGTGCATTATTTGAAGTGAACTTAATTGTTATTAAGAACACATTTTATGATATTTTTGTGTTAAAACATGCAGTT
Source organism: Doryteuthis pealeii (assembly GCA_023376005.1). Taxonomy (NCBI): domain Eukaryota; kingdom Metazoa; phylum Mollusca; class Cephalopoda; order Myopsida; family Loliginidae; genus Doryteuthis; species Doryteuthis pealeii. The sequence continues at coordinate 134,873,934 of CM042142.1, read as the reverse complement.
GTATTGATTCAAACAAATTGGTATTTTCAGTGTTGATTTACAGTGAAATGAAAATGGCCAACCAAAACAAAACAGCTTCCTGAAAGTGAAACAAACAAGGGGAGATTACTCTCATTTATGTAGCTAATGTTCAGATTACCGGGTTTTATACCTTTACCAAGGGTATCGGTCCTAAAGTGAATCTTCAAACTCACTTACTAAGATGTCACAGTCCAGCTACTACACCATACTAGGGTAAGTGTTAGGGTTAGGCTACTTTAGGAGTTTCCGTAATAATTTAATGCTATTTATACGTAAAATCAAGATGCGATTCTTGTGATATCATCTCTTGCACGCTGTTCTTCATTTGTACCCGCATTTATATTTTATAAAGTTATCCGATCTTTAAAAAAATATGTCCACAAACACACACACACACACACAAATTACTCGTTGTGACGGAGAATGAGTACTACCGTACTCTTTTAGAAAAAGGGCAAGACATTGTCTTGCCCCTAGGGATCGAACCCGCATCCTCAAAATGCAATTTAGGCACTGGATGGACACGAGGTGCAATTCAGGTGCCCAGATGTTGGTGCCTACACGCATCCTTCCGAATGCACATGAATTGTGCGTTGTACGGATGCAAGGTTCAATTGATGTGCCCGGATGTTGAGGGACTGTGCCCATAAAAACCAAGTGAGTGGAGCGCTGGGCAGTTAGCAGAAGCAGTTGACTGACGCGAGACCTTTGGATGTGAATATATCTGAAATAGTTTTTTCCTAAAATATATTAGGGGAAATATTTAATTACGAGGTCTACACCTCCCCTATTTTATTTTATGAGATAAAAAAAATGAACCGTCAGAAAACTTTTTACTTTTTTCTATAAAGATAAGAGTCTGAATAACTATATAAAAAAAAAAGTATAACATACAATGCAGTAGTTTTTTCGGAAAAATTAATGAAATCGGAAATAAAAAAGTGCAAAAAATGTCATAATATTATTATTTAAAAACTTTAATTTTTTGCTTTTTTAATTGATATGTACTATATTCTATTAAATTGTCAAGAAAAAAAAATTTAACTATTTAATTTTTAAGAGATTTTAAATCTTTTGTGTGCTTAAATAATTTTGTTTTTTTTTTAATGTTTAAAAATCTTTTTTGTGTGTACAAATCGAATTTTTCACGGATATTGAAATATATGAATTTTAGAATTCAGGTGAACTAAAAATTTGTCCAATCCACGATATATTAATATTCTAAAAAGAATTTGTTATTTTTATTGTTGAATAGTAATGTGTGATTCTTAGAATATACGGAAGAGCAAAACTGACATATTTGTTTTTATACAAAGAGACAAGACGCTTCTCAGTATATCAACGATTGTTTTTGTTTTTTGTAAGCGTAAAAAAAAAGAAAGCATTGTTTTTCATTCATAATTTTCAATATTTTCCTAAGCTGAAAATATCTTTTTTTAAGTCATCAGGATTTTTTTTAGTGTTTCTTCTTTCGAATGCACAAAAAATTTTCAAGATAAAAAAAAGAATATTTTAAAAATCGTTGAAAACCAATAATCAGTTATTGAATATGCACAAGAAAACAATTATGTCGAATACAGCCCCCCCCCCCGATACATTTAAATGTATAATTGTCAAAAGGGAGATAATATGTAATTTTTCTGTCAAGATTTCGACCTTAAAATTACCCTTTCGCATGTAATACGGATAGGTTTATTTATTTTTTAAGATAACGATGTAATTTTTCCCACTCGGATAATTTGATCTTTGAATTAACTGTTTTTCTTTGTAACAACTCTGTAGGATCGTTACTTTCTTTTTGTGAGATTTTTAAAAAACAAAGTTAAAAAATATTTACTTTCGTTTATGAAATATAGCTTAACATGATCACGTGACCAGAAAATGAATGTGCCTAACTATCACGGAGCCGATAAGGATGTTAACCCCGCGAAAAAAAAAAAAAAAAAAAAAGAATTGAATGACACAACTAAGCAAAGGAGGACAGATAAGGAGATTTAGTTAAACAAAATAAGGAAATCTTTATTTACCGCATAACTACAGTAGAAATGTTTGTTTATTGGTTAGATTGTTGATATCACAGGCCAGGAAGATGTTGGTCATCCATGAAGGCTGGAAATATGCTGGAAGCAGCACCACAGGCCGTGTAGGTGAAGTTGGTGGTGGTCAAACGACAGGTCATTCAGACGACTTGAAATGTGCAGGTATAACACCGCAGGTCGAAAAGTTGATGTTGGTCATTGTTGACATAGGGGTCTTCCAGTGGCTGAAGATATGTAGAAGGAACCAATGTGGATTGCAAAGTGGTATAGGAACGACCCATCGCACAACAGTAGGTGTTTAGAGGAAAGACTACAACAGGAAACAAGGTTGAAGGAGGTCTCGGGCTGAAGATAGACAATCGCATACCACTAGTTGGTAAAGGGCTGATAGTGCTCGGATCCACAAGGAATTGCGGGCCTGGTGAAAGAAAGGACTGAGTGTGGTCCTGATAAGGACAATTGCAGGAAGAGGGTCCTGAAAAGGACTGTTTGAAGGAAGAGCTGGATCAGGAGAGGACTGGATCGAGGCTTGCTGAAAGAAGGCCAGATCAGGGTAGGCAGGAGACTGGATCATCGGCTGGCTGGTTGTTCATTCCTGAAAGAATATAAAAGTAAATTTATTGAGTTAACTTAAAAATGAAATCCTACTTGCTGTAATTTTTATAATGAAATTAGAACAAAACTTTGAAATAACTTAATTTTATATAAATAAATGTTTACTTACCAAATGGCCAATTTTTTTTTATAGCTGCTTCTTTCATTTTTCTCTGAATTTTTTAGATGAGGCTTGATAATTAGTTTCATTTGGAATATTGTTCTCATCTTTATTGTCCTCTGTACAATATTTTGGCTGATGTGCTCTTTGACCTTCTTCAGGTATTTCTAGTCTGACTTTGGAACCTAAGTGACAATTCTAAGTGACAGTTATCTCTAGGCTGCAGGTTCAATCCTGGTCAGGGGCAGCAGTAACATAGAATAATAATTAACACATCTTACCACTGGTACCCCAACTATGGTTATCAGAATGAGAACAGTATACCTCCATGGATTGAATAAAGGGTTGGGTTCAAAGTTCCGTGATGGCTCCTGATTATGTCAAGAAGATTCCCGAGTTCAAAAAGAAGGTTCCAGAGTTTGACAAGAAATACCTGAAGAAAGCCAGAGGGCACATTGGCCAAAATGTTGTACAGATAACAATAATGATGAGAACATCTGACCATTGAGTACAAAATATTTTCAGACATTAAAGCAAAAACATTTGGCTGAATATTTTTCAATGTAATGTATTGGATTTCAAGTGACAATTGCTTAATTATATATTGAAAATATACAGTTGCTGGTTATAGAACTTCTCCTTTTTTATTTCAAACTAGCTAACTGCAAATACTTCAATAATGAATCTAAAAAGGTTGTGAAGTTTGGCAGATATTTCTTATGGCCAATCATCTTGCCTGAATTGTAGGCCCAATTTTTCATCCAGCAAATCTAAGGGGCCACCTTTCCTTTAAAATTCCCTACTGTATATTCCAAGAGAAGTTTCTGGTCACAACTAACGTCATCTATTTCCTCAATAGTAAAACAAGAAATATCCAGAATACTACCAACTGCTGTAAATGTTAATTGGGGTAAATCATGGTGATCATTTCCACACAATTTACCTTCTGGACCAGTGAATGTTGTAGGACTTCTTGTAGGACAGTTAACATAACTGAAAAGAGCTCTAAAGGGAAGTTAATTTTGATGCAGTGAGCAACGAATGGTGTGTAAACTTCTATGTATCTTTTTTTTTTTATAAATGTTATAAGACCAGCCACACAACTTGAATTTGTATTTGTATTGTCAAGAAGAACAGCGTTCATACCTTTTGAAGGGCATTTGATTTCAGTGTTGCCTTTGCTCTATCTATTTTGCATTCATTAAAGATATGTTCATATCAATACAAAGTTTGAAAAGGTCTATAGCCTGTAAATCTAAGAGCAAGGCATTGGAAGAAACCCCTACCCTAATTAATTCAGTATTACAAGTATATTTTTAACCATTTTTTTTAATATATGAAAAAAAAATGTATTGTATAATGTTATTTTAAATTGCACAAATTGAATGAAAATTTCCAAATTAAAATTGAAAATAAAATTAGAAAAATATCATAAAAGTAATAAACTTACTTAAAAGCTAACAGGATCTAGAATAAATCAAGTTTCTAGATTAACACGTAAACACTTTGTGAATGAAAGACAAGTTTGAAAATAAAAAGTGACTATTAAGGTATTTAAAAAAAATAAAAATAGTCTCTTTTAATATAAAAATATCAGTTAAAGGGAGATAACTTCTACTTAAAATAGGTTTCAATCATGAGGTCATACCTCTTAATTTCCCATCACTTTTCTTTTTTTTAAAATACATTTTATTCTGTATATACTATAAATAGAAACACTTTTTTTTTATTGTTTTAAACTTGGCATTTGCACATGATACTTTTGGCAAACACTTTTTCAGTGGAAATTTTGACAGCCTATATTTAAAACAAATTAAAAATGTAAAAATATTCTTATGTTGTTTTTTTTTTTTTTTTGTTAAATATCCCCGCCTCACATTAGTGAGGAGGGGCTATTTTTTTTCTTGGAAGAAACATTTGCAAACTTAAAAGAAAACCGAACTTTTGCTTTTATTTTATTTAAACACACACACACACACACAAAGAAAAACTGAATCTCAACTGATTTATTTATCTCTTGATAGTTCCTCTATTTTTTTTCTCTCTGATAAATCGGTTTTCCCCTCATTTAATTGAGTGTGCATAAATGTTTAAATCAGACTTGCAATTAAATTTGAGTTGGATTCATAGTCGCTCTTGTAGGCAAATTCATCGATAAAGTACATTTTTTTTCTTAGTACCTTGTCCCAATTTATCTTATTTTATCAATCTTTATTCTTTTAAAGATATTATTTTAATGCAATCAATTCTGTGCACATGAATCATATTTAATTGCCCAATGTATAAATTCCAACAATTTTAAAAATGTCAACAAGACAAAACAATGAATAAATGATAAATAAAATACCTTAATCCCAAATCACTGCATTTGTAACAGTTGTCTTTATAAAAAGACTAGAAAAACGTGATCCTTTGGGTCACCCATTGAGCACCCATTGTGTCAGAAAAGAAGCGAGTTTGCAAAATGAATTCATTTAAAAAAAGAAATAGGGCTGGAGAATTTTTTAAAAAATCATTAAAATCATTTTGTAAGATTTCTAAGAAAGGGAAAGTTTGGCCAAATTTAAATGGACCTGATTCTTGAAATTCTATGAATAGCTAAGTTTTGAGGATGACTGAAAATCATTTTTTAATGAAATATCAAAAATAATCTCTCAAAAAAAACTGTAGTGAAAAAAGTTTTGAAAATAAAGTAAAATCTTTTTATACTTCTTCGGTAGTTAAATTAACAAAAAAAACTTATAAAACACTATTGATAATTTTTACCATGGCAGAAGTGAAAGAGAATCGGTGGAGGTGGGGATTGTTATAAGCTAAAGAGGGTGGTAAAGGGAGATTTCTCCTGACTGTTGATTTGGTAGGGGTTAAGAGAGTGGCTTATTCTCACACTCATTGCTCTCACAGATATACTAAGAATCTAATAGTGAGGGAAATGAAATATATAGAGGGGGTGAAAATTGATAAGAAAAATGAGAGATGGGTTTCTTTGTGAGTTAATTGTAAAATACTGCTAATTAAAACGATGTAAATTAATTCTTTTTTAAACATAATTCAATTCTACAAGTAAGGAATATTTTAGTATTCAATTTTAGTCATTAAACTAAACAGGAAAAAGCCTTAGGGAAACAAATATTGATTCGCTCAGCTTTAAAATCATAATGAAATTTATTGTGTATAGTGCTCAGGTTCACCACAACTCATCAAAGTCTCATGTTTAGTACATAGAATAATGAATTAGTGTCAGGACATGAATAGTGTACAGTAATAATATGCATGTGTGATTGCGCATACGTGCATGTGTGTGGATGGGGGTATCAGATATAGTGTTGGCAGATTACAGGAAGCATGGAGGCTTTGAAAGATGCAGTGTTTCGGCAGCCTACAACTGATGCAGGCAGTTTATTCCATGCCTCGGCAACTCTGAGCGTGAAAAAATGTTTCTGAAAGTCATGTGAGCAATGCTGTTTTCTGACTTTGTAAGCATGCCCATGTGTGTTAGAAACATGGAGATCAAAAAGACGCTCAAGGTTGCTGTTGTTAAGATGATTAATGACCTTATGAGTGGTTACCAGGTCAGTTGCCAGATGCCGGAGTTTCAACGAATCCATTCCCAGGGTAGCAAGACGTTCAGAATATGGCAAATGCCTGATGGAGGGTATTCGTTTCATTGCAGTTTCTAGGAGGTTAATGTTCTGAGCGAAGTACGGGTTCCAGACTGGTGATGCAAATTCCAAGTGTGACCTCACCATAGCTTTGTACAGCTTTAAATGGATAGCCAGTGAGTGGCTGACAAAGGTCTTGCTGAGCGACGCCATGACACCCATGACCTTCTTGACAATTTTAGAGATGTGCTTTGTCTAACGTAAATCAATGCTGACAGTAATACCCAGATCACGTTCACAAGAAGATTCCTTGATATTAGTGTTGTGGAGGGAGTATATGTATGATGGGTTTTTCCTCCCAAAATGCATGGTGATACATTTGTCCACAGCCAGCTTGAGTTGCCAGTCAGTGATCCATTGTTGCACTGTGTCCAGGTCTGACTGTAGTAAAGATCTGCAGTGTTCAGGACCTGTCTTTTTTTTTTATCTCAAGGTACAGTATAATAATAGTTGATCTGATTTTCATATATTACTGTTAGGGAGAGTTATCTCCCCCTAACGATTCAAACCGGATACTCTCTAATAAGGAGGGAGACAAAATACGAACAGTTAGGCAGACAAGGACTGGCCCCATACGTGATCACACGTATGATACATCTAGCTGAACTGTATCCAAAACCATCAACTGTATTTCCCTGTCAGTGAGAATAAATAAAACAAATATTGTTATATGTTAACATATTCACTGATTTTATTATCAATTTTGTATATCCTACATCTCGAGATAAAACAATTACCATAACAGCAAAATTGGCACGTTTTAGTAGTGAGATATTTATTAGCAGAAAAATGCTAAGTTGGGAAACAAAACATTTCCCAATCTAATTTAAAACTTAATATCTAGAAGTAGTAAGTCAGTAAAGTAGCTTGTCGGTATCAACCAGACAGAGAAGGAGACTATCCCCTTTTCACTTATGCTAGACCAGAGAGATTGTTTTTGCATCTGAAGTGGAGCACCACATCCACCATTAGTTCCCCGCTTTACTGCACAGATACAAGCAGTGCTACTCATGCGCTGAGTTGGCAAGGATCAGTATCAAACCAGAAACTTATGATTCTGAGGCCGATACTCTACCGACTGAGCTAAACTTACCCATAAGTAGTACTTATCCATATTACATAAGACTAGCAGGACCTGTGGATATACCACAGTATGATAATTTAATTATTACATTTGATATGTTTACTCAAGAGATATTGCAAATAGTTCAATATGTAAAAAGTATAATAATCACAATTTAACTCTCACTCTTTTTTCTTTATTTCCTTCTTTTTATTATGTTTGATTGAAATAGATTAGCATTATCGCTTCTGCTCACTCATCCCCTCTCTCTTTCTTTCTTATTATATCTTTTCTTCCCTTTCTTTCTTCATAATAAAAATGAAATGGTCTATTATTTAACTGAGGTGATGACTCTCATAAGAAATAAGAATTTGGTAGATAAACAACACCAGATAATCAGGATTTATATTTTGGCATTTCATCTTGGGCAGTTTCATTTTTAACCAGACGGTGTTGAAAGATGATAATGGTCGTACAATTAAGGAACACGAGTATTAATATATAGCTGGTCATTATGATGATTTTGTGAACACAAAATGACGTCCTCTTTATTAAAGTTTAGGATAATTATTCATATTTTAAGGACATCGTTTTTATCATCTATTTACTATGGTTACAGAACCTTTGTGAGATGGATGGATGGACATTTAGTGAATTATAAGGTGATGAGGACAATAGGCGGAATCAAGTAAATAATAACATCACATCTTAGAAATTTAGACAAAACCAATTTAAAAATCTTTTTTTATCTACAGATGGCTTGTTCCATCGTGGAGTAATGGTTAGTCATGCAGATCCATTAATACAGAATCCCAAGTTTGATCCTTGCTGGATGCACCATACCTGTGACCTTATGTCACATCCATTGATAAAACAAAGGGGGTCACAGGGAGGGGCAGTTGCTCTAAGGCATAACTTCAGGGAAGATACAAATCACCCCAACGCAAAAGCCTTTGCATTAGTTGTTGGCATCCTTTCTTCTGTGAAAGACGATGGAGTAGTGTCCATTTTTTTTTTGGGGGGGGGGTTACATAGCCTGGGTTGTGGATGTGCTGTTGCCTAAGCAGTAGATCCTATCCCTCCACACTGCGGCTGTGGTCCAAAGGAAAGGTAAGAGACCTATGCAGTTTGGTAACGGCAGTGTCACAAGAGTTGCTGTGTAACACTGAAGTTCAGCATTACTCCATCTTAGGGTCATAGGTTTACTCCCCAGCTGTTCCTTGGAATCATGAAGCTGCCCAAAGGTCCTCGAAGGATTGATGACTATTTGGCCAATTTGGGGGTTGATGTGTCTAATAAGTATACCAATCTTACTATTGTCAGTTTGGATGGTCGTTGGTTTCCTTTGAGATTGTCCGCTCTTTTCCAGCTCACCCTCCGTACCTTGTGTTTGTATAACATTAAATGATATTGACTCACTTTTTCCTTTATACTCCTGAACTATAAATGTGTAGAATTTGAAAGTGGACAGGTAGGTGAAGTTTTGAAAAATCTGATTTAGTATTTATTGGCCACTGGAGGGGGAGGTGGAGAGGACCCCCCCCCCGGAATCATGATGTTGGTACACCACTGGTCACAACCTGGTCACCACTGTTTACCACTGGTCACCACCTCCCCTATGGCAAATTGGTTAGGTAAATACCTACTGCATATAGATGGACTTTATTTTCTTTCCTCGGTTGGCGTGGATGAAAAGGAGGTGTGAGTCGTGATAGCGCCGGCTTGAATGAGTGGTGAAATGAACCGTAGTTATAACAAGTCTCTTCTTCGGAGAGTCGACGGGAGTGACTGAACTTAGAGGCTACCAAATCTCAACTGCTGAACTCTTGGTCTAACCGTCAATTTTTCAATTTTTACCCAGCATGCTCTGGTCTATTCAAATTACACCGGAACTGTACTGAAGACGTCCTCATGGCTGTGGTGTGAACATTGTTCCTTATTTAGTTGCGAGTAGAGATTTATGTGCACAATTGTTAATCAAAATCATTGTAAAAGACCGCAAAAACAACAATTCCGTTTCGACAGATAGACATCTTTCTTGTGTCAATTTCCCGGTAAGACCTAACTCATTGGGACAAATCTATAGCTCAATGTACTACTGAAGAAGTCCTCATGGCTGTGTTATGAGCATTGTTCCTTATGTAGTTGCGAGTAGAGATTTATGCGCACAATTGGTAATTAAAATCATTGTAAAAGACCGCAAAAACCGCAATTTCGTTCCGACGTGGCTTCTTTTCTAGAAATTCTGCAGAGTGTGATCGACGCTAATGGCAGTTATTTTAAGTGTAACTTGTTGACAGTAGTGTAATTGCCGTGTCTGTTGAATTTCCTTACAATCCATTAAATTTTGTAGTGACCAAGCACTTTTTCTTTTTCCTTATGAAACTGTCAAATTTATCCCGAACATCTTGCATATGAAGGAAACATTTAGTGATAATCAGTTACCTACCCCCCACGTTTTTTTCTCTACCTGTTGTGCTTTATTCTTTATACACATTCCTTTTGTCTTTTAATCGCACTCAGTATGGGTACATTGAATATTTTCATCCGTTCAGATATAAATGCATAATATGCCTATTCTAATTTTCTTTTTCTTTTTTTCAGTTGACCCTTATTATCCTATCATCTTTTGATACTTTTCTGTTCTTAAAAATGTATAGTCGCATAAGCTGTCCCATTTTGGGGCACCTCAGGCATTAGGCAATGAAACTGGAGCTGAGAAAACAATTTAATTTTACCTTATTCAAGAGTTAAAGAAGCCGTGGCTTCTTTTCTAGAAATTCTGCAGATTGTGATTGACACATGGAACTTCTTAATGTGGGGAGCCTTGCTCTCTGGTATCACGAAATTAATTGTATCATTACTTACATGTTAAGAAGTCAATGGCCAGACACGCCACCTGATTACAATGCAATTGTGGACGAGCAGATTCCCAAGCCCCACGAACGAAACGAGTCCTGATATGTGTGGCCTGTGTGAGGGGGGGGGACGAGTGACTACGGAAATTGAACTCGTCACTTCTTCGTTACTGAAATGCTGGTGAAATTCCGCACGAGCAGTGCAGAGTGGCCCGGATGTGGAGTCTCGTCGTGAAGATTGACGCGTGCTGATGTATGTGGAACGGGCAATTCAGAGTGAGGAACCCGGATGAAACACAGCAATGGGATATTTAGGGACCTGCCCTCCCAGATCGGGGGAGAAAGTCAGCAGTAGCATTTTGGCTGTCGAAACGAGTGGAAGAGAAGATATATTTGGATAGCGCTAGTGAGATGACTAGAACTGCTGGGAGAGCAAAACAAGTACGATGACTACGACTGTCTGATAATCTGAAGGTCGCTGGTTCATTCCCGGGTTTCGGCACCACTGATAACCTGAAGGAAGCAGTTTGCTAAAAGCTATTTCAGCATTATTATACCCCTCTTTGATGGGACCGATTCTGGGCAATCGGTAGTTGAATGGATAGAGAAGGTGAAATTAGTGTGTCAGTTGAGCGGCGTGAAGAGAATCGGGTGTGTGGTTCCGATGCGCCTCTCAGGCGGTGCATATGCTGTTTACCAGAAACTGAGCGACAAAAAGAGGGCCGATTTTGCCTGTATAAAAGAAGCCTTATACACAGCATTTGCCCTCAACTCCGTGACAGCTTACAAGCAGTTTGCGGCATGCCGCTTGCGCCTGGGAGAAACGGTCGATGTCTTCTTAGCAGAGCTGCACAAGCTTGCGGTTCTGTTTGGAGGTATGACAGAGCGGGGTTTGATATGTGCATTCATTGCCGGGTTGCCAGAACATGCAGAGGAACTTCTCCAGGCCACCTCCCGGGTGGACGACTTGGGCATATCAGAAATATTGGCCCACGCCCGAGCAATATTAAAAGACAGCTCTGCGGGTATAGGGCTGGCAGCCACAGCAACACATCCACCATGTTGTCAGGCAAAGGAAACCGCGGCTCAAACGAAATGTTACACATGTAACGGACCCAATCACGTGGCACGAGACTGTCTCATGCGGCGCGAAAGTCCAAGGCCGCGAACAACCCTCACCTGTTACCGGTGCAAGCGACAGGGTCACATTGCTCGAAATTGTCCGGGAAACGGAGAATGGGACAAGTCTTCAGCGTCAGTCTCCTCCCCAAACCTCAACTGAGCAGCGCGCTGCCTGTGATCACTGTATGGATCAATGGGATGATGCGTACCACTCTAGTGGACACAGGTTGTACGCAGTCACTAATACGCATGGCATGCTGTCGGATGTGGCGAAGAGAGAAGATGCAAGTACTCACAGTGGGTGGAAGGACACACAGTTGCAGCGGAATTGGAGTAGTCAAACTTGGCGTATGCAACAGCCCCCCCCCCTCGACATTAAAGTTCTAGTTGTGGATGGACAGTTACTAGGATTTGACTTGTTGCTCGGATTCGACGCAATCAAGCAGCTGGGCGGAGTGATCGTAACTGGCACCGGCGACATAAATTTTCCCCAGCCTAGCGAACTGTTCTGTGCTGCCATCCGGATCAGTGAGCCCGACTTCTGTGCAGAGTATTATGCAAGTGAAAGGATTTGGACCGCATCGTGGAAGTGGTCCGACAACCAGCCACGTTGAAAAACAGGCTAGCAGAACATCCCATCCCTATCCATCTCCCACAAAGGGTCTGATCCCGCTGATGGCCGTACTACAGGAGAGCAAACAGAAGGTTCGGCCAGTCATGGACTATTGTGAACTGAATGAGCATGTGGATGCTTACACAGCCAATGCAGACGTTTGCGCTCAAAAGCTGAGGGAATGGTGACAGCAAGGGTCAAATGTCGCTATAGTGGACCTGCACCTGGCGTATCTACAGATTCACGATAAGTCCTTGTGGCCATTCCAAACGGTGAAGGTTAAGGGGCAAAGGTGTTGCCTTACCCGCTTGGTGTTCGGCTGAACGTGGCCCCACAGATCATGCGATCCGTTGTCAAAGCTGTGATCAGGCAAGATGAAACTATCAACAGCGCTACCTCGTCATACATCGACGATATATTCGTCAATGAGAGTATGTGTCTGATGGCTCATGTGAAGGCGCATCTTGAGCTGTTTGGGCTGACCTGTAAGGACCCAGAGCAACTGAGTAGTGGTGCTCGTGTGTTGGGCTTTTACGTCTGGGAGGAGCACGGTAGACTTCGACGACGAGTGTTCGACGGCAACTGACGTACTTACACGTCGAAGCATCTTTTCCGTGTATGGGCGACTGACCGGGCATTTTCCAGTGTGCGACTGGCTCCGTGTTGCAGCAACGTTCTTGAAACGGAGAGCGAACGCCGTAACAACAGGATGGGATGACGAAGTTCAAGACCCTCTACTGCATCGGATACTGGAGGAGATTATTGTGAGAACGGCACAAACTGATCCAGCACACGGTGACTGGTGCGTGAACGGTCGGGATGTCACTGTGTGGGTGGATGCAAGCTCCTTGGCCACCTGTGTGGCTTTTGAATATGGCGGAGCCATAATTGAATACGCAAGCTGGCTACGACCGGTACACTCAGATTAGCACATAAATCTGGCAGAGCTTGATGCAGTTTTAAGGGATGTCAACCTGGCTCTACAATGGAAGGCGAGTGTGATTCACCTGCGGACAGACTCGGCCTGCGTGCATTGGTGGATTTCGGACACCCTGTCCGGGAAAACGAGGGTACGGACCAAGGCGGCATCAGAGATGTTAATAAGACGCCGGCTGAGTACTCTCCATGAATTAGCTGTGGAGTATGGGCTGACAATCGATGTGGCACTCGTCAAATCTTGCGCAAACCGAGCTGATCCACTCACCAGAGTGCCCCAGCGATGGCTGGATGCAATCCGTAAAGAAACGGAACCCACTGAGCCAGTGTGCGCCGCATCCATAGGAGAACTGGATCCCGTTTGCATTCGGAGTATTCACCGATCTTGTGGACATCCTGGCGTAAAGCGCACACTCTACTTCACAAGGTTGGTTAGTCCCGAGGTCTCTAAGGCAGTTGTGCGGGAAGTAGTCAAAGACTGCAAGGAGTGTCAATCCATAGATCCGGCTCCGGTAAGGTGGAGGACGGGTAGAATGGACGTACGTGAGAACTGGAGCAGGGTCAGAATGGACGTGACCCACCTTGAAGGTCGGCATTACCTAACGTTGATCGACTGCGGTCCCAGTCGATTTGCCATTTGGAGGCCGTTACTACGCCAGGACTCTGCCAGCATCATCCGGCAGCTTGAAACTGTATTCTACGAAAGGGGGCGCCTGCCGATTTACTCACGGACAACGCCACGACCTTTAGTGGAGAGACGTTCACTAACTTTGAGATTCCGTTGTGCATACGTGCCTTCGGGTAATGGTGTCGCAGGGAGATCCCATCGTACGATCAAGCGCATTGCCACAAGAACACAGTGCTCGGTGATGGAAGCGGTGTACTGGTACAATGTGACTCCCAAGGACGATATAACAGCTTCAACTGCACCAGCTAATGTGATACACACATACACGGCCCGTATAAAGGGCATCGATGTTGCATCGCTACCAGAAGACACTGGTCCCAGTAGTTATAAAGTGGGTGATATCGTCTGGGTTAAGATCCCACATGGGCGATGTACGACTCAGTTTGGAAAGGGACAGATAACTAATGTCTACAGCCCACATTTGGTCCTTGTCGACGGGACACCCCGCCACATAAAGGATGTTCGTCCTCTGACGATGAAGCACTGAGGCTGTATGAGGATTTGACGCGGGAGGATTCAGTAGCATCTGAGAGCGTGTCCCGCTTAGACGAAGTAGCAGACTAAAGAGACCTGCTCCGCACTGCACTTTGTGTGATCCTCAGATCAGGGAGGAGTGTGGATGTAATGAAAATAACATACCTCAAAACTCAAAGCGTGCACGGACGAGTCTGGCTTGCAGGGTCATCGCGGGAAAGAAATATAGCTGCTGTAAGCACTATATTTAACAATGGGCGATCTCGAACCAGCGAGAATGGGATTGCACGTATGCAAATTCTTTCAAGATCGGGCGTGCATATAAGCATACAGCAACGGCTAGAGGCAGTGTTACACGATTACGTACGACGACTACAAAAACAGCTGGCAGTAGTATTTTGGCTCTTGCGACGGGTGGACGAGGCATTTCGAGATAGATTTTGATTGTTGGTGAGCAGAGTGCAGCACAGTTGGGAGAACATTATTACTACAGGTGACATGAAAGTAGTAATGAGAGTAACCAACACTTTCCTCTTTTTAGGAATAAGTTTTATTGAAGTATCAAAAGAATAGATTTTATACCACTGGGAATTTTCTTCTTAATTTCAAGAAAAAAAAATTCATGATTCAAATTAAAGAACATTAATTTCTGAATATACGTATGGATTGGGGGAGGTGTCATCAAAAATGATTGGGATTTCATTTTATTGGCTTTTTCTTTTTCTTTTCTTTATTGCTATAATGTAAATTCCTTTTTATGAGAAGCAAAATTACATTTTTTTTAAATGTCTAGATTTGTTTCAACTAAAAACAATTTTTAAAAATGTTTTAGAATGTCCCCTCCCCCTTCTGATCTTCTTTTGGATCTAAATCTTTCAATTTATGCACACTTCATGTTCATTAATATTAAATCAGATTTAAGTATGTTGTTGTGTTCAATATGTAAATAAGACTGGTTATTTCCTAGTTGAGTAACATGATATTACAGAGTGGCCCAGAAAAAACAGAACCCAAATTATTTATTTATTTTCTCATTAAACTAACCCTAAACCCTAACCCTAACCCTTGTTGGACTTAAACTTTTAAAAAAATTAAAATTAATATTAACAGTTTTATTACAAAATTCGTGGGTTCTGTTTTTTCTGGGTCACCGTGTAACTCAACTAGGAAATAACCATAAGACTTATCTTTTATTATTTCTTATCTTCTGTTTTGGTTACACTAAATGATTTCTCATAAAATTCTATAAAACTTACAAACTGGCAAATATAAACCATGTTAACTTTTTAAGTATCAAAAAATAAAACCCAACTCTAACGAGTCATAGTGGCCCCTTTTAGACCCTCTGAATCTGATTTTAAGGTAAATTTAACTCTTAATGTCCTATACCGACTGAGCAAGTTATTCTTGAGATATCAGAGAAAAAATGGGTCATGGTATTTTTTAACCAGAAGTTTTATTTGTAATTTTAACCCTTTCAAGCTATAAGCCTGATATTTTAGGCTGAGTACTATTTTACTGTAAACGTGATATTTTGGGCTAACTGATTGATTTAACGGCATGTCAACACTTCAAAGAAATGTCAGCTCTGCCTAAACTATGCTAATTTGTATGCTATCTCTCGATTGGACAACCCACTCTAATCTAGATTTTAGCATCCTTATATAGTTGGCAGCAAGACCAAATTAAAGATTTTAAGTGTCTACATCATCTATTTCCAACCAAAGTCTCCTCTTTAGAGAGTATTAGTTGGTTCAGAAAATGCTTCTTGAATTTCAAGCAGACAGCCAACCTATGGTCTGTGTAAGCTAAACAATGGAAACTTGGACCACCTAAAACTTTATCAAAGTAGCTAAAAAGCTGCCTCTTTTTGAATACTCATTTAAAAAATCCTCAAGATTGAGTTTTTTTTTTATAGATTCCTGAAAGTATTTTTCATCTAGGCATCCCTGCTAGATCCCCAAGTCTATATTGAGATCAAGAACAGCATTCCTATCACCCATTAGAACATTTCTAAAATTTAGCAGTTGTATGTAGATAGTGGAATACATCACCCTTTCCATAAATGTTGGGTGAAGTTAGGTGAAATTAAAAACTAGGTTTTACTGACTTATACTAATAAAGTATGGGTTAATTACAGGTTTGAATCTATGGCAGTAAAAAGAGTCCTCCCCCCCCCCAATGCCATTTACTTAGTCTCCCACCAATTAATAAGTGAATACTCAAGGTAAACAGTCTCAAAATTCAAATCAAATAAAGATAAGTGAATATTTTTTTCTTTTTCTGTTCATATTGAAAATTGACTACAATCCAACAAAACTTTAAAAGCATTTCTTTCGAAATATATTTGAAACATATCTGGTGATACTTACAATTTTAAACTCCTAACTGGTAAACCAGTAGCTAATACCTCTTCAACATCAACATATATATTTATTATGTTTGATGTGACAGAGTGCCGCCTCGACTTTGGGGGGGGGGAGGGGTTGTTGCATGCCAGTAAGGTCAATGGGGATTAGGGGAGCATTCAAATCAAATAATGATTTTTTGAAATCCGATTGCCAGTGAGTAAAGTAAAATGGTGGTGTTGACAAAACCGACCAAAGCCATTAGATCAGACATGAAATGGAAAGGAATTAATGTCCCGTGTTTAAGGAGTGACCAGCACCCATGTGTCTGATTTGAAAACGTATGTCCAGATTTAAGAAAAGGATATCATCAGATATGGAAGAAATGTCTTCTCTTTGGACAGACAAAGTAGGTGTAGCTTATTTCCCTAGAAGAAACCAGCCTTTTAATTGGTCCAGGTGAGAGTTACTTCTTCTTCTAACTGGAGGCAGATATTATCTGAAAACATTCCTTATTCAATTGGTCCCTTCTTCAGTTGGGCAGAAACTGAGGCAAAGATGTTCCATATCACAGAAACTGAGGAAGAACTTTTTGAATCAACTCTTTTCTTTTAATGTATAGGAATGAAAGACAATAATCCTTATTGTTAAAATATTCACCAAAATTGATCATTTCTTTGAAATTGTTCCAGTTCTGATTGAAATGCATAAAGGATGCAAGAGACAAAAGTTACCACATTATTATTCAATTGAAATAAGTATAAAATCTATTTATTTTATATCCTTTTGTCTTAACAATATAATTTTACATTTATTGGTCTAAAATTCGCTACTAAAAATATTATTTATATTCATATTGCATTTTATTCTGCTGAAACATAAGCAACTAATTAGCTACAATAATCAAAGACTTGAGAACTTTCTTTACTTTAAAAAGAAGACACCTTTTAAATATTTAATGATTTATAAACTTCAAAACTAATAATTCTAACATTCCTGAATACAATTACATGGTTCTTCAAATGTCATTATTATTCCTTTATTCAAGAGTTTTTTTTTTATTGTTTTAGAGTTGTTTTGTTTGACAGGAGTTTTTGTTTCAAAAAGTCTAATAGGTTGTCTTTTATATTAAAACTATAATTTCCTGCAGTCATTTTTTTGTGCCATGTGTGGCCTCAGACATTCACAGGTATGAGAACCAAGAGTGGGGCATACCAACATTTTTATCTATATTTTTGAGTATCATTCTACCTCCAACTACCAACAACATAAAACACAATTGGAGTTCCCTTAGAGAATATATGACACAGAAAATGGTAATCAGAGTAAATTAAATATTGTTTTAAAATGTAGGTCAGTAAATATGGCTTGATTAGTTGTTGGAATATTTTGTAATATAAGGTGTGCTCTAATTCCCCACCTTGATTTATAGACTGGCCAAGGTTACGTGATTTACTCCTCCAGCCAATCACCAAGCCATACTGCAGGGCTGATACATTACTTAAACACGGATATTTGCCACAGTCCACTTGAAATCATTGACGAAGGAACTGAGGATTCTTTACCAGAGGAACCAAAGGATTCATTATCAAATGACTCTTTACCAATGATTCAATTCCACAGGACAAATGCTCTTGCTTAAGAGCTCCACGATGACCCAAAAGATTCTAACATTAGTTAGTAAGATTAGTGATAACCAGAACCTTTTCCTCACCCACAGATCATTTAGTATTGTGTCACATACTTGAAATACTTTCCTGAAGAAAATATTTATTCACTTATTGAAAAAAATCCAAGACACAAACAATTTTTTAAAGTTGATTTAAAGCCGTCATGACCTTTACATTTTTAGGCAAATGACTTAACTTATAAAGTTTTAAAAGTCTCCAGATTTTCATTCAACAAATTTTATTGTACAAATATTTCACTGACAGAAGAAATTTCAAAAAGACTTTACCATTTGTTGTAAGGTAAATTAAAGATCTTTATACATAATCAATGCAAATGTAAATTAAACTGAAAAAAACTTTCTAAAAACCATTTGTACATTTCTCAGAATAATGTTAGGCTAATAGGTTAATTTTCTCTTCTTAACCATTCATAAAAAAGTTATGTTAAGGTTGATATCCACCATTAATTGTATGGACTTTTCAAATTACTGAATCATTGTATCAAATTCCTTTAGGGTAATTTCTTTCTTGTCATTCAATTTCATCATCTTCATTGTTCTCTTTTTCTTAATCCTAATATTGCAAATTATGAATGTTAACAGACATTAAATTTATCTGGGATTTGGAATCAATTTATAAGTGATGTAAATTTCAGAATCTTGATATGCAAAATAGATATTCAAGTGTTGGGTGTAATTAACTTTTCAAAAGGATTTTGATTTAATTCCTAAAATATTCAGAAGTTTGGATGTAATGAACTGTCTCTCTAATCTTTCTAATCTTTATTTTCTTACTAAAAGAAAACAAAAAAATTCTTTTGAAATGTATTTGTTATATAACTTCTTAGGTTTTGTTTTGTGGAGTATTTCTAAGACATATGAAAAAGGAATTTTGCATAAAAAGAAATGGGTTATTTCCTATAAGTCTAACAGGATCAAAGGGAAACCACTCTTGACTGATAAATTATTTATTCAATTTTCCATTACCTAATCCTAAACCCCTAAACCCCAACCCTAAACCCTAACCCTAACTCTATCTTCTTTTTTCCTAGTAGATTAATAAATAAATAGATAATTTATCAGTCAAGTGTGGTTCCCCTTTGATCATGTTAGACTTACAGGAAATAACTAAGAAATGTTACGTGTTTTTGAATTACCTGATTAATGCTCTCTCATCTTCAAAGAGCGAAATAATTTACTTTCATATTTATTGATATTCTTGAACCAAAAATCCAGTTCCTTTAATGCTTGACTAATTTCTTGTTATTTCTTGTTTCGTCAGTTACAAGGAATCAGTTAATTAGAGTATATGTTTCAAAATGTGCCGTAAAAAATGATAGAGCAATTCTAATTTCTACTTTGTTGTTCCCCTTGGTTAAATCCTTAACCTTCATTTACCATCTTCTACCACAATATCTATAATGACCAACAAGCCTGGTTTAAGGTGCTAAGTATATAATAAAAATAAAGGCAGCAGGGATACTTTTTTCTTTACTACCTTTTCATAAATTCAGTCAATAGAAAAAAAAGGTTTTGTGAAATTTTATTTACCCAATGTCTGCACAAAGATGATGAATAAGTTATTGCTGGTTGGCCAATGCTGGTGTGTCCATGTGTGACAATTCCCGGTCTGCACTCACTGCACCTTTGTTGCACAATATCTATGACCCCCAACATTGGTATTCTGTGCTGTCCGATTTGAAGGGCATGAATCAGAAACAGGTTCACAAGGATTTAAAAAAAAAAAAAAAAACAACACAAAGTCTGATAACAGGACACTGATGGAAAAGGAAGTTGTGACACTTGTGCAGTTTGGGGTGGCGTAGTGTACACTTGGGTCTATGTCAGCAGGCAAGAAAGTTGTTTTAACTCTAAGTCTGGCTTCACTGATGTGGGTCTGGCTATTCCTATCTACTGCTACGGGGACAACCTCCCACTCCAAAGGTAGATCTGAAACTCCATTTTGGGCTGGAGCTTGGCTGAATATATGTAAAATTCCACCCAACTCATCCCCACGGACCCGACCACCAGATGCTCAGCACTTAATTTAATTTCAGACTTTTTGTCTGTGATTTCCCTTAAAATCAAAGCAATTACTTTTTTTTCTGTCTTTATCCTGACCATTAATTTCCTCAAAGAGATTTCCTTATAAAAACAGCTTTTTTCTCTTAACACCTCAATACCTAAAGATAGACTTATAGGAAATAACCAAATATATTCTATTCAATGATTTGTGTTGACAGTGACATTCACTAAATGTTTTATTTTTATTATTTTTGTTATGATAACACATTGCCATTGATTTTTGCAGCCCTTTCAGCTGGAAGTTTAGAATACGCTGACTATCGCCTCTGTAGAGGGGTAAGACCCCCTTACCCCCACTCCAATACAAATGCATTGGTAACTATCTTTTCATTAGAAATTATTTTCATGGTGAAAAAGTACAATGCGTTGGAAATTATTTTTTTACTCCAAAAATGCATTTCCAATGAAATTATTTCTCATACATTTTTATTGTAAAAATTGGAGTAACCAACCAGAATTTTCATCAGTAAAAATAAAAATGATTATTTCCTATAACTTCAACATAAAAAAAGGGGGAACCACTTTGAAGGAATTTTATCTGTTAATTAATCTACCCATTATTTTCCCATTAAACTAACCCTAAACCCTAACCCTAACCCTAACCCTGTCTTCTTTTATAGGAAAACCATAAAAATTATATTATAAAATTATTGCATAACCACTTTTGCGATCCAAGGGAAGTAACTTTGATACACCTAATGAATTACCTCCCTTGAAAAATCATGGCAATCGCAAGTTTTGCTTAAAGATTTACATTAGAAATACGCCCATTTATAAGAACTGTGGTCTAAAGAAAGAAACAGAAGAATTGTTGAACTGAGGAATTGTCGATGTCTAAGAATCAAAAATTCAAAAATTGAATTAGATTGTTTGGGAGATAAATTTCAATGCTTAGGTAATTTGCTTCAGTTCTCAACATCTTATGGAGATTTGCTGTCTGTTTGTAACTGAAACTATGTCACTGTTCATGCCATAATACTCTCAAGAATTGTGTATGTTTATCTATGAGTATTTAATTTATAGTCATAGAAAACATTTTATTATTAACGATATTTCTTTGAAAATCTGAGTTAGATTTGCATCAAAACAGCCCATGTTATTAGGGCATTTGCCTCTCACCCCACTTATGAGGGCGTGGCACAAGGACATTGTATGTGGGCCCACCCACAAGCCGAAGCTCATGGGTAGTAGACACAAAAAATGGGGGTGCCTCAGGCGTTGGGCAATAAACCCAGCCCTGCACCTTTAAATCGAGGGAGCAGGTGTTGCCTGGGGGATAGCCCCCTGGGATAGATACTGTTAATTTGCATTAACAAACACAGGCCCCGAAAGGACCGTGTAATTAGTTCATTTAAAATCCTGCAATGTGTCATATATCTATAAGAAATGAAGGTTATGTGATACATGGTATAGTTAATTTGCAGACTGATTTTAACAAAACCGGGTTTAATAAAAAATTACTTGGTGTTATTGATCTCTAATATTAATTTTTTATTCTTCGACGGATTAAAATCAATTCTATGAATGATTTATATAGAAACCAATTAAAATATAATTAAAATAAGTGTAATCCTTTTATATGTGTTCTTATTTAATTCGTTAGTCTTTCTAACTTAATATATTTGATTACATGAAAACTTAAATACTCATGCCCGTCAGAGGTGCTAGTATATGTAAATCTGGTGGACAAAGAAAAGAGAACATTTCAAAACGTTTGACAAAGAAATGCAATTTATTTTATCAGCAACATTACCAAATATTATAAGAATCTTTACTCACAACTAAACTTAAATTATCAATCAAAACGTAAATTGATTTAAATTTCAATTGAAATTTTTACTGTTTATTTTGATGAGGTAAAAATATTTTGGAGTTTGATGACATCATCCAAGTTTGTAGTCACATTTTGTTTAGGATCAAAGTGTATTATCTGTTTTCTTATGTTAATGAAACATACCATTATCTTCAGCATAGGGAAGTACAGTGGAGGAGGCCCCAAAAAAAGGGTTGGGAAACTGTAGACTGTAAATCCGGTGTGTTAATTGCCAACTGAAGAACAATTCTCAAGATATGAAATATTCATACATCTGTTATATATTTAGGATCAATACGTGCGTAGCAGAAATTGTCAGAGGAGTGGTTGGTTGGTTGGTTGGTTGGTATGGTTTTTTATAGCATTTAATGCTATGCTGAATACACTTTTGTTTTATTTCTTCTTTATGGGGTATGGTTGCTGTTTGTACAGATATTTCTATTATTTCAGATAATACTTCCATTGGTAATTGAGATTTCAGTATAATTATAAGGATTTGGTTATTGTTATCTGCTGAAGTGAACATTTCTGCTGAGGGTTTGAACAGTCAAGAGGATACGTGGATATTTGTTTGTGGATAAGGTTTTGGTTTATGGACTGACATCTTTGATTTTAGGCCGATTTTTATTTCAGCAACTTATGATATTAGGAACCGTTGTTTTTTTTTTAATAGATCTTTTATGCTTTTTAAGTTGTAGAGTGTGGGTGAGATTTCAACATTCCATCAAAAATGTTTCACTTTATATGATGTTCCACATAAACATTTTGGTGGAGGTTCTTGTTTTAGTATAAAGTAGAGAATTAATTTGGTGCCACTTATGTGTAGCCAAGTCTGGTTGGTATTGTAGGGGATTATCTTTCATTTGCCGGAAGAGTTATCTTCTCACTGCATTGCTGTTTGTTCCCACTAGGGGGACCTCTGGTAGTTAAGCGCGTTCCTTGAAACTTGTCTTCCTTTTTTTAGCTGGATCTTCTTAAGAACTGCTATGGGCGAGTTTACCTACCCCCTTCTCGGTGGGGCTTTTACCTCCCCCCCTTACATTACTGTAAGTCCTTTATACAGCATGGACTATCCTTTAGTTCCATGTCTGTAACATTTATATGTTAGGTACATTTGGGTATCTTGTTTATACCTAAATATTGTATATGTATTTACATGTTCTATTCTCCTGTACATTATGTATCTTATCGTTTCCATGTGCTGTAATATATATTAAATGTTTTGTCTCACAACGTGTCGGAATTGTATGTTATTCAATTATCAACTTTGAATCTTACAGTATCTTCTCTTCTAGTCTTATTAGGATCTGGTTTTCTTTCTTTTAATATGGGATTTATTTGGTCGAGCTTATTGTGGATATTTTGGTGTCCATAGGAGTTTTCATTTTTGTAAGTATTTGGTTGATTTGTCGAGTGAATATTTGTCTATTGAGTCAGATTTATGGTTTCCTCTATAGCTTAAAATCCAGTAGAATATCACCTTTTTGCTATGGCTTATAGATTTTAGTTTATTTAAGAGTTTGATGATTAGAGGGTTATCCAATTTTTGATTTTTAATAGATAGTAGGACAGAGTATGAATCTGAGTGAATGATGAATCTTTTGAGGTTATTTGTCAAGACAATGTTGAGTTTCAGCAGTGAATATGAGGCTTCTTTTGAAAGACACTTATGGACAATTGTGTTGTTGAAAACTGTTCCACGTCCAGTTCTACTTCTGTCTTTGGACAACCTGTGTAAATCTGGGAGTAGTGAGCATATTTTCTGGATGCTGAAGAATTTCTCTTCATAGGTTACAGGGTTTTTGTGTTTTTGTGAACTTGTTTAGGTCAAGTATTACACCTGGTTGTTTAAGTAACCAGTGGGAAGAGCTTAGGTGTATGGTAACATGAATGTTTGTGAGTGAGACTTTTGCTTCTTTGAGAATAGGTTCCATGTGGAGACAAAAAAGTTTTATTGCCTTTTCTTTTTCATTAAAAAGAGGTTGTTTTTGGATGAAGATACAGACATGGGCCAGATTAATTGGTAGACATTTCATTTTAGTGCATTATTGTAGGCCTAGTTGTTCAAATCTGAGTTGTAGTTGTGGTTCATGATCTTCAGCCTATAGACTGTCCCCTGTGGATGCTCTGAAGACACCTAAGATGAGTTTCAATCCTTCATGGTGGATGTGTTAAGTAATTTCTCATATGATTTCCTGGCTTGTCCATATATATAGCAACCATAGTCAATTTTTGAGCAAATTAGGGTTCTATACAGCTTTAATAAGGTTTGCTAATCTGTTCCCCAATATGTGCTGGCAATTCAAAAGAGTTGAAGTGTTTTACTACATTTTACTTTTATCCTTTGTCTTGGGTGATGGTCATCAACTTAACGTGACAATACCCCACTCCACACTCACGCAGCTTCGTTGCACAATGTTGATGACCCCACGTTGTAATAATCTGTACTGGCCAGTTCAAAAGGCACGAGCTAAAGACAGGTTCACAAGGATAAGAAAACATGACAATACAAAGTTTGAAGACTGGACACTAATGGAGAAGGAAGTTGTGACGCTTTGTGTAGTTTGTGGTGGAGCAGAGGGCACTTAACTATATCTCATCAGCTGGCAAGAAGTTCTCTTAAGTTGGTTGCTAGAATAAACTACAAGTCTGACTGAGTGTCTATTGTGTGGGACTTTACTTATTTTCTATCTATCAACTGCCCACTGGACGAAGCTCTCACTCCAATGGCCGGTCTACTTTTTGAGCCTTGAGCTGGATGAATATATGCAGAATTCTCCCATTCCAAACTCCATGCATCTGACCACCCAGAAATTGGTACTAACTTTTTTGCTCCAAGTTCTCCTAAAATTATGGACATTAATTTTTTCTTGACTGTTGGACCAGTTTTTAGACTATTAACTTTTTCAAGACCCATTTTCTCTTAAAACTAGCCACTTAAAGATACTATCTCTAAGTAGCCACTGTGAATTGAAACATTTAAGATAGTTGTACATTTTTACGGCTTTCTTCAACCTTTCCTGACTGATGGAGAGAACCGTAGTTCTTTTTACGGACACACACACACACATGCGCGTACACACACACATATGAATATACATGGACCTAATATATCCAATTTTCATTTTGTTTTTAGTCCTGAACCTACACAAGCCTCATTTCATCACATTAATCTAAAAGACCATTACTACTATGGAGTGATTTTGTTCCTTACTGGGTGCTCCTTGTGGTAAGTTAGAAAATAAGATTTGTGAGGAAAATAAGCCGATTTTAATCTAATTAAGTTAGTTTCATATAAATTGTTAATAGCAAAAAGATTTTCAGATAAGTTAATTTCTTCTTTTATTGTTGTACACATTTGTCCCAGTTTTAGATAGAATAAATTTCTTTAAATATTTGTCAGTTTTAAAGTTTTTTCTTTCTATCGTTTGATAATTCAATTTGAAATGTTTTATTTTACAAATTTAAAAAACTGAAAAAGTTTTAGATTTTCAAACATTACTTAAAGGTAAAATGTCCAAGTATGATCACTTTGATGAACTCAAAATATTTGTAGCAGTGTTATCGTAATATATATATATATATATATATATATATATATATAGGGACTGGCAAAAAAATTGGATACTACGAGTTTTAAAAGCGAATTAAGAATAATTAAATCTATTATTTAAGGTTAAACTTTGTCTAAATCAATAAGAAGTAGCATAATAACCATCATTAAAAAAAAGAAAAATATAATTACATATGCAGTTTATTTTTAAAAGATTTAAAAGTATTTGTTTTGGTCAATTTCGACGCGATCTGCCATTTTGGCTGTTTTTCAATGGTTTTAGGCGCTTGTTTACAATTTTAACGTAACATTTGGGATGGAAAAAAAATTTACCGAAAATCAGGTAATTATCCGATTTTAATGAAATTTTCAGTCTTGATTTAACAATTAATGAATTTTATAATGCATCAGTTATTTTATTTCAAAACTTTAATTTAGTATTTTTCTATGAAAAATTAATATATAAAATTCATTTAAAATGTGAAAAACCTGATGTTAAGTTTAAAATGTTATATTTTTAGATTCTAGAAATAAATATCTATTCAATGCAAACCTTATTTTAAATACATAAAGTAACAAGTTTTGAAGAAAAACTCGATTGAAAATGTTCCCCTCCCCTTTTTAAGCAGAAAAAACATCGATGCATAATTTTTTCTTTTATAAAATAATAGCCAATTAAATAATTATTGAAATGAGTAAAAAAGAAATCTCCAAAAAATTAATCATTTATTATTTCTTTACATTTTATTTTTCGATTTTCGGTACTTATTTTCTCATAGAAAAGCCACCGTAAAAAAAAATTTTTGTTTCTATTCATAACTTCGGTCTTTTATCTCATTATTTATACTGTAATTAGTATCGAAAATGATCAACTCGCAAAACATTTTATGCCCCCAGCTATAACCCGTCGGTTGCTACCGAGCCAAAGGGCTCACAGAATTTCCGAAATTGGCCGTCAAGATCGGATTCTCTGCATCAACCAAGGATTGCAGGGTCTCTATATTTGCTGAAAGTCTAGCTGAATGCCCCACGTTGTGCTAAGATCTCAAACGACTAGAAATCTGCTATAGAAACTGATTTCCAAGGTTAATGGCGGCCTAGTGGTCACATAAAAAAATAACGACTCTTTTTCTTCTTCAAAAATCAACAACATTTATATTCAAAAATACAAGAATACAAATAATTACTTCTCAAGACGGGGGGAGTGATGGACCTCAATTCAATGTGTTCTGGTCGGAATAATATTGCGCGGCAACGTTGGCTGAAGTCAGTTTCTCTCGGCTTTCAGTATTGCGTTAATCTTGTCAGCTAGCCCGGTCAGCTCATGTGATCCTCAAGCAATCACAACGTCCTCTTTCAAGCCCGGCGTGGCTTCATCTGCTCGTTCGGCCTCATCTGCTTCTCAAGCCAAAAACGTCTGAGTTAAATAATATTTCAATCGGAACAATTTTATTTCCGGCCGTCATGAAGATATTAGTAACCCTCTCTGGACATCTTATTCTGGAAAGGCACCACCTCCTTCTAGTTCAACCCAGCCAATCGAATTCACTTCCGCCAAATCGACAGTGGCCTCTGTTCTTCCGGCTACTTTGAGTGTTTTTTTAAATACATTTGACTTTCTTTTAATTTCGATTTTCAACAAAAGATTATCTCCATTCTTAAGTAGTAAGGAAACAATAAAACAAAAGATTCTCTTCCTGACAATCTTTCAAGTGGTCTCTAAAACATGGTCAATCTCTTCCAAGCAACATCAGTCTAGCTACTTCAAAGGATCGTCTCGCATATCAGAGGATAACTACCGCTGACTAATCCAAGTGCTATCTCTTCTGGCTACTTGAGTGGATTCACCCCAGGGGTCTTCTGACCTACTTGCGATTCCACCCCCCGCTACGGACATCTCAATCGCGGCCTTATAATTCTGACCCAAACGATCAGAAGATTTTAACTTCCGATTTTTTCTTTCTTTCTTTTTCTATTTTCAAAACCTAAATCGGTCATAAGCATAAGGGGGATCAAAATTAAGTGACCTGAAAAAAATGAGAAAGTTTTGAAATAGAATAAATAATGCATTATAAAGATCATTCATTGATACATAAACACTGAAAATTTCTTTAAAATCCGATAATTTCCTGATTTTTGGTAAATTATTTTCTGTAGGGAGGCTAAAGTCATTTTGTCAAAAACGCATTTTAGGCTCAGTTTGCCAGTCCCTAACACACACACACACACACACACATATATATATATATATATAAAGCTCATTGCTAACTAAACCGCTTTAGAATATTTGTTTCTTAATTGAATATCAAACTTTTATTAATAAATCCAATTCTTGAATAAATCCAATTCTCTGAATGTGAAAAATGAACGACTAAAATATCGTCAGCAGAAAAGTCAAAAGTTATCTCCCTTATTTCTTTTCTGTTGATGACATTTACTTTCTGTTTAAAAACATTAAAACGAATTTTTCATGTTACCCACATGACTGACTTTCCTGGGGTGAGGTGAAAACTTTTCTACCATTTCTTCCCTCCTATAGCCTGTCTTAGATAAATACATTTCCATGAAAGATATTTCCAGTACACTTGAAATAATATCTTAGTAGATTTTTTAACAATCTTTCATGGGAAAATGATATTGGCAAAGAAGATATTCCACAAAACCCTTAACTTTTATATTTCTACCTCTTTAACTCCAAGACTTTCCATGAGGTAAGAATGATCTATTATTTTCCTTTTACGTTTTTTTTTTTTTTTTTTGCTTAACTAAAAAGTCTTTCCTGGCAATTTTGTCTTTTAAATGTGACTACAAACTTGGATGATGTCATCAAACTCCAAAATATTTTTACCTCATCAAAATAAACAGTAAAAATTTCAATTGAAATTTAAATCAATTTACGTTTTGATTGATAATTTAAGTTTAGTTATGAATAAAGATTCTTATGATATTTGGTAATGTTGCTGATAAAATAAATTGCATTTCTTTGTCAAACGTTTTGAAATGTTCTCTTTTCTTTATTGTTTCAAATTTTTGTCATGTTCTGCATTATTTTTTTATTGTCTGACATTTTCAAGTTTAGAACTTTCACTCTGATTTGGGGAGAATTGAGATGCAACTGATTTCATATTTTCGCATATGACACTTTCAAGTTGCATTAATTCATTTAATATATTAAACTCAACTGTGTTGGATTTGAAACTTAATAATATACTGTTGTTTACTTATAATTATTAAAAAAGATTTTTAATTGCATTAAATTCTTATTTCTAAACACCTGAAGGATATTTTTTGAATCACACAAAACACCAAGAAAAAGACCTGGGAAACTATGTACATTAAGTAAAACATTAACAATTTAGTTTCATGTTGTTCTTAATTGCTTTAAACAATACATTAAATGTTCAGGACAATTTCACACTTTAATATTTTTAGCTTTCAGCTGTACAAATATTCCTTGTTTTATTGATTTCAGAAAGATCCTATTACTGTGATGTTTAAAAAGGGTCTTAAAAAAAGGGTCTTTTAAAAAAGTATTAAAATGTGGGGTCTGCATAGTAGCAAAAATAGTTGCATATTTTTTACCGGTATGAAAAGTCTGTGTTCAATAAAAGATTATAGCCAGGAATTGATCCCCTTTGAAAGAATGGTGCTACTCAATCTTTCTTCTTCATAGATTAGTAAATAGCACATTTAAAATGAAGCACCGGTTGAGTAAAATGACCCGGAAGACTTTAAGTTATGTAGAATGATGAAATTCATTTGCGTAATATTTTCATTTTTAAGTTTATAGTGTGTTTTCTTTCAATGGTCTTTGAATTTTATTTATGTAATTTAGGTTTTCACTTCTATTAATTGACACTTTAATCTCCTCAGATTTCTATAAAATAAATCAAATAGAAAAAATTTTAAATTGAAATTATCAAACTTTATTGAAACTTTTTTTTAGAGTTCATTTCATTTTATTTAGAGCAAATCTTGTTGAAAAAGAAAATCCGTTAAATATTGTAATTGGCTTTTAATTGCGAAAAAAAGAAATACATGTTGTGATTTAATAAACTTAGCATAAGATCAGAAGCATGGGTCACTCAGTGAGAATCGATCTCACAATCAATTACCTATTAGATCATAGGAGTTGTTTTTAAAATCAATGTTATCTTTGTTGGAAAGTAAACCTTTTTTTTTTCTCTTTCTTGGACTTATTTCCATTTATCTACATGTAAAAGTGATAACCAGAAAATTAAAATTAAAGGCCACTAAAAATTTTCAAGTTTACAAATTACTAATTCTGATTTCTAAACATAAAAACTAAACTTTTATCCCCAATTTAATCCTTTTTTTCTTCTGTTTTTAAATTAAAGGTTTGAAATTTGTTTACTTAATTTTTGATATAACATTAGTTGTCAGAAATGATCTGATCCAATTTATGATAAGTAAATGAATCTATTTTCTTTATAGAATGAATTTAGTGTTTATTTCTATTTTATAGATATTCTGATGAAAATAAAAAAGAAAAGCAACATTTTAAATAGCTACTTGTTTGATATTTCAATCATCTATTATAACGATTAATTTGTTTTATCATCCAGAATTGTAAACAGGATAAAAAGTTCCAATTATGCTAAAATGTAAACAAGATTAAAAATAATATTAACATAATTATTAAAAGATCTTTTGATCATTTTCTTACAATTTTGATTACAAAAACAATTCTATCACATTGTTTATAAGTTGTTCAAGAGAAAGAAATTACAATCATACTTTTTATATTTATTTGATATTATTTTTATAATAAAAATTAAGGATATTAGTCCATTTTAATTAACAATTTAATTAATTATCAACATATTTAATATTTCAATATTTTTAATCAATATGTAAACTCAAATCAATGTTAAATAGAAAATAATATTTATCAATAAATTATGAGCAATTTTTCCTTTTTTAATGTATTTTTAAACAATCAATATTGAAGGTTTGGGCACAAGGTATAAATATTTATTTGAATTTTTTTTAACAAAATATTTATAAATTAAACAAAACAATTTGAATATTTTATTATTTGCCTCACCTCACATTGTTGATAATTGCAAAACCTTTCATTCAAATCTCAAAATTATAAATGAAAACAAAAAAAAAACAAAACAAAAATAATTCATAAAAAGTTCAAATTTTATTCATTTGTTTTCAAAATTTTTAAGGAAAACAAAAACTACAAATTATGTTTTTTAAAGAAATTTTTTTAAAAATTGTCCTTTGTTTTTTCAGTCGAGAATTTTGAAAATTTTGATTAAATATATTCTATCAATTATCAAACAAACAAAAATTTTTTCCCTTGAAACAAAAATTACTGGAAATTGTTCAGGTTTTTTCTGAAATTTCTGCAATTCTTTTTCTGGCAAAAATGAACAAATTCTTTCATAATCACAAAAATAAAAATTACCAAATTCGTTTACAGAAAAATCCAAAATGTTTTTATTAGTTTTAAATGTTTGAAGTTTTTTTCCATTTTCCTGAAAACAAAATATTTTACAAGTGTCTAATGCTGTCCCCCAAAAGTTTCCAGTTGAAGGATCAGCACGAATTAGGGGGATACAACCATCCCCTGATTCCCCAGTGTCAATGGTTTTTATGTATTCACCGTTTTCTGTGTAAAAATTAATTTGAAATTTCTTATCATCACAAATCAAAATTGTTTTATTCATCTCACAAACAGAAAATGAATGAGGAAAATTTTGTTTCTTTCTGTCTATGATTTTTTTTATTTCTAAAAAAGGTGAAAACTTTTTTCTTTCAAAAAGAAATAATTTTTCTTCATCTTCACTATCCACATCATAACAATTTACTCCCAAAATTTCCGAGGATGTCAAAAACATTTCCTTTGGGGAAAAATTATTTCCTTCATCAATTAAAATGAATTCAAAAATGAATTGCCCCAATTCTGTAAATTCAATTATTGATTTGTTCTCAGAATCGGCAAGAAATATGTGACAGTCTTTTTGGCTGATGACAATTGATTGAATAAAACGATCTATGTTTGATTCCGGCAGATTCCATTCAGTTTCGAATTGAATCAAATTAGCTGAATAATTCAACGACCCAGAAGCAATCATTTCATTTTTGAGTCCTTCAATGAATTGCAGCCAAAAGTCAGAATAATTAAGACTTAATTCATATTTTCTCATCGGTTCAGTTATTAATTGATGAAGGTGAGCGGATGAGGATGCTAATCTGCTTCCAACTAAGTCCACACCACAAATCATCTCATTTTCATACTTTTCATCTTTTTTCAAGAAATGGCACAAATTCAGGTACCAAATTTCTAATTTTTTCAAAAGTCTTTCATTTTCCTCCACCAATTCTCGCCATTTTTTCACTTGCTCATCTTTTAAGGATCTCAATTCATCACACATTTCATGAGTTTTGACTCTTAGTTCATCTAAAATGTTCTCATAATTCCGCCATAATTCTTCGCATTTTAGATCACACTCCTTTTCTAATCCCTCACTGTAAATCTGGGATTTTCGGTTTCTCTCCTGTAGAGTGTTTTTTAAATGTTCAATTTCTTGAAGGAGGATGGGGACTTGTGATGTTCGTTTCTTTACTGCCTCCTCCCTTACTGAAATTGGATGAGATGGACACTGAGGCGACTCGTTTAAGTGGGTCTGGTAACATATGTCACAAAGACACACGTTACATTGCTCACAGTATGACTTTTTGACCTTTTTGTGAATGTTACACAAATCAGTCCTCATAGCCTTTCGAACATCGTCTTTTTCCTTTCCACCCAATTCTATCGAATTATGCTTTATTGGGAGTCTCTTGTGAACCCGGTTACATTTGTCACAAAAGAATCTAACACAATCGTTGCACCAAATTGTGGCCAGAGATTCTTCCCTCTCCTCCAAACAAACATCACATTTCCATTCAATCAATTCCAAGCGATGACGTTTCAAAGAATTGACCAAATATGGTGAGAGCGTCAATTTATCCATTTTGACAAGTTCCTGGCATTCTGGACACTGACCATTTCCAGTAGTTTCTCCTTGGAATTCCTCATCCAAGCATCGACCACATAAAGAATGGAGACATGTCAATGTCTTTGATTCCATGTCCAAATCATTTTCGCATTTTGAACATTGGAAGATAACTTGATCCTTGCTTGTAGCCATTATGAAAAATATTCAGCCTAAAACAGAAAAAAAAAAAAATTGAATAAAACAAATGAAAAAAATTCATGGAATAAAAAAAGTTAAAAAAGAAATGTAAAAATATCAAATGAATGACTCAATAAATATAGCGAAATGGTATATAAAATTGAGAGAGAGGGGGGATAGAAAGTGGTTTTGAGAGAAGTTAACTATATAGGAACAAATGAAAGTGAGGAGGATGGAAGATGTAAAATAGAGCTGAAATCGAAAGAAATGAGTAAAAAACAGAAAGGGTGCAACTTAAAGAAAGAAAGAAAGAAAAAATTGAGAGAGAGAGAGAGAGAGAGAGAGAGAGAGAGAGAGAGAGAGAGAGAGAGAGAGAGAGAGAATCGTGTGAAAATGGAAATACCTTAAAACACACACATACACACAAATAAAATAAAATCTCACATGTACAAAGTCAAAATAAATAAATAAAAATAAATAAGTAAATAGACATAAATATAAAGTGTAAAACTCGAGAAGGTGGAAAACTTTACAATTTTTTCTTAAAGACAAAAAGTAAAATAGAATTAATGTTATTAAATTTTTACGAAATAAATTATATTCTAAAATTTATAAAATAAAATATGACTTAAAAAACAAAACAAATGTCAAGCTTAAAAATAAAACGAAATAAAAAGTACATATAAAATACATCTATAATATTTAATTAAATAAGAATATTCATTTTAGTAAGCTAAATAATTCTGAATGTTGGAAATATTAATTCATATTCAATAAGTTTCAAAGAGTAAAGGAGCTGAAGTACTTTGCCGGGTAAGAGGTCAAGACTTGGATCACAGACATTGTAAAACTATCTGTTGCTTCTAGTCACACAAAATGTAAAACAAATATAAAAATGTTGATGTTCAAACATAAATAAATAAAAGAAAGAAAATAGATAAATGTATATGAGTGAATATTTTTCTTGGTAAACTTTGTAAATTTTTTATTGGCTTTGTTGTATTTTTTGAAAGGAAATGTTTGATTTACGAGACAAAAAGAAATTTACGTCTGTTTTATTAATACACACACATATACTAATGAAAGAAAACGGTGACCACTTAAAGAGAGGAGAGGGAGAGAGAATCGTGTAGAAAGAAATATAGATTGGTAGATACACTAGTGATATTGAGAGAGAGAGAGAGAGAGAGAGAGAGAGAGAGAGAGGGGGGAGAGAGGGGAGAGAGAGAGAGGGGGGGAGGCATCGCCTTAATATTCAATACACACAAAAAACGTATATGTTTATTTGATTGTGTAACAAATAGAGGACGTTTTGCAGCTTCATTCTAAGAAAAATCTTTTCGACATTTTGTTATTTTAAAACAATGAAATTCATTGAATTTGTAGAATTTCTCTTTATTCATCATTTACAAAACATTTTGTACAAAATTTTGATGATCATTTTCTTTACAATTTAATATTTTAATATTTCTCCTCAAACTGGAAATTTTACTGTCAAAAACTCAGTCTATTAACAAATTATTTTTTAAATTTCACTTGACAAAAAAACCCCAAGCCAAGTTTTTATTTTTAGCTCATAGAATAATAATTCATTTTTTGAATAAATTGCCTAATCTGATAATAAAAGCAATAGTATAAAACCTTTAGGCGGACCTGAACTTTCAGACTCCTCCCCCATCTAAAATTTTTGTTTTTAATTTTTTTTTCTTCTTTCAATGGATTATTATCGATTGCACACCAATCTATCCGATTGTAAAAAAAAATAATTAAAAATGTAATTAATTTTTCGAGTTTTCCCCGTATAAATTTATCGTAAACCGATCCCCCTTATCGGAACCGCTGAAAAAAAAATTTCTTTTTAATTTCTTTTTTCTTCTTTCAATGGATTATTATCGTTTACACACCAATCTATCAGATTGTAAAAAAAGAATTCTAAAAAATTCTTTATTTTTCAAGTTTTCAGGTGTGCTCATTTCCCCGTATAAGTTTATAGTAAACCGATCCCCCATATTGGAACCGCTCTATCTTAACAGTTGGGCTGAACTTGCACTAAGGTATCAAAATTAAGGTGACACAGAAAAAACAGAACCCACAAATTTTGTAATAAAACTGTTAATTTTAACTAGGGGGGTTAGGGCTTAGGGTTGGGGTTGGTGTTGGGGTTTAAGGTTAGTTTAATGGGAAAATAGATAAATAATTTGGGTTCTGTTTTTTCTGGGCCATCCTAACTTTGACACCTTTGCGCCAGTTTTCTTTCGAGCGGTTCCGATATGGGGGATCGGTTTACTATAAACTTATACGGGGAAATGTGCACCCCTGAAAACTCTAAAAATAAAGAACTTTCAAGAATTTTTATTTAAAAATCTGATAGATTGGTGTGTATTCGATAATAATCCATTGAAGGAAAAATAAATAGATAAATAATTTTTTTAGCGGTTCCGATAAAGGTTTACGATAAACTTATACGGGGAAATGAGCACCCCTGAAAACTCGAAAAATAAATAACTTTTTTGGAATTTTTTTTCAGTCTGATAGATTGGTGTGCAATCGATAATAATCCATTGAAAGAAGAAAAAAAAATTAAAAACAAAAATTTTAGATGGGGGGGGGGAGGGTCTGAAAGTTCAGGTCCGCCAACCTTTAATATTAACTTTGATGATTTCACAAATAATTTTAAGAAAAAGAATTTTAGGGCATTTTTAGGGAAATATCAGATAAATTACTTAAAAGAATTTCATCTGTATATAATTTATAAATATCATTATATACCACCAATTTTCCCTGTGAAATGTATCCCCTCCCCCTTATATTTAACACAATGAAACTTGCACAAAGGTTAATATTATCTTTAAAAAATGTTGTCCATTCGAAAGAAGAAACATTAAACAAACTCTTGATGATTTTTTTATTTAAGTTTCAGCTTACGGAAATAATGAAAATTATAAACGAAAAACAATGTTTACATTTTTGCACCATGAAATCAATTGAAATTTAACGTAGCCAAAAATAATTTTTGACAAGAGGCATTTTAAAATAATTCTTTGAAAAATAAATTAATGGTCCGATTTTCACGAAAATTTCCAGAATTACTTACCTTTTAATGAAAATATGTCTGAAATAGTTTGTTTTGTTTCCAAAAATATAATAGGTTTTTTATAAGGTCCCCCCCCCCCTATTTTATTTTATGAAATATGAAAAAATGAACCGACAAAAAACGATTTTTACTTTTTTTTCTATAAAGATAAAAGTCTGAATAATAATATCAGAATATTTTTATAAATTTCAATGCCAAAGTTTTTTTAGTAAAAGAACCATGAATACAGAATTCAGCTAAAAAATATCTATAAAGAAACTGACTGTGTCGTAAAAAATGAACTGTTTTACTTATTTTTCAAGAGACGGTGAGTAATTTTTCCCCAATCAGATAATTTTTATCTTTGAATTAACTGTTTTTCTTTGTAACAACTCTTTATGTTCGTTCCGTTTTTTTTTGCGAGCTTTTAAAAAAGTTCAAAAATATTAACGTTTCCTCCTTCAATATGGCCTAAACTGATCACGTAATCTATTTTGGTGGTACCGAGATATTATATTAATAGTCTATATGTTCTGTCTGCCCTGTCGGCTGGGGCGTTAGAATGTACCGACTGCACCTCTACAGAGGGGTAAGACTCCCCAAAATGGGGCCACCTGTTGGCCGTGGGTGGTGACCCGTGATGCTTAAGGACGGAGTCTTGGTTGATGAGCAGTCCATGACCTGCAAAACCACTTAGACCCTTACTTAGGCTAGACGGGCAGTTGGAGAGGCCCCCTCCGATCAATCGGCTGATCACGTCAAGCCCTAGCACCTATATGATTGGCCCAACCCTATTGCCCTTATGGCAACCCCCAACCCCTTTTATCATATAGGTGCTAGAAAGCTGTGACTGAGGGTCTACATGTCCTGGGAATGACGTTAAACTCTATCTGATGGTGAGGTTCTAGTTTTAGAGGTTTGGGGAATGTGGAGCACCCCTTCATCACCATTGCTCCCTGGTCCACTCTGACCCGGAGTGGTAGTACCTGTTAGGGTTCCATTTATGGGTTAAATAGAAAAATGTATTTATTAAGAAGAATTGACTTTATTTCAATACTTTATCGGCATTAAATGACCCACTGAGGTTGATAGGCCGTAAAACAAAACAAACTAAACCAAACTATATGTTCTGTGGAAAGGTTAATGTGAGAAGATAGAAAAAGGGGAGATGCCCAAGGAGGCATAATAAATAAATAATAATTGTACAAATTAGAAAATTAACTCCGATAAAATTTTTAGACTTTTCTTCTTCAATTTTTTCATTGTCTCATTCGAGAATAGGAATTCAAAAAAAGAGAAAATCGATAAAGTTTTTACTTACAGTTTATTCCGTTCCGGTTTATCTATAATTCGTTACGCGTCAAAATTAAGAGAGAAAAACTTGACTTCTTTCTCGTTTGATAAACGATTGTGAAAATGTCCACATCATGTCCAAAAGACATGTGACGTCAAAGGAATATAAAGATTTCATTGGATAAAAGAATCACGCGATATCATTAAGCAGCAAAAAGGAGAGAGAGAGAGAGAGAGGAGAGAGAGAAGAGAGAGAGAGAGAGAGAGAGAGAGAGAGAGAGAGAGAGAGAGAGAGAGAGAGAGAGAGAGAGAGATCAAGTAGAAAAGAAAATGGAGAAAAAATGGCTGATATTATTTTTTATTTTTTTTATTTTAAGGTATTAGTTTTTTTATAATTATTTTTTGTTACATGAAATAAAATATAATGTTAACTCTGATTTCTATTAATTTTACATAACCGTTTAGTTTTATTGATATAAAATACAAATTTGATACGTTTATCAAAATTTTCTTAAATTGAAATTTAACTTAAATCTTTTATCTTTTAAATTTTTAAATCAATTTTTATCATGCAGTGACTAGAAGAATTTAATCAACGGATGACAAAAACTCAAAAGGAGTGAAAATAAATAAAAAGTAAATTAATCAAATGATTAAATGATAATAATAATCAACAGATGTCTAATAAAAATATGATAAAAAGTTTTACTTGAATTTTTTTTATTTTCCAACATATTGCTCCTACTTTCGTTCTTTCTTTCTTTCTTTTTCTTTAGTTATTATAACTTCCACTCCCATTTAGTTAAAATGGCGTCTTCTCACAAAATGAAACTAATTTTCCACTCATTTTCCTAGAAAAAACGATTCTTTGTATTTATTAAAAAAGCATCTTTCAGTTTTGTTTTCCTTGAAAGTTTTGAAAATAATGAAATTTTAATTTTTTTATCGATCATTTTTCTGTATTGATGTTTGAATTTATTAGATTGTTTTTAATTTATTGTTCATCATCATCAAGTCGTGCTGGCAGCATGGGTATCTATGACGATCTCTCGCCAACCAACCCTATCTGTAATCGCCCCGGGAGGTCCTCTGCACAGATCCAGAATCCACGCAGAACTGATCGATGTAGATCCTTGCTGGGGGGGGGTGCTCACCCTGGCGTGCCCATGTGTAGGTTTCCACAGGCGAATGTCGCTTATTAGTTCGTTCTTGCTTCTCCAGCATGTCTTATTCATCTTACATGGATGGTTTGGGGACAATTTGAAATTTGTGTTGAAGACATTTCAATATTTATTTTAATATTTGTAAATGGCGTTGGTTGGGGAAAAGATACGACGAATTTCGGTAAACTTGCAAATCGTCGTCAAAATTAAAACGGAAACTTAATTGGTGGTGGGTGATCCATGACAGTTTAACTACAGTCTATGAATGAACTTTTTTTCGAATTGGGTTACGGTTTAGGGGTTTGGGGATTAAGGTTGTTTTTAATTACGTATTACTTTAAAAAACAACAACAAAAAATCACAAATTACTATACATTTAATTAACCATTAAAATTAATTATTGAATCCAACGGTAGACACATTAGTCTCAGTTGTTTGTGTTAATATTGCAATGTATAATTTCAATTAAACTTGGTTTTAAAAAGAATACTTTTCAACATTAAATGTATAGTAATTTTGGGTTTTATGTTGTTTTTTTTAAGCAATACTTAATTAAAAACAACCTTAATCCCCAAACCCCTAAACCCAATTCGCAAAAAAGTTCATTCATACACTGAAGTTAAATTGTCATGGATCACCACCAAATAAGTTTCCGTTTTAAATTTGACGACGATTTGCAAGTTTAACCCGAATTTATTTTTTGTAAAGGTTCTGTCTTTTTCCAGCAACTTCCATATTCTGGAATTTTTTTTTTATGTCGGTCTGTGATTGGCTGGATTTTTTGGGTTTTGAAAACGAGGCTGACTCCCTGTTTCGAAAATTTGAGCGCCAAATTCCTCAGATAAGAAATTAGCCAGGTAAAATCAAGTCAATTTTAATTCTATCTCCTCTGACTTAGAAATAGTCGGCATCATTTTTGTACACGGGGATAGGACGAGAACTGGTCGAACTAGAGAAAGTCCTATCATAGTCTTTTCTTGAATTTATTTTTTGGTATATTTGGAGAACCCAAATATTACATTTTGGTTCACAGAGTGAGTTTATTTCTTCACCAGGGAGAAGAAAAATTATTGTGAATTGTATTAGTTAGAAGTCGGTATATAAAACCGATATTCATCTTGAGAGAATTTTAGTTTTATCCAGAGAAAAAAAGTATTAATTTTTTATTTGTATTTTGAAAACGGCATAGAAGTCGTTAATTAGAGAATTTAAGCTTTCTTCAGAGAAGAGAATGAAATTTGTATTTTATATTATTGAATGTCAGATTAAAAAGCCAACATTATTTTATGATAGAGATGTTACATCTCATTTGTGCAGGATAGGATTATCCACTTTATAAAAAAAGAAGTAAAGAAGATTCTTGTTTGAAATGAGGCTTGATGATTAGTATAATCTGCGTTATTCGGGCATATTAGGACATTGGCCGGACAGAACGAGAAATTTTATTTCAGTAGCCCAGCCCAGATTCCTTCAAGTGACGCACGTGGTTCCTAGGAAAATCCTAGCTTCTAACGAGAGAAGTAGAAATAAATTCGGCCAGAATAGCTAATTGTCGCTGTTGTCTGTCTGATTTTGCGGAGTTTAGACTGTGGTATGCACCGCATAATGTCTTATGATCAGTTAAATGCAACACTTAGCGACCTTCTATGAAGTGACGGAAGTGCAGTACTGATAAATAAGCAGCTAAAAGTTCACAGTCGAAGGTAGAATATCTAGTTTGTGTTTATGTTAATTTTTAGAGAAAAATCCGACCGGCATTGGATTTCCTTCCACAATTTCGGACGAAAGAAGACAAACACACAATGGAAATTTAATACATGTATTGACAAATAATACAAGAACTTGTTGCAAATTTTATTGGTATTTGCTACGAGACTTATCTGTGAGGTTAAATACTGTTCGTTGGAGAAGTGGTGATAACAGGGATATTCTGGTCGCTGGTTGGAATGTTGTTAAGACGCTTCGTCAGGTCGTTTCTCGTTCTTCAGCCTTCTGTTAGTATGCTATTGTATCAGCCTTCGAAAGTATGCTGATACAATGCCTTAGAAAGTTTGCTGGTTATGGTCGAATTTGATGTGAATCCTCTAGTTGACAATCTGCAGACAAGTGAGCCCTGTTTATGGGCACGGTGGTAAGAGCGCTTATTTTTTGCGTCTCTCCAGGGTAACTGCTCTGTGATAAGTGAAGTCTAGGGATCGCTTATTTTTGCGACTTCCTTTGGAGACTGCTACCTGATAAGTGAGGTTTAATTTGATTCTCGCGCCAACCTCCTGTTGGCGATTTGCCCCCTAGCGGCAGGGGAAGATAATTCTCTGTTGAATTTCCGATAGCAGCACCTACAGCGTAATTACTAGTCATTGACTAACTGATAATTTATACTGTTTGGTTTAGGGTGAGATAACGCAGATGCATCATTTAGTTTCTTAATTATAGAATTGAAGGCTTTTCGTTCAGATTCATTTAATACAAACGAGCGTTTAGGGGACAGTCTCATTCTCTCAGATAAGGGGAAAATTATTTGTGAAAATGTTGGTATTAATTTTCTATAAAATCCCACCATCCCAAGGAATCTGCATAACCCATTTGCGTCATTAAGGTAGGGGGGAAGTTTTAATTCTTCTATTTTACTATTTAGGGGTTTAATGCCATCTGCGCTAATCTGAAAACCTGTGAAATTTAATAAGTCATATTAAAAACAGATTTTGAGGCTGAAATTTTAAAACTGAGTTCGTTTAAAATATTAAAAACAGTTTCGTCTTTTTGGTGAGAAATCTCATCATTGCTGAAAAGTAAAATATCATCAATATATACAAAAACACAATATCTTTAAAAATGTTGTCCATGTAACGTTGAAATGTTGCTGATTGCATTTTTCAATCCAAACGGCATGGAGGTAAATTCGTAAAATCCGAATGGGATTGTTATAATCGTTTTTTACTATATTGTCCGGATGCATCTTAATTTGGTGGTAGGCTGAAATTAGATCAATTTTAGAAAATTGCTGTTTGTTCGTGTAAAGTTTTTAAATGCCATCCTTGGCCAATTGAAAAGGGCTGTGTTATAAGTCCTATCCTGCGATAGGTCAAGTGATTTAATCCTATGTCCGTCGTCAAAGAATGTCTCAGTAGTTATGACCAGTAGGGTGAGTTTAAGTATTGTATCAACCTCAGAGTATTGCCAGTGATTGGCCAAGAGTTAGATCACATGATTCTGGCCTAGTCTATAAGTAGGAGCGGGCAATTAACACACACCTTATATGTAAAAAAACTCAACAATTCGCAAGTTTTGAGTAAAAAGAATTTATATTTGGTATTGGGTATCGGTCACTTTTAGTTATGCTATTGAGTGAGCGGTAGTCTCCAAAACACCGAAATCCTCTCTTTGGTTTTGCTACCATATGTAGTGGGCTTGAACACTCGCTATTAGAAAGGGAGATCACTCCGTCCTTTTGTAGTGTTTTAATTTCCGCATATAAGAGGAAATTGTTCTTAGTTGCGTGTTCGTATCACGCTGGGTTCAACAGTTGTAAGAATGTAAAGTTCTTATAAGTTAAAAGGCTTAGGGTAACCTTCCAGCGTGGGTACAATAAGTACATGAAATACTCTGACAAAGAAGTTATAGATATAATAACAAACAGAATTTAATAGGTGAGCACATAGCAATACATTAAAGACAAGAATATATATATACTCATTACAATGTATAGCAATACATAGACAACTGATACATAAACGCATTATAAAGGAAGTAGGTTGTAAGACTTACGTCCTAAGGAATGTCACTTACTGATAGCTAAGTAGGGGACAAATCCCCCCACTTAAGGGTAAGAAACACATGGGTCTACACCATTTGAAGTATTTGCTGATTCCAGAGGAAAGAGAACTCAGAATTCCTGGGCTGCTGCCTAAATACTCCAGCCACCTATCGGCAAACACCTGCAGCAAGGAAAGATAACCCTATTAGACTCATGTCCACCCGAACTTACCATTTTACTGACCCAACACGCATATGCTGCATCATATTTTTCAACGGAAAGTTGTCTGGATTTTTTGGCGTATGGTTTCCTGTTTCAATTCTATGATAGACGCCACAGTAAGTTTTGTTCATGTTCTTGTGGTATAATTAAGTCTGGATATTTTTTTGTTAATTGCGTTCCGTACGAATGACGGAACCTCCATTTTTATTTAGGATGAGATTCACCGACGATGTAGATGATTTCAAGCTCTTTTTCTGGACAATCGTGGGTCGTAAATGGTTTTGTTGCTGCAGTCAATAATCAGACGAAACTTGATGAGGAAATCCAGTGGAGAATGATACAGGAGTTGGTTTTAATGGAATTCCATTTACTGCAGAAGTTGATATCATCAAAATAGTTGCGACAGTATCTACAATAAATTTAATTTTGGTAGCGGCGAACTTCGTGGGACTGTACTTGTTCGCTCAATTAGTTTTCCGAATCACTTCCAGTAGGGGTTGGTGATAGGTGTGGCATCCGCCCGACTATTACGCTTTCAAATGGCTTTCAGTATTTAATTCGTTTGCATAATTTGTTCATAAAGACATACAAACTGATACATAAAACGCATTATAAAGGAAGGAGGATGTAGGACTTACGTCCTAAGGAATGTCACTTACTGATAGCTATAGTGTTTTCATAAGTTTTATTTCCACACAGTGCAGCCATGAAAACTTGTTAGCACCTTATCGGGGTCGCATTCGAGTGACTATTTCTTAGTACCTCTACTAAGAATGTATAAGAAATATTATCTTAAACAGTTACCTCCCTTTGACCATTGCCAAACACAGAGTCCATGGGTCTTTTAGCCATCACCTGATAAGAAACCTCGTGCGATTGGCTAAGGGCCTTTGTCAGCGACCAATCAGAGCACACATTACTAGGCTTAGTAAGGCCGCCAATTTCGAGGATTGATACCATCAATCTTCCTCTTTCGCTGCGACTGCCGTCGAAGAACGACGAGCTTTTTTGAAGCCAGCTTACGGA
This sequence comes from Doryteuthis pealeii, assembly GCA_023376005.1. NCBI lineage: Eukaryota > Metazoa > Mollusca > Cephalopoda > Myopsida > Loliginidae > Doryteuthis > Doryteuthis pealeii. The sequence continues at coordinate 134,830,590 of CM042142.1, read as the reverse complement.
AGGGCCGGTGACACGTAACGGTCAACAAACAAAGCTAGCAAGACATTCCTACCAGAGACAGTTAAGTTCAGCAAAGCATTATTTTGCAACCAAACCAAACCCTCTTACACCTTACGCCTTCAATTGTAACACATTTGTAAACCTCACACACATTTTGTATCTCGCAAGTTACATATTGTATATTGTATGTTTTATATGCAAGTTGTTTGATAAATGCATTTCGTTTATTAAAAAGCCCTGAGTTGTGTTCGTTACCTGTTATCTTTATCTTTATCTGTCTTCATAATTAGCACATTTTTCTATAAATGCGGTGACAAATGACCGCCCCAAAAATCCAGTATTTGACTATATCCCAAGAGAAATTTGCGACTGACACTAACAGTCATCACACTAGAAAGCAAGCTACTTTGCTAGTTCCGAATTACTCTGCCTAACATCAAATTCCTACGTCGAATTTGAGCCTTACAAAACTTTCATTTTCACTATTAAAACCTTTTGTTTTCTACTGAAATGTTCTATTATACAAATAACTAAACAAGGAAGACAATCTTCCACCTATCTCCAAAAATGTATTTACATCTACTTTTAGGGTATTTTTAACTAACGAACTATTTTCTCTAATGGAAAATCTTAAAATGGTGACAAGTTCGTTGGGTACTCACGGGATAGAGGAAGGAAGGGGCGTAAGACAAAACGAAAAATGGTAAATGCTGGCAGCATAAGAAATGGGAAACACTTTTTATTCTTAATTCATTTTATTACAGGGACATTTCGTTTTTCGTTTTAGATAACCTCGCATTACCCCAAATTCCAACCCCCTCCTTCCTTTCCTTGGTCAGAAAAAAAAAAGAAAGTCAAATTCTAAGCTTTGAAGATAGCTGACATGTGAACGTATACTAAGTTAAAACTTAGATATCTAACATGCAACTAAACTGGCAATTTCAACAGGTACGTTTTGGTTGTCTGGTGAGGAGGGTGAGTAAATACCAGCATCACAAAAAAGAGCGGACGAGCTCAAGGGAGCCAACGACCATCCACACTGATAGTAATAAGATTAGCGTACTTACTACGCGCATAAATCACAAAATTGACCCTGGTCACCAACCCATCTAGGACCAGGAAGACTCTGTTATAAAAAAAAAACCATCGCTTACATACGGCTTACATAATCCCGAGGAAGGGAATCCCTAAGGTGGAGTATCGCTGAATTTCAGTGCTGCACAGTGACTCCTGCGACAGTACGACACTGCCGTTGCCAAACTGCATAGGTTCTTACTTTTCCTTTAGATCACAGCGACAGTGTAAAGAAGGAGGATCTACTGCATGGGCAACAGCACATCCTTCATAACAACTTGCCCGGACTACGTAGTGAAAAAAATTGGACACTACGCCATCGTCTTTTGCAGACGGAAGGATGCCAACCAACAGTGTGTGTGTGTGTATGTGTGTGTGTGTGCGAGAGCGTTTACATCGACGTGGTGAAGATGTTGTTCGTTAGTTGTCGGTACAGCTCGTTGCTCCAATTTAGTCGCAGTTGAAATCCTCATTGATTCATTTGTTAAAGCCTGTTTGTAGATAAAAATAGATCCTGGGTTGTATATATATTTACCAACCCCTCCGCACGAGCAGGATGCGACACAAGGTCAATTTCTTAAGCGGAGTTTTGAATTCAGAGTTTTCCTTCTCCTAGACCGGTTGCCTAAGCAAGGTTAAAGAGCCCAGTCTGCCCTACTATTTATCCATAGCTGGAGGGAGAGTAGGATTCATACCTTTCCCAAGGGTATTAGCGCTAAGTGAAACGCAATTACCACGTCCAGGATTTGAACTCGGGGCGACGAGTCCATTTCCCAAGACTTTAACCATTACACCACGCGCTTCCTCCTGGTTTGTATATATAAGTAAAACTATTCACAATAATTTAACAAGAACAAAATATTTCTTTATTGAACAAAGTTTAAAAAAGAAGAAAATAACAAATAGTGTAATAAAGTTTATACATTTTTGTATAAGTGAAACTTTTCTGATATTTAGTTGTTGTTTAAAGAAGAAAGTCTGTGCTTAATTGAAGTCATACCTAATTTTGAAAATTAATTAGTTAATAATTAATGAATTTATTAACTAATTAATTTTCAAAATTAGGTAAGACTTTAATTAAGCACATATCCTCCAAAAATTGGCTAAAAAGCCATATCAAATAAACACATTTGTTTATTTACTCACTCATATATATATATATATATATATATATATATATATATATATATATATATATGCATGGTAATACGGGGTTGAGAATAGAAAGAAGAGGAAAGTGTCAATAATGAAGGAAGACAAAGAGGAAGGGTTAAAACAAGGAAGTGTAGAAATTATTGATGGGATAAAAGTCGTATAAAAGGGATTTTACATCGATTGGCGTATGGCTTCCTCAATTCTATGATAGACGCCACAGTAAGTTTTGTTCATGTTCTTGTGTGGTATAATTAAGTCTGGATATTTTTTTGTTAATTGCGTTCCGTACGAATGACGGAACCTCCATTTTTATTTAGGATGAGATTCACCGACGATGTAGATGATTTCAAGCTCTTTTTCTGGACAATCGTGGGGTCGTAAATGGTTTTGTTGCTGCAGTCAATAATCAGACGAAACTTGATGAGGAAATCCAGTGGAGAATGATACAGGAGTTGGTTTTAATGGAATTCCATTTACTAAATAACTTTAGACACAACAAAATCTTTTTGCTAAGAGTTTTTGTATGATTGTTGATTGTTTGTTGGCTGTCGCGATTTGGTTGGTAATGAGGATGAAATGTGGGTGTTTGGTGGTTGTTGCCATTGGCAATTAAAGTTCGAGTTGATATTCAGGATGGATTTAGGTAATGGGTGGTGTCACCATTGGTTTGTCAATCAGGATGAGATATTGAAGTTTCTGTTTACCCCAGGCCCGGGGAGTTTTGAAGTTGGTGATAATAGTCATGAGGGAAAGATAAGATTTTTGTTGCACATGATATGCGAGAAAGACGGTATGACAGGATCCGGCTGGTGAGGCTGGTTTCTCTTCGCTGCACATGGTGTTAGTCACGTGGGTAAAGTAAGGCTTTCACTGTTCATGTTATGTGTGAAAGTTAGTATGGCGTTTTGAGGGTAATTGGGGGTTGAGCGATTCTCTAGAAAGAGAAAGTTGGTTTGTGGACGTGCTAAGCTGCCCGTTCTGGCCAACAACTATGAAGGAAAAAAGAGGACGAGAGGTCCTTTTGACCGGTGTCAAAAGATTGTATTAAAGAACAGGAAGTTGCTAATAGCCAATGACATGAAAGAGTGGCACTTGAAATAAAAGCAGGTAATAATGAAAGAATACATTAAATCAATCAAGCAATGATTGTATGAAAACTTCAGCAACAGAAAATGAATAACAAAAATTATCCAAACTAAAATCATCAGTCATCGGGGCGGCCTAATGTCGGTATCAGCTAGACAGCGAGGGAGTCTATCCCCTTTTCACTTGCGCTAGACCAAGGAGATTATTTTAGCATCTGATGCGGAGCGCCACACCTACCATCAGCTTCTCACTTTACCGCACAGATCCCTGTGCTACTCATACGCTGAGTTGGCGAGGGCCTGTATCGAACTAGGAACCTTGTAGTTTCTAGCCGAACGCTATACCGACTGAGCTAACAAAACCAAAACTACACAGAAAATAAGATTAAAATCGACGAAATGAAACAAAATAGAATCAGAAAATTTGCTAATGTAATTAATACTTATATGAAAGACAGACTGCCTGTCTGTAAACAAAATTAAAAGCGATAAAAACAACCAAATGCAGAAAAAGTTGGCAAACTATATCATAAAAGATCTTCTACAAGATTTTAAATTAAATCTTATGTTTTTAAATGAAATAAGATATGCAACTGTTATATTAATAAGTCTAATGTCGATAGGATAAACGAAATAGATTTAAGCTAGCAAAATGAAAATGAAGGATATGAAAAGAAATTGAAGAATAGAGAGGAGAGAAATATTCATAGTTGATTAAATGAGTAAAAGTGTCAAAGTAAAAACGAAAAAGACAAGAAAAATGTTTAAAAAATATGAAATAACATTAATTGATAATATCCCGATAATAAAAGAAAAATTGAAACAAAAAATCCAACTAAACGCTCAGCGTATCCGAAGATATGAAAAACGAACAAAATTCTTTAGACACAACAAAATATTTCAAGACGACCCAAAAGAAATTCTATTGAAAAATCAGAAAAATGACAATAAAAGTAAAGGAAAAACACGATTGAAGAATTGAAAACATTTTGGTGGAATATAGGAAGACATAGGAAATCATGTAATAAAAAAGAAAGGTGGATTGAAAATATAAAAGACATAAAATAATGAAGCACATCTAAATGAAGATATTACAATAGAAAAGATTATAAATACATTTAAATTCACACAAAAATTGTAGTCAACTGGAATGGATAAAAATAAAAGATTTTTGGCTCCACCCCCTCCCCTCCCCCACTCATCAACTAATGATGAAATTTATTTAAGAAATGATTAAATAAAAATGACTGATGGATCAAAAAAGAATATTTGCCTATTGGCAAAAGTAAAGGAAACAGCAAACACAAAAATAACTACCAACTCATCACGTGACTTTCCACAACATATAAAATAATTAAATTCATTCTAAAAGAAAAACATAGTCAAATTCATAGAATTTTGAGAGGTATTTCCTTTAGAAAAAAAAAAAAGAATTCTATTTCTTATCTCCTCATAAACAAAATGATCATAATATATTGCACTTTGCAGAATGGGTCATTTACTTTGAAAGTGAAATTATCGATGTGATTGTTAGGAATTCATATAATTACTACCTTCCCTCATCCTATACCCATACCAACTACCAAACCAAGAAAACGTCAGAACACTTAGATGTAAGTAAAATGACAAAATACATTGGAATATTGGAAGCGGACACCATCAAACTGAGATGAAATTTAAAAAAGAAGCCTATTTATTCGTTTTAGCACAGAAGATTCGTCTGTTACAATCTGAAGGTAATTCTTTACACTGATTCCCGCTCAATGAGATTTAATTTTCCAAAAGCGGAGAAAATCAGCCCGAGTGTTCCTGAATCCAAATACGTGTCAGTCGCGCATGATGGCGTTTTTTTGTGTTATCTTGCTGGAACAATCAACAACGATGAACATAAATGGCTACAAATAGTATGTAACAAAATATGTGGATGTCACACATATCAACTAGACAAGTTTCCTTGGAAGTTTCCTTGTGAACTCCAAAAGAATACACCCTACACCCTACACCATTAAACAACTACTACCACTTAAATGATATATTGCTAAGAACAAGATACAAAAAGATGTGTATGAAAGAAAGTTCGTTTGTTGATGCATATGTGTGTATGAGAAATTACTAATTAGCTATGTAGGTTTCTGAGAGACTTACATGTTTGAAAAGAGTTTTTTTTTTTTCGTGGTTGATTGTGTGTGTCCTGAATTATGTATGAAAGCTTTAGGTACGTTGTATTATGCACAGTGCAGCTGTGCATATTGTTGTGGTAGAAATGTCAGACCATGGCGAGTATCCAGAGACGGGCAGATGAAACTATCTTCTTCCTGTTAATGTATGTTGGAGAAAAGAGAGCTTATTCATTCAACCTCCTGTTGGGATGACACATGGTCGCTTAATGTGGGGTACTCTGCAGAAATCAAGCCCCCCAAGGGTGAAAACAACTTTTTAGTTCCGTCGGCATTTCCCTATTACATCTGGCAATAAAGCCGTTTTAGATATGGAGGCAGTCGTTGCTTGGGGAAACGTCTTCCTGGAATTAAGCTTATTAATTGATTAAGTATAAGAAATGGTGATGGAGAAAAGAGAGTGAATCAACTTCGCGCCTTCTCTTTTATACCAAGGTGTGTCACTGTAGCAATGCAATAGTGTCGTCATCTAGCAGACAGTCGTAGAAATCCTTTGGTAGCCAAGGAAGTTAATCCCAAAAGTAATTTTGTTGAGACTGAGAAGAGCTGTGTATAATCCCGTTTGAAATAATATCATTTCGTTTTTATTTCTTGATCAATCTGTTACACAATTCTAATCGATTACGTGTAAAGAATGAACGATTGTTGGAGTAATACAACGATCTATTCGATTCTAAAGAAGCAAGAGTCGTTTGAATACGAGGAAGGCGTATTCTCTGGTTGTGTTTTTTATTATTGTTTGATATTTCGATGGTAAACAGTTTATTATCCGTATCATTCACTTGAACCGGTTGGTGATGTAATACGTAACTACGACGAATGAAATTCCATTTTTGTATTCGCTGCATTCTTAGATTTTCTTTATTCTCGCGTTCTAGACGTAACATTATGAAGTTAAGTCGACGGTCCTCCCGGGCATTTGTAGATAACAAACACTCACCCAAATGAGAATCTTTGATGCACATGGCACTGGCTAGCCATGCTTTTTTTGTATCAAACTCAAAGTTGGAGCCTGCCTGAAATAAGTATCAAAATAAAGTTATGGATTGTGGTTTAAAATCACAAACAGAATTAGAATATGAATTCAAAGTTTTGGGTCGCTTAGCGGTGGGGAAGATAATTATTGTCAGGTGCCCCACTCTTCAAGGACCAATATTAGCATTAGTATAACTGTGAATACTAAAACAGTACACAATGGAACGTTGGTTGGTTTTGTTTTATTTATTCTTTGTTTAGTACGGTGGTTATTTCTGAAAGTACAATCAGATCTATTTAACCTTAACAGTACATACAAGAACATTTAATAGTCTTTACGTACAATATAGCTACTGGCAAAATGAGCCTAAAATGCGTTTTTGACAAAATGACTTTAACCCCCCTCCTTACAGAAAATAATTTACCAAAAATCAGGGAATTATCGGATTTTAATGAAATTTTCAGTGTTTATTTATCAATGAATGATCTTTATAATGCATTATTTATTCTATTTCAAAACTTTCTCATTTTTTTTAGGTCGCTTAATTTTGACCCCCCCCCCTATGTTGGGTGCGTAACATTTTTTTCAAGTTGGTCTTATATTGTACTAATTACAGTATAAATAAAGAGATAAAAGACCGAAGTTATGAATAGAAACAAAAAAAATTTTTTACGGTGGTTATTCTATGAGAAAATAAGTACCGAAAATCGAAAAATAAAATGTAAAAAAAATAATAATTAATTAATTTTTTGGAGATTTTTTTTACTCATTTCGATAATTATTTAATTGGCTATTATCTTATAAAAGAAAAAAATATACATTGATATTTTTTCTGCTTAAAAAGGGGAGGGGGTACATTTTCAATCAAGTTTTTCTTCAAAACTTATTACTTTATGTATTTAAAATAAGGTTTGCATTGAATAGATATTTATTTCTAGAATCTAAAAATATAACATTTTAAACTTAAAATCCGACTATTTCTATTTTAAATGAATTTTATATATTAATTTTTCATAGCAAAAATACTAAATTCAAGTTTTGAAATAAAATAACTGATGCATTATAAAATTCATTAATTGATAAATCAATACTGAAAATTTCATTAAAATCGGATAATTACCTGATTTTTGGTAATTTTTTTCCAATCGCGAATGTTATATTAAAATTGTAAACAAGCGCTTAAAACCCTTGAAAAAGAGACAAAATGGCGGATCGCGTCGAAATTGACCAAAACAAATGGTTTTAAATCTTTTAAAAATAAACTGCATATGTAATGATATTTTTCTTTTTTTAATGATGGTCATTATGTTACTACTTATCGATTTAGACAAAGTTTGACCTTAAATAATAGATTTAATTAATTTTAATTCGCTTTTAAAACTCGTAGAAGCTGATTTTTTGTCAGTCCCTAGTACAATATATCTACAAAACGTCTTAAGAATACATCCAAACTTTTAGAACTCTACATACCGCTTGTTCCATGAACAAGCGGAACAAGTGAAAATGATACAAAATAGCAAAAGGCTTACTTAATAAGGATAAAATGATAGTTACGTGGTTTAATCTTTCTTTGTCAGGGTCAGAGACAACGTCTATACAGTTCAAAGATCAGAGGCGAAAAGGAGCCGGAAATGGACCTTTTGGGAATTATCTTGTGACCTCCAGTGGGGACCTTATCGGAAATTTAAATGATCTAAGGGAGAATTATTCATTGTAGGTATTTTCATGTATCTGTGACACGAGGTCAATTTTTAAGAGGAGCAAAGCTGGTTTGAATTCAGAGCCTTTCGTTTCCTATACTGATTGCCAAACCAAGGCTAAAAAAACAGTCTGCTCTATTATTTACACATAGCAGACAGAGAGAGACGGAATCATGCCTTTTCTAAAGGCATTAACACGAAGTGAAACGCCAACAGCCTCGTCCAGAGTTTGAAATAGTTCAACGAGTCCATTTCTTATGACAATAACCATTACACAAGAAAGCCTCCAATATAATAATTATTTATTGTATCCCTACAAAAGTTTCAAATATCGTAGTTGCAGCTTCGTGCAATAGTTTCTCCTACGAAAGAGTTAAAGAGAAAAATGCGAATAAAAAGAAAATAATTTGGATAACCAACAATTTAAAAAGCCTAAATCAAATAGATCCAGTCCGAGATATTAGAGGTTCACGTTGTTGCTAAGGATCCCATGGCCAACAAGTGGGACCTAAACGCGCCTGTTGTGTGTGTGTGTGTGTGTGCTATCCTTTAAGCAAGTACATTAATAATGACCCTGTATACAATAAAAGCTTAGGGGTGATCAAGTTTTGACAATAGTCGATATTGTTTGAGGCGCTCGGGAGTTGTAAATCAAATTTTACATGGGTCAGTCGGTGGATTTTAGAATCTGCTGACTGTATCCCCTACAGAGCGGTAAAACTCCCCTACCCGACAAAAAAGGGGGTCCTAGGTAGGATACTGAACTGCATCTGATGGTGAGTCTCCAGTTCTGACGGGTGGGAAGTATCCTTTTATTGTCATTACTCCCAGGTCCACTCTGACACGGAATGGTAGTACCTGTTAGAGTGCCATCTATATATATCAAATACAAAATTATTAGGAAGACTTGAAAAAAATGATTATTAAATGGAAATAGTTTCTTGATGACACATAATTGCTTGAATGATTAGTATTAGAGGGGGGAATACTTGAAATCATATAACTGTGCAAACAAATAAGGTAAATAAATGGCATTTTTTAAATGGCTTTTATAAACGTACAATAATAATAATTCCATAACCTCTAAGCATAAAATGACCTTAGACGGGTTGACATGCCATTAAAATCATTAAATCTTTTTTGTCTAAAACAATTCATCTTCAATATATTTCTAAGGTAACAATGTATCTATAAATACAACTTACCTACAATCATTTATTACAAAATAGAATTTACCTAAAACTTTTACAACAGATTTTTTTGTTTTTTGTTTTTTAATTTGCAACTTTTCTGTGCACAGTTATCTTTAAGAATAAACTTCAAAAATGAAAAACGTTCTTTGAAATGTCCCAAATGCAAAACTGAAGAATTTATTAAATGTCTTTTTAATTACATACTTTAAAGTCTCATATTCATTAATTTACCTTTACATTCTCTTGGTAGGTAAATTATAGATGTTGATAAATAATTGTAGACGAATTTTTGTAAACAAATTCTCTAGACACCAAAATAAAGATATTTTTTTCAGTTAAAAAAGAAATAATTACCTACCATCGGTTTATCTTTTTTTTCTTTTTTTTTTACGAATATTTCCGAATTGTTTTATAAACGTGAGAAAAGCAGCGAAATGAAGAAAAGAAATACTTGTTCACTTTTTCTTTTTTGTTGGTTACGTCAACATTCCCAGATTGAAAGGGGACACACAGGTATGTCTATTCTTGAAACCCTGTAACATAATCAGAATTTGAAAGGAAAAAAGAAAAAGAAAAAGAATAACATGTGACAAAAAGTAGTTTTGTCTATTTCTTGGTAACTGTTAAGTGCAACAGCAGAGTATTACACTCCCCCCCCCAAAAAAAAGTCTCCCACGACGCAGAGATGACTCTCATCGGCACCATTTCGATCCTACTTAAGACACTGATTATATCGTTAAGTGAAGTGGTTTCTTTTTAGTTTATATTAGTCGTCCCTTCTTTTTTTCTTTTGTTTGTTTTCGTTTTTGATGTTTTTCTTTTCCCATTGCAAAGAAAATTTGTTTTGTTACTTCAACGAATCTAAGCAAACATTTCGGGGAAAATAGAGAGGACAATCGTCAAGACTAAATTAATTCATCTTGCTCAAATTATAAAACTAATCTTCTAAGATGATAGGTTTCCTGGCATTTATTAAGTTGAAAGCACTCGGCCATTTCGTCACAGTAAAATTTAGATTTGGCATTTACGAATATAATAAAAAGATTTGGTATTTGTACTGAAAAAATGAAGAAGATAATAGCTTGACTTGAAGCTTTACAGAAATATAACACAACTGGGGTCAGTTAGGGTGGAGCTTTTTAAAAGAATATATATCTGTGGCTCACGAAGAGGGATAACTAGAGTTGACTTCACCAAACCAACAAAAAAAAAGATCTGACAAGAAAAAAAAAAACAAAAAAAAAAACAGAGGGAGTCCTGTTCATTTTTTGCTGTGAACTTTTTCTTCCAAGCTGTAGCCATATCAGTACTACTGTATGGTTTCACCACTTGGACTCAAAACTTATGTAGTAAAAACTAGATGGGAATTACTGAATGCCGTTTTGAACAAATCTTGGATAGAGTACCCCACTAAACAACAGTTGTACCTCCTTTCTCAAAAAACACCCAAGTAAGATGAGCAAGACAGACTGGGAAATGGTGGTGAAGTAAGGACCAACTCATAAGTGACATTCTCCTATGGACTTCAGCACATGGACACACCAGTGTTGGATGAACAGCAAAAACTTACATTCATCAGCTTTGAGTGGATAGTGGGTGTCGTCTAGAGGACTTACCAATGGCTGATTATATATATATATATATTATATATATATATATATAGTATATTAAGAAAGAATGAAAAAACACAGGTTTTACCAATGGCTGATTATATATATATATATATATATATATATATATATATATATATATAAAAGGGTTTTGTAATTTGCTTGAAGCATTGTGTATATATTGGTTTGTTGGTTGGTTTTGAAGGCTGTCACAATGCGAGTGTAAAGAAAAAAGAAGGTAACTATGATGTTTTTTGTTAACCTGTCATTTATTTCTCAATATTTCGGGAAGAAATTCCCATCCTCAGAAGAATACTGGAACTGAAGTTGTCCTAGCGGCTGCTAGATTCGTTCTGTCTCGGGTCTTCCAAATTCTGTGTGTATGTGTATGGTTGGGGTGCTTGCTTATGTGTGTGTGTTTGTGTGTGTATAAGTGTGTGTGTGCGCGTGCTTGTGTGTGTAAATGTAAGCGTATGTGTGTGTGCGTGGTGCTTATGTCTGTGTGTCTGATCATTTCTTTTTATTTTATTTTATTATTATTCCAGATTTGATTCGCCTCTAAGCAAGGTTTTATTTTTATTTTATTTTATTTATTATTTTTTTGTTTGTTTGCTTATTAACAGGATCATCTGATCTCTTTTTTATTGCTATGTGTCTGAGACTAACATTCCAGATATTGCTTGATTGTTTATGGGTGCGGGTGTGTGGATTTACTGTCTATCAGGTGGCCTGTAGCCTGTTGTGTGTGTGCGCGGCGTATTTGGTCAGTCCTAACACCATGAGTGTGTGTGTGTGTGTGTGTGTGTTATATGTGGGCGTGTATGCCTATTTCCTGTACATTAATGTATGTGTGTTAATTTATAGTGTGTGTGCTTTGTACATGTACATTAATATATATGTGTGTGTGTAAATCCACACACCCGCACCCATAAACAATCAAGCAATATCTGGAATGTTAGTCTCAGACACATAGCAATAAAAAAGAGATCAGATGATCCTGTTAATAAGCAAACAAACAAAAAAAAAGATCGATTCTTGCTTGGTTGTTTGGTGTTTGCTGTTTAATGGCATATCAAACCTTGCGGGTTATTTAATGCTAAATCTTGTTTTGTTTTTTTTTCTATATAATTTTTTTAACTTCATATGTATCAATAAATTGTAAGAAATAATTTCTAATGTTAGTTGGTTGGTTATTTTGTTTAATGGCATATCAACCCTTTGTGGGTGATCCAATGTCAAATTCTGTCTTTTTGTTTATATGATTTGTAAGTGAACAGTTTGTTGGTAAATATTTTGGTTTGGTTTAGTTTTATTAACTGGTAGGAATAATTTTCATTAACTTAATGTGTATCAGTATGTTGGTAGAATTAATTTGATGTTAGATTTTTCATCACCCTCAAGTGTATCAATAATTTGGTAGAAACAATTTTCATGTGAGATTTATAATTAAGTTCATGTGTATCAACAAATCAGGTAAAAATAATTAGCATCAATTTGCAAACAGATTTATTTGACCCATAGATGGAACCAGGGCTCAAAATTAATGCCTTCCTGTCGTCCCGGGGACGATCAATACGTCATCCAGGACAGTTTGCCGAGGACGGTAAAAAATTTTCCTAAAAATTAGTACTACATTCCAATATTGACCATCCAGTGATTGAATGCTGACGTCAAAAAATGGTCTAGTTTTAAACTTAGAATTACTAATGGCAACAACACTGAAGAAATAGACACAGTCACACAGTATATATTTTTATGATTGAAAAATGTCCGTATAAACATGGAAATAGAATAAATTTTAGTTTATAAAATTTTTATTTTATTATTCTTGATTATAAATAAATGTTTCTGTCAATTGCTTCAGCTTTTCTTAATGTTTTATTACATGTTATTATGCTACTGATGACTGACAAGTATAGATGATGCTAATGAATTAACTCTTAACATCCTGTTGAGAATTTTCTAAGTCCAGAGCCCTGTTCCTATAAGGATTTATCAAAAAATGGCTAAAAATGGCCTTTTCATTTAAAGTTACCTGTTATTTTCCTTAAATCAAAGACTTCTAAATATGTTTAATATTACATTTAAACAAAGGTTATCATTTGGGGTAGATTAGGAAACTAATGTGACTTCTGGCAGGGCGGAATGAGGTGGTATAGGATGTTAAGAGTTAAACAAAAATATTTTGATTTTGGGACGGTCCAAACCCCATTCGGGATGGTTGATAATTTTTGTTCGGGATGGTCATGAAAAAAGTTAGCGTCGGGGCCTGGATGGAACACTAACACTACTACTTTGGGGTCAGAGTGGACCTGGGAATGAAGGGGACACTCCAAATTCCCTAGAGGTCCATAATTGGAACCTCACCACTAGAAGCAGTTTAGCATTCAGGACATTCAGTTGGTAGAAATAAGTCTTTTTTTTTTGTTAGATTTTTCATTAACTTCATGTGTATCAACAACTTATTATTGGTTGATACCAATTTTTGTCAAAAAAAAAAATCAGATTTTAAAATTTTACCTTTCCACAAGTGTGCAATACTGTACAAACATTCCTGAAAAAGCCATGAGTCTACAATCCTATGCTCTTGTGAAACCACTCTCCCATTACTAACCAAAATTTACTAGAAGCTTAAATAGGAGTCAGTAATATATAAAATAGAATTATTTTCTTCTGGCTGTTCATCTCGGCAATGGTAAATTCCTTCTTTGCTGTATAAGTATGGAGCACTCAGTGAGAGTCAAACTCACTAACAATGTATTATTTGAATTATTGTATTCATTTATATTGTTATATACACAACATTTCAACAGATGTGCTCTCATGTGTTTCCTGTCAAACTCAGGAACCTTCTTGTAGAACTTCGGAGCCTTCATGTTGTAATCAGGAGCCTTCACAGAACTTCAAACCGAACCCTTTATTCAATCCACCCCGGGTAGACTGTTAATTTTGTTAACCATGACTGGGTACAAGTGTTAAGATGTGTTACATATTGTATGTTATTATCACCCTTAGCCAGGATTGAACCTGCAACCTAGAGATTATTGTCATTTAGAACTGTATTAACTCAACCCTTATATCCGTTGCACCATCTGTCCAGAATACTTGTATCTGGTCATCATTAAGTTAACGGAATGAGAACATTTCTTTACCCAATTTGAAATTCCATGAAGGTTCCCAAGTTCAAGAAGAAAAACTTCAAGAAAACTCCATTGTAAAATGATTGCCATTTTTATTAAGATAGGAAGGATTCTTAACAGATATTTAATATTAAGTCCTATAATATACAAAGATTAAAATAAGACTTATGATAAAGTTAATACTGTGGTTGTTAAGGAGATTTAGTCAGCTTAGTTTAGTATCGACTCTTACTTCCTAATAAAATTAACAACTATGAGTAGAAAAGCCACTTTGAAAAGTGTATAAATATTACTCTAAGATTAAACATGGCCTATTTTCACGCTGTAACACACTGAAAATGACAATCTTATTGGAATGTATTTGATGGCATATAAGAACCCCACAGCCCCCCACCCCGGTGATTTACTACTATAATGTTGCAGTCCAGCACAGCCCCCCCCCACCGATTTATACATTTAATACTATAGAGTTAGATTAGGTACAATATAGGTAGTCTAGGTAAACATTAATGTAGAACTCCCAGGTCTTATATGCAAATTTGATTTGATCATTTACCCAGACTCCATAGGCGAGAGGTACTACTGGTACCTAACCGAACTTCATAATACTATAATGTTAAACGTAAATAGTTTCTTGGTTTTGTTTGTTTAATGGTATATAAAGATGTGTGGGTTATCCAAAGCCATCCTTGTAGAAGAACAGTAGTGATGCTATCCAACCCATAGCTGAGGAGATAAGGGGGCTCATACCTTTCCCAAGGGTATTAGTCTGAAGGGAATGTAATTGCATGACTGAAGTTCAAACTCTTAATAGTCTAACTTATTATTAGCAATCTAAATTAAAGTTTTATTTATTTGTCTTTTTTTACTGTTGTTGTTTTTTTGAATTATTAATTTCAATTGAAAGAAGAAATTGGTTGTTAAAGTTCAGTGGAATTTGTTGTTTGTTGAGTCAAACAAACACTGAACACAAATTTATTTGGTAAGCTGTGGGTTAACCTCCAAAATGTGGAACTGACAGCCCTAAGATCTGGCAAGTGACTAAGGGAACTGAACGACCCTTGCACCATTTCACAAAACTTAAAATTACATGCATGTCCCCCCCCCCCTCTAAATCATGCACGTATTACAAAAATTAAAAAAAACAAGCAAAAACTCCAAATTCTTGAAGCCTTATACATTAAGAAAAACAAACCAACCTTAAATAGAATTCATTTCAAATCTAACAATCATATTCTCAAATGTTTATAACTCATTTCCCGCCAATTCCCCCTACTACTACTTGATCATTTAATCCCATTCTGTATTTAAATAGAACACAGAACACACTCAATTATATCCACCCCTTAAGATGGCACTTTGTAGTGACAAAAGGACTCGAGAAGGAAATTTTGGTGCACTTAACAGATTCCACCCTGATATTAAGAAATTGGCCTGAAAACTTAAAAGAATTGAGAAAAAATTTGTCAGACACAAGAACTCTGTCTTGTTTAATTATATGAGAGAGAGAGAGGAGAGAGAGAGAGAGAGAGAGAGAGAGAGAGAGAGATGAATTCAACCTTTTTAGAATTGTTTGACTTTTGAAATGAACTATTTTACATATTCCATAAATTGTAGCAGAAATTGTCTTCATCTTTCTTCTTATTAAAATATCAAATTATGAAGAATTTAGCTGAAATGTTAATAAAAATAATCATGAAGGCAATCTTTTAAAAATATACAATGACTATTTTCAATTTTTGCCATTTTCTTTTATCTCTTCATTGGCAACAGAAATTTTTGGGGGAGTGAATATACATTTTGAATATTATGGTCTGTTAAACTTGCCAGTTTTTGATTTCTTATAAATAAAAACTTGTCAGAATTGAAGTTGAAGGAAAAAATATTAAATATTAGAAAAAAATTGTATATTAAAAAGAAAAAAAAAAAAAAAAGATCCATTGTCAATTTTGACAAATCTGTCAACAAAGAATTGAAAATTTGCATTTATCATTTTGGAAACAAACAATAGAAAAGAAAAAAAGATAAAGAAAACACCAACAAAGTTCATTTCTTTGGATTTTATTATTATTATTATCATTATTATTATTATTTCAATTGATTTTATCCATAAAATCTTTTTCACTTTTTTATTTTTGATCTGAGCTTTCAGCTGCAAATCAGACAAATTTTCATTTCACATAGTAAACAAAGTTTTGACTCTTTGAAAGTATTTTTTTTTTTTTAATGTCTTTAAAAATCTGAATAGAAAAAAAAAGTGATGCTGCTTTAGATGGGCCATACTTTTGTAAATGTCATGCTAGAAAATTCTTTAGAAAATCAAAGACAAATGGTGGAACTTTTATTTCTTTTAAACTGGTGGGGGAGAGGGGGGGGGCTATAAAGAATATCGATTATTGTTTCCTATTTAACAGTTCAGGTTGTTGAAAATAATTTTAAATGTTTTTCTAATTATCAATATTCTAAGCAATTTATTTTTTCTGCCAAGAATCATTTTACTTTCATATATATATATATATATATATTTTCCTAATAGTGAACATATTTTAATTATTTATCTGGTTTAAGCAAAAAAAAAAAAAAATTGAAACACAAAAAGTTTGCAAACATAAATGTAGGAAAATTACCAGTTAATAGAAAAAAAAACAAAAAACACATACAACAAAAAAGACCAAATATAGTTGGAAGCAAGTAAATGAAAATTTAAACTTTAAAAAAATATTGATAATGTTTGAATATTTTTCATCTAATGAGATTTTGACAACATCAACAATCCTACATCCAATTTGACAAGATATTGTGTGCAACAATTCATATTAAATAAACTTTAAGAGCGGATTCAAAAACAGGAAATGACAAGAAATTAAAACAAGAAAAAAAAAAAAATGTTATTAAAAATAAGATGAGAACCAAAACATTTATTGCTGATTAACAGGACACCATCTGTTTGTCCATTGAAAAAAAAAAAACGTAGCCATTTACATCGATCAAAATTGTCCGACTTTGGCCAATGGAAAGTAAAACAAATTACTGATTATCTCCTCATCAACTTTTTGAGTTTCGATAAATTTGTTTAAATTCATTGATCATTGTTACTAAATGTGGGTTTCCGCCAAATGATTCAATAAGTTGGAGAATCCTGCAAAGAAGAAAAACAAGATTTACATTATTTCAGTCTTTGACACCTTTCTTTTTTTTTTTTTTCTGGATTGAACAATAAAGAAGAACTTTAGACAAACATGGCTGCCACATATTGATTTAAAGTTTATTTCATTGGGGAAAATTGATTTGATATACAAAGAAATACTTACGATGAATTAAACTCGTAATTCAAAGTAGCATTGTATTTATACCTTTTATTCAATCATATTTATTTCATATATTTTTTACCTATTTATATATTTTATTCAATCATATTCTATCATTACTAATCTTTATTTTACCTTATCTTCATAATACTTGTATTATTTAAAAGACAGACGCTCCTTTTAATTGGTTACCTGCATTAAAATTTTGACTAATTAATCAAAATTTGAATCAAAAACTGAAAAAGGAAAAACAAAGATTCAAAAATCTTTTACTGCAATTAAGACAAAAATCTCATTAAAATGTTTTCATAAATTTAGAAATTGACACAAAAAAGTTAATTCTCCCCAAATTGTTTTTTTTTTTTTTTGTTAAGTGTAAAACAGAAACATTTTGTCCAATTCCTCATTAGATTTTTAGAATTGAAAAATTTTTCATGCAAATTACGTCTCGTCCCATCCGGGTCTCTCGTGCATGGCACAAGCAATTCATTGCCGCTTACGTTGGGGGGGGGGGATTGGCTATGCCCATTACAAGAATCCATCTTTTTTGTTTTACCAATTTATAGAATCAACTTACTTTTCTTCCATTTCAATGAGAACTGATTCTGTATAAGTAAAAGTTCCACGTTCTTCCAACAGATCAACACAGTATTTCTTGAGATCTTTGTCTTCAGTTCTCTGTCGTAGAATACCTAAGTTTTTGTTAAGGAATCCAACAAACTCACAGAAAATGATATTAAAATATTAAAAGAATTCAACATGCCAAGAAAAAACTGTGCGAAAAAAAGACTGGAAATAAAACTAAATATTTTTAAAATATTTTTTTTATACTTATTTATGTTGAATATTTGAAAAGATGAAAATAAAATTCAATTTTGGGTGGAAAATCAGTAAAACATTGAATATTATAAACAGACAATTTATTTAGTTATTCTAAAAAAAATAATTTTTGAATAAATGTTAATTACTCCCTTACCTTAATAAAAAAAAAAAAATACAAATCTTTAAAAAATTTTTTTTTCTGTTCCTCTCACACAAGCATTGTTGTGAATATTGCCACAAACAACTGGTTCTCCTGAGGCCAGTGATTCACCCCCAAGAGAAAGAATGCCTCGGCTTTTATGCTTCTCAACCAGCTGAACCACTTCAACCAACAGAAGGTGACAGGAGGCTTACCATTTGTCATCACTCACAACCTAGAGGTTGCAGGTTCAATCTCTGTTGCCTCCTGCTACAAATTATTCTTTGAAAATGTGTTATTTTTTTTACATTATACATTACCATTATTTATTTATATATATAAAATACAAGTTGACTATATATAAATTTTATTAGTTACGTAACTTAGCCTGGTATAAGGACAGCATTAAAATCAGTGGATAGTGAAAACCTTGCCCACTATGTCTGTATAGAGAGTTCAAATTGAGTCATTAAAAAATACTGTAACAATTTTTTAAATCTTTTTTATCCTAATATCACCAGAATTTTATCCTACCTAGGATATCACAAGTTACATAAATAGGGTCCAGAGTTAGCTCAGTTGGTAGAGCATCCACCTAAAAATTGTAAGATTATCAACTCAGCACATGAGTAGCACAGTTGGGTAATCTGAGAGCTGATGATAGGTATTGTGCTCCATTCCAGCAAAACAATCTCCCTGGTTTAGCGCAAGGGGATAAAACTCCCTCAATGTTTAACTGATACAAACAATAGACCACTCTACATACTTTATATATATATATATATATATAAAGTATTTCATAAAAATGCTGCTTCAAAGAAACTGCTGTGTTCCTAACAAAGATTTCATCCCATAATTGTATGATCAGACAATTTCGGTGACATAAGCATCATTTTACTTACATAAATAGGTAATCACCAAATAATTATATTTTTATATTGACCAATATCAATTTATCAAAGTGAGAAAATAATGATAAAAAAGGAAGTCACAAAATCATTTTGGTCAAATTCCATTGAAGAAACAAAAGGATACTTAGTACTTGGTTGTCATCTTTACAACTGTGGATTGCATGGATGAGTGGGAAAGAAAATTTACCCTCAGTTAGATCCTCACAATAACTTTTATTCACCTCATACTGAAAAAAAAAAAGAAGAATCATTTTTAAATAAATTAATCTTTATAAAAACCAACAGACATCAAGCAAAAATCACATTATACAATCCAAGTGTTGTTGTGAAGTCAAATTACAGTTGTCTCCCCTTGGATCAGTCACTATAAATCCTAAGAGAATCTTCACTTTAGCTTCATATTTTATTACACAATCCAATAATCCAAGAATCAAGAAAGTGTTGCTCCATTTGTATACATAAACGGCTATTTTGTGTAATGTCTTAAGGGGCTTTAACTATGGGGGAGTGATTCATGGGAGTTATAGGGTAATAAACATGTTTTAACCAGCATGTGGTTCAGAGTTATTTTTAACAGGTAAAAAGGTGGAAAAAATTTTAGTAGAAAGAAATTGATTTATATTGATTATTAGAA
>CM042142.1:134705666-134808166 GCA_023376005.1 Doryteuthis pealeii | reverse complement strand
GTATACATACATGTGTGTGTGGGTATGCATATGTGTGTATGTGTAAGTAGGCATATTGTTTGTGGGTGGCAATAGGCAACAAAGTCATAGAATCAATAAAAGGATGAGGATAAATATAAAAGGATGATAATCTCTTCTTAGGAGACGAGAAGACTGGGTTTTGACCAATTTGAGGGTCAACTATAGTTTAGACTGGTAATAAAAATGCGACCTAGATTAAAGACAAAGGATTTTTCAAAACACCTGGGTTTTAGACACAAATCTTGGAGGATGAGATTTCGTACGAGAGTGAGATGAGATTTGGGGATTTCTGGGAAATTTGAAAAGTTTAGGCAGTTAGTCTCTGGGAGTCGAAGAGGACAGACGAGTTAGATCTTGGCCAGCAAAGAAGAAACATCTCCCTTTAGATATCCACTAGAAACCAACTTTAGCAGAGGTTCCCAAAGAAAGGGAGGGGGGCATCCCCCATCTTGGCAACCATGGAACTGTAGCCGATAGAAAGAATTAATGCAAGTTGTATACCTCATCTTTGCCATCTGAAGTTCACCTGACTGGTTTGTCTTTGTTGTTGTTTATTCTCTCTTTCTTCTTGTAACACTTGTTCGTTTGTATACCCTTGGCGGGTGGCCCCTGCGAGATGTTTTGAGCACACGTGTTTGCAACGTGGACAGGTCCTAGAGAACCAGCAGATGACACAAATCATGGCCAGAGTTTAGGAGTGCAGAAAAAGATGCAGAGAGTGCCTGAGAGATGCAGAAGTGTGCAAAAGAGCTTCGCAGCCCGCCCGGGGGGGGGGTGTTACAATTAGAATTGCATTTTACATATAAATAGCATTAGATTTTGGTAACTCCCAAAGTAGCCAAACACTAACCCTTACACTAACCCTAACCATTACCCTAACACCTCAAAGGTTTCAGATATTTCCATGAAATGTAATGAAATGAAATGCTTTTTATACGTAATCTCTTGCGCGCTATTCTGCATTAGTACCACCTATTGAACATACTGCTCATAAATATTTGAATAAGCAGAAAATCTTTCTTATCGCAAAAGCTATTTAGGATTTTCAGCTGAACAGAAACGAAATGAAAACAAATAAGTTTGCTTATAAGTAGAATGGCAATGTGAATTTGCCTATTTCATTTTCTGGATTAATTTGGAACAAGATTTTACAAGGACAAAAAAAGAAATAGCAAAAAAATATTGACAGCAATAAAATTTGTTATTTTGCATAATATGCCTGTTTTTAACACTATATTATCTTATGTTAAGTACTCTCTCATATATATATATATATTATATATATATATATATATATATATATAAGAGAGAGAGAGAGAGAGAGAGAGAGAGAGAGAGAGAGGCGCGTGGGCTAGTGGTTAGAGTCGTGTTAAATGGACTCGTCGATTCGAGTTCAATTCCTAGACGAAGCTGTTGGCATTTCACATAGCGCTAATACCCTTGGGAAAGGTATGAATCCATATATTCTCCCTCCAGCTATGGGTTAAATAGTAGGGCAGACTGGGCCCTTCAGCCTTGGGTAGGTAACCAGTCTAGTAGAGGGATAACTCTGAATTCAAAATTCCTGAGGTCGGTCATTGATTGGGTTTGTGGCAACCCTTGATGCACCAATTCTTTCCTATCGACTGTGCCAAGAAGTGCGGATGGTCCAACACAAGCCTTCACCACTATAAACAAATCACTGTGTGGGTGTTCATTGTATGAACCCTCATGCGTCGAAAATCAACATGAGAGTCCATAAAAAAAATATATATATATATAGTATATTCATTCATTCATTCACAATTTCTAATTTGCCAAATAACAATGCAAATTTGTCCTTTCAATTTCTTTGATCAATTCAGAACAAGATTTTAGAAGAATAGAATTTTCTTTTTTTCATTTACCAATTCAATTCTTCAGAAATTCAACATTCAGAACTACAACAAGTACATCCATCTATAAAGATGGGAATTTTCTTAGATTTCCCCTAAAATATGGTGAATCTAAATGGACATATCACAGGTGAATTGCCAGCAACAATCAAAATTGAGGAGAAAACATTATCTATGAAGATATACATAGCAGATTCACAATATAACCTATTAGGACTCAAATTTATAGAGTCACTGAGTCTTCTCAATATTCCACTCAATTTGCAATGTGGCATCCAGTTCTTCAGCTCAGAGTGAAATTAAAGACCAGACCAGAGATATAATCAAGTGATTTTTTTTCCCCAGTTTTTACAAATAACCTGGGATGTTGCATTCAAGATGAAGACCCACTGGCACTCAAACAACCAGTACCATATGCAGCATTATCACCGATGGACTAAAATGCTTCGAAGAAATGAAAATCATCACACTGGTAACACAAAGGGTGGTACCTATTGTAATGGTTAAAAAGGCTGATGGCTTAATTTGGTTGTGTGCTGATTTCTCAACTGGTTTCAACACAGCATTGGAGGATCACCAATACCCACTACCGATTCCAGATTAGATCTTCTTTATACTCAATGGTGAAACCTTTTTTTTGCCAAACTAGACTTCACAGAGGCCAATTTACGAGTCAACGTCTCTACAATTTCCAGTGAATTGCTGACAATAAACACACATTGTTGTTTATTTCTATTCACACAGTTACCCTTTGTTGTAAAAACAGTCTGTGGAGTAACTGGAGTAGAGGATGAAGCTGTGTAGATGATGAAGCTGTGTACATAGATGTCATCATTGTTGTAAGTCAATTAAAACAGATTGACAGAATGGATCAACAATGTTCTGACATGCATCTAAGATTTTAGTTTCTACTTTCGTCCGGAAAAGTGTCAAATATCTGGGATTTATTTTTGACTGTCAATGTTGTTGTTCAGATCCAGCTAATATGTCAGCCATTTAATGCAAACCACCCTCATCAGATGGAAATAGTTTTTATTTCTTGGGTTGGTGACTCACTAAGGAAATTTCCTTTGTTACAACAAATTAAATCTCCACTCGATTAAACTGTTAGTGAAGCACATTGAATGGTCCTAGCCTTTATATTATCAGCAATCTTTTGAAAAGATTAAATCCTTTATCAATCCAGACCTACTCCCTCACATATTTTGACCCAAACCAAAAGATAGCAGCAGCAGCTGCGTGGGAACAGTGATTTAACTTGTATTTGCTGATAAAACTGAAAAAAAAAACTATCATGCATCCAATCCAGATCCCTGACACCCATTGACTCAAGTGAAAAAGGAAACACTAGAATTGATTTTTGCTGTGAAGAAATTCCACAAAATGCTATTCGAGTACCACTTCAAACACCTGACAGACCACAAGACGTTACTTTCAATATTTGGCTAAAAAAAAAAGAAGGGGAATCCTTGTATACTCAACTAGTTGACTGCAATGCCAGCCAATCATTCTATTGGGGTAAGATTTTGAAATACAGTACTACAAGAACTATAGAATTTGGTCAGGTTGATGCTTTATCACGCCTCATCAGTTCACAATCAATCCCAGATGATGACCCCCATCATCACTGCCATCAAAATTGAGGATGATTTTCAGCGCACACTCACTGATTGCATTTGAACAATTCCTGTGACAAAAGCGGATATTAAACAAGAAAAATAACAGGACCCAATGATCCAAAAAGTCTGCAAGTTTCACAAACATTCATGACCTCCTGATCTTTCACAGGAGTTTAAACAGCGCAGTGACTCTTTATCCTTCATTTTATTATTGATGTTTGCAGATTGTGTTGTGCTTCCCACAAAACTCATCAAAGCTCTCCTCCTCAAACAGCTACATTCACAACATCCTCGTATCAATGGGATGAAAGTTATAGACCATCAGAGTAGTGTATTGGCCTAACATTGACACTGGTATAAAAAAGACAATCAAGAGTTGTGTCCCTTGCATCGAAGCACAGAAATATCTACCTCGGATAGTTTTCACACTGGACATACCCAAAGTAACCATGGTTACAGTACATATGGTTTTTGTCAATGGTTTTAGCTTTCTGGTATTTATGGATGCCTATTCCAAATGGCCAGAGATCATTCTGATAAAAAATATGGACACCCATTCGATCATTACCATTCTTAAACAGCTATTCAGTCAACATGGCCTGTATGAGACATTAGTCTCAGACAATGGAGCCCAAGCACCGATATGATTTTCCCAACCCTATTGCCCTTATGGCAAGCCCCAACCCCTTTTTAACATATGGGTGCTAGGAGGCGGTGACTGAGGGTCTACATGTCCTGGGAATGACGTTAAACTTTATCTGATGGTGAGGTTCCAGTTTTGGAAGTTTGGGGAATGTGGAGCACCCCTTTATCACCATTGCTCCCTGGTCCACTCTGACCCGGAGTGGTAGTACCTGTTAGGGTCCCATCTATGGGTTAAATAGAAAAACATGAGTTGATAAACAAAATTGTATTATCCATTAAGAATTGATTTATTTCAAATCTTTATCGGCATTAAATAACCCACTGAGGTTGATATGCCGTAAACCAAGACAAACCAGTCAGACAATGGAACACAGTTCACATCAAAGTTGTTCAATTCCTTTTGCAGTTCAAGTTGCATTACACATATTCAATCATCAACCTACCACCATCAATTCAATGGTCAAGCGTTTTGTGGATACATTTAAATGTGTTCTGCTCAAAGCAAAGTGGGAGGGAACAAAAACAAGTGAGATATTACATACATTTCTTCTTTCATCTGGAAAAACATCAAATGGTGTAGTGAAAATTGCATGACACCAGCAGAGGCAAAAACATGAGACAAAAGTTCTGTACCACACGGGACACTTTATTGTCAATAGGCTGTTTAATGACAGTCACTCTAGTGGTGAACAACTGTCATATATATATATAGTCAGTTGCCAACCAGCTTTCTAACTCTTTTGCTAAAGAGTTCCTTCAACTGAAACTGTCCAAGGGAGATCACTCATTATCAACATTGCAGCCCCCCTTTTTTTTTTAAAGTTGGGCTGTATCAAGTACCTCTAGCAATTTTAGCGTAGATGCTCCTTTTGTAAGTCTGTCCAACTTTTTAGATTGCCAGCTGATAGGTGCCACCTTCTTGTTCTCGCCCTGAATAAAAACAACATTTTATGTCCACAAAAGCAAAAATAAAGGCAATATCCTTGCAAAAATAAAAGGACACTTTCTCGGCACACAAAAATAAATAACACACACACTTTATTTTGTAAGATTTGTTTTCTGTTACCTGTAAAGATATTTGTGGCTTCTGGATGTCCCAGGGAAAGAACTTTCTGAAGACCCATGAAATAAACATAATTGGCTGAATTGAGTGTGATGGGGATGCCATAGATACTATGGGCTACTGAAAATATACAAGAGTTTTGGATTAAAGCAAATAAAAAGTCAACAGCTATTCTTTTTTTAACTTACAAAAGAAATCTATTTTTTTAGAAATCAAAATAGACAAAAACTTTTTATTAAAATCAAATATTTTTAAAGAATTGTGTGCAGATCAACTTACAAGAAATTGTTTTTAAATCAGTCAAACAAAAATACAAAGTGCTAATATTTGAATCCCAAAACTTGGTCTAACACTTTTTGTACTGAAAATTATTTTAAATTGAAAACACAAGAAAATATTGTTCATATATTTTTTAATAATCCTTTCAAGTTTTGTTTCAACAAAAGATTTTTTTCCTTTTCTTGTTTAATATAAACTTTGCAATTCTTACTAAAAATCTTTCATGAAAGAAATGGATGTAAAAAAAAATAACAGTATCTATATTTTTCATTAAATCAGTGTTATTATTCTTAACATTATTTACATTCATAATAAAAAAAAACCATTTACAACGACAGTAAAATAAGCATAAAATAGATTTTTTATTTATTTTATGAGTACCAGCATAATAAGCCAAAAAGCAGGTTTGTCTACTTGACCAGGACCGGCAAAATAACCTATTCTATTCAATTTTAATAAAGGCGCATCAAAAAATGATAAATAATGTTCTTAAAAAGTCGATAAAAATGCATAATGTAATTTCTTTTGTTTAGATAAATTAGAAAGCAGAGATAGATTTTACCTGGAATTCCTCGTCTTAATTTAGAATTATCTTCAATGTCATCGATACTAAAAACGAAGAGAAAAATGGAATTTGTTAAATCAAAGGGAGATAACTTTCTATAAAGATTAAATTAATAAACAAAATACAAAGAATTAAAAGTTGAATACGAGTATATTCAAGGAATTTTCAAAAATATAGCAAGAATTAAAGATTAATATTACATTTCTAATTGACATTTTTTATGACTAACATACACACACACATATATATATATATAAATAATAAAAAATTTAGTAAATACAATAAAAGTAAAAGGAACATGTAAAAAGAAAGTATGCAAATATATTATATCATATATACACAAATATATACACAATATTATTTGTATATATACAACACAAATAAATAAAAGAAATGAAACAACTGGAAAGAATATTTTACTTTTTTTATAACTTAAAGTGGAGAATGATAATTGACTGTAATAGGCACTAAAGTCATTATAGGGAGAGCTGGTGTGCTATGAATTAATATCATAATCCTATTTGCTTGTTGACCAGTATAGTAAAAGTATATGTGTGGGTATGGGGGTGGTTAGGTTTCACTTAGCTTATTCTATCTATTCCTCCTCTATGTGACACACAAAATCTCAAAAACAAAGGTAGGTAGGTGATTACAATTCTATCAATATATAAATACTTACAGTAAACTAGCATTATGCAAGATTTGTGTTACTTCTGCAATGAGTTGGAGTTTCTCTTCAGGAATATTTAACCAATGATTGAAAGCCTACAAAAAATAAAGTGGACAATAATATAAGAATTGTTATTGTTTATTCATATATATATATATATATATATATATATATATATATATATATATATATATATATACACATACGTGAGATCAAAAATTGAAGAAAGACGGATAAAGCACAAACAAATTCATTTTGTTGGCGTTTAGTATGAAATGTCAGGGGTCTGGGCTATTTTAAAGTAGTGAGAGAGTTTTCAATATATATAAATAAAATTTATATTTTGTTACATCATCAAAAAAGTTTATTAAACAAAGAAGGATAATTTGAAAAAAAAAATGACACAAGCGTGATGCACTATATAATATATATGGGAAATTCCATGACAACTCCTCCAGAAAAAAGGTAAAATTGTCACCCACCCAATTCAATTTTTCTGAAATTTTGTACAGGTGTGGACTGTGTTAAAGTTAGACAATTCCCAAAATTTGAGCTTCCAATTCCAAGAATTGGCGGAGTTATGTCATTTTTTAGCTCTCCAAATTTGGTGGGCTTCGTGAAAAATGACGACTTTCTATAATCTATTTTTGTCTGTCAAATGAGTTCTAGAGATTGACAATTGTTTAGCAATTTTGATATTTTGAAGGTGTGAAATGGGATTCAGATTTTTATATCTTCTTTAAACTGTATCTACTTCTACTGGCAGCCAATTTGTGTCTGCCTGATGCTGCTGCTATTTTCTAACAGAACTTAATACAGATATGGAAAGAAAAAGAGAAAGATAGAATTTAGAACTCTTTAGTAGTTAGTTAACTTTCACTTTCAAGAGTGTGATATATATATATAAAAATGAGGAAAAGGGGATTGGAATGAATCCGACAGAATGAGGTAAAATAAGGAATGAAAGAACAAAACTCAGACAAAAATGTGTAGTATATTTCGCTGGAATATTGAATTCAGCTTCTTAAAGAAGCGGAATTCAATATTCCAGCAAAATATACTACACATTTTTGTCTGAGTTTTGTTCTTTCATTCCTTATTTTACCTCATATATATATATATATATATATATATATATATATATATATATATATATATATGTGTATGTGTGTGTGTGTGTGTGTGTGTGTGTGAGTGTGTGTGTGTGTGTACACATTGTATAAATATAAATTTCAATTAACAAAAACAGAGATTATTCCAAAAGATTTTTGTAGTCCAGTTTACAAAAAGCAATTCTTCTTCTTAATTTTCTCTTTTTAGATTCTTGAGTGACAGAAATTCAAAACATGATTCCTTCAATAATAATAATAATAATGTAATTTATTGTGTACAGTGCTCAGGTGCACCACAACTCATCAAAGTCTCATGTCAAGTACACAGAATAATGTTGTGTCAGGAACATGAACAGTTCACAGTAGTAGTATGCATGTATGTATGTGTATGTGGAGAGTGGCATCAGGTATAGTGTTGGCGGACTACAGGAAGCATGGAGGCTTTGAAAGATTCAGTGCTCCGGCAGCCTACAACAGATGCAGGCAGTTTATTCCATGTCTCCGCAATTCTGAGCGTGAAAAAATGTTTCCGAAAGTCACGTGAACAGTACTGTTTTCTGACTTTGTAGGCATGCCCACGTCTATTGGAGAGATGTTCAATCCTTTTTATGTTTTCTATTATCTGTTGATAGTGCCGATCCATTGAGTAATACAACAATCTTCTAAAAAGGATATAAATATTTTAACCTTTTCAATCCCAAAGTTTGATATAAAGGTCACAAGAAAAGAATTGTTAATAATCCCTGTTATTTGTTACATAATACACTTGGGATATTTTTGTCTCATCCTTAAAAAAAAAAAATCAAACAGTGGATCTAAAGAGTTTGTCTTTGTAAAATAACGAGGCCTAGCAATGTAGAATCTTGAACTCAATATGATAAAAAAGTATTAATAGAACTTTTGTGTAAAAGTCAAATGAAAGAGTTTTTTAAAAATATATTTTTACAACCCCAAGCAAACATAAACTACCATTACATACACACACACACAATGCAGTTATTCAGATGAGGTATACTTACTGCTGTAAGTCGAGTTCTGAATTTCTTGCCAGGAACTCTACAGATGTAATGATAAGGTTCCAAAAGAATCTGCAGATAATGAAGAATTTAGTCAAATATTACAACAGATTTTTTTTTTCTTTAATGAAAATTTTGACAATTTAAGAAGAAATTTAATCTACAGAGTCTCTCAAAAGTCTCATTCCATAGACACTTTTTTTTTTATATACAAAAAGATTTTTGAAAAATGTTTAAATTCTAATTTATCTAAAATGGTGGATCAGAGGGTTAGGGTTCCAGTTGAATGGTTTCTTAGTTCTCTAACATTACTTGGCCTTGACCTTTGGGGGGTGGGGCGGTCATTTGAGGTCAGTGATTTATTGGAATCAGTATAAAACAATGGTGACACTAAAGAAAAATCATTTTTGTATGTAACATTATTTTCTGCATTGTTTGGCATTCTTGTATTAAGCAAATGCAAAAGTGTCATGAAAGCCAAAGCTACCATTTTCTTTAATATGATTTTAAAATACATTTTTGCCAGTGTATCAAGACTTTTGGGACACCCTGTATATATGAATTGGAGGACTAGCAAAAAAAGATGCAGAATTTAATATTCGGAGACCTTTTTTAGTAGAATATTTTTAAACAATCAAAACAATTTTGAAGGACATAATTCTATCATACATCAATTTGTTTAGATGAATATCTGTTTTTACTGTCCAATCAGCTTCAGATGTTTCTGAGTGTGTAACATTTTAAGAATTATAAGTTTAATATTTTAATCCACTAATAGGGTAGATCATTCTTAATCTGTACAGAAATATTTTAGAACATTTTTGTAATGTTACTTTTCTTTTTAATTGAACGAAATAATACAGATAAAAAGAACAATTTCTTTGAATTTTTGGGATGAGGCTTGATAATTTGTATTATTCAGACTATTGTCCTCGTCTTTATTGTTATCTGAACAATGTTTTGGCTGATGTGCCCTCCAGCCTTCTTCGGGTATTTCTTGTCAGACTCAGGAACATTCTTAAATTCATGATCCCCGAGTTTGAGAAGGTTCCAAGTCCAACAAGAAATACCTGAAGAAGGTTGGAGTGCACATCGGCCGAAACATTGTACAGATAACAATAAAGATGAGGACAATAGTTCGAATAATCCAAATAATATAAAAAGAACAAATATTAAGTTTAAGGCCCCAGAATCCCATTACTAACATGTAGTATTAAAACTAAACCAACTAGCTGAAAACATTCTCTACTTGTGGAATTTTCAGAACAGTAAACTATATTTTTGTGAGGACTGTTAATAAACATCATCCAAAGGTTTATCTTTTTATAACCCCCTGGTGGTCTTTGCTTATACCACAATTGTAAACACAACTAGACAGTTAGAAAAAAGGTCCAAATTTTGTTGCTAGGAATTTTCAGTTAGATATCTACTTTATACAGTTTAACAAAAAGGTAAAGATTTGGTTTATAAAAACCTGATGGACACAAATTAAGGGTTCAGATTAGTACTATAACTGCATCTTAAATTGAGCCCATTGCTAAAAAAAATGTTAAATTTTGTAATTAAAAAACAAAATGCTCCCATTAATAACTAGATACAATTTGGTGGCCATAACTGTAGACAGTGTTGAGTTACGTGATGAGATTTCTTGAAAGGAAAGGAAATTTATTCCCATGATCCCTCATTTAATCAAATCAATATAGTTAATAAAAATGAATAGTTACCTTATCAATTGCAGGATCAATATATCCAAGTGAATTACCACAACTATCACAAGAGGATGCTGTAGTCTGAAAAATAACAAAGGGATATTTTAAAAACAGAATCACAGAGGTTAAGTTCTTTACACTTTGCTTACTTATATATATATATATATATATATATATATATATAAGAGACAGACAGACAGAGGGGGGGGAATGAAAACCATTTTACCTGTTGAAGTGTCTTCTCAATACTCTGAACCTGTTTGAGATTTGCTGCCAATAGAGATTCACACATTGCCTAGGGGGAAAAAAAAAAAGGTTCAACTGATAAAAAATAGTTTAGCAATGTTTTGGATTAGGATATCAGGATTTGCAAACCAATTTGAGAAACAATTGGCAAAAAGAATTATGGATGGATGGAAAGAACAAAATCAAGATATAAAGAGAAATACCATTTAACTCTTAATGTCCTATACTGCCTCATTCCACCCGGTCAGAAGACACATTCGTTTTCCTAATCTGCCCTAAACAATAACCTTTGTTTAAATGTAATATTAAACATATTTAGAAGTCTTTATTTTAAGGGAAATAACTCAGGTTAACTTTAAATGAAAAGGCCATTTGTAACCATTTTTTGTTTAATCATTATAGGAATGAGGCTGTAGAATTCTCAACAGGATGTTAAGAGTTAAGGCAACTGATATTCAAATATTTAATCTTATACATATTATGGTCATCTTTTATTAGCTGTTTTGTTAACTTATCAATAGATGCCACCCTTAGAGATGAGTAGTAATAATTTTCTGACTAAACTGTTTGTTCCTGGCTATTGACCTATGAGATTCATCTGCCCATCATTTTGTAAAGCACACCATTGACTTGTTTTGGGTTTACTCAATGATTATCGGGGCTGAATGTTTTTGCACAGAGTTTGGCATCTGTTTTTATTGCTGCGGTTATGTGGTGGTACTATTTGCAGAGTTCCGTCTCGGCCTCCTGACTTAAAAAAAAAACACTAGGCAGTGTTAGCTTAAAAACAGTACCACCTACAATTGAAGTCCCTAGCTGTAGCGGTGTCAGTTGAAAAAAACCCAAAAAAAACAGCGCTTAAGGAATTTTTCCCGAAAAGTTAATGTAATATTTTACCCCCTCCAGTATATTTTCGAGAAGTAAATGGAAATATTTTCCCCCTCCCCCTCTTTAAAATATTCTGGGGGGGGGGCTAAATATGGCTTATTTTAACGCCTTCAAACCACTAAAAAAAAAATTAAAAATTGTTGATAGTTCAGTTTTAATTCAGTTTATCCCCCACCCCACCTGGCGTGACACACACTAAATGTTGAGGATGAAGGTAGGTAGGTAGTTATTCTTTTTTCATTCCATTTTTCTCCCTCACTAAAGATAAATTTATTTAATTTATTAAATATTAATTCTAATGCATTCAAGAAAATTGGTTAAGAATTTTAAGACAAAGAATAAAAATGAAGAAATTTGCTCACGGATTTTTTGGGTATAGCATTTTCATTCACACTATTTTCCTCAACACTACGTTTTGGGTTGGCAATTCTCCGATCATCTTCAGGCATCATTTCTTTTATGTTGAAAGATACTTTGCCTTTTTTCTTTTACTTCATAAATATTACCTCAATTCTGGGACACCTGAAGAAAGAAAATTCTTCAACTTAAAAAAAGTTTGACACATTTTAAATTTAATACACAAAAGAAAATGAAATGCTTTTTTTATTCTTCTTCCTTTTTTTTAAGTTGATATTTATTGCTTCAATTCTATGACACTCCCCCCCCCCTAAAAAGAAAATGTTTAAAGTTGATAAAAAAATTCTACACATTTTAATTTTAATACATGAAAGAAAATGAAATTAAGAAAAGAATTGAAAGATGATTGACTGATTGATTGATTTTAATGGCACGTCAACCTGTCAGGGTTATTTTATTCCTAGGGGGTTCAGGAATTTGTACATTTACATTTTTTGGTGTAGTTTCTTAAGTTTATTTTTTGCACACAGTTATATGATATCAAGTTTTCCTATCTGATACAAATAATTATAGGATTTCTGTTATATAGATCCTTCTTTTCACCCTCTTATCCTATTGTACTTATCTTTTAGTCTTTTCTCTGCTGGCTAGACATCATTGGCTTTTATGCTAGATTGGGTCATCTCTTCTCTGTATGGATTTGGGCTTATTCACTGTTCGTCGGGTCAGTTTCCTTGTGACTTCCTCATCTGTGTTTGTTGTTACTTTTAGTAATGAACACAAAGTTTTGGCTATTTTCAAAAGTCTTTCATTCAATAAAACAACAACTTTTAGGCAAAATTCAACTTTATTCATCAACATAGTCTCCTTCTAGGGTGATACACTAATTCCAATGCTTCTCTAACTATTCAAATGCCTTTTTTGTAGAACAATTTCTCTTTGGCCTCAATATACGCCTCAGCTTCCGATATCCCTTCTTCGTTGGAGCCAAATCTCTTTCCCTGGAGCATTCTTTTGAGGTCGGAAAACAGCCAGTAGTCGATGGGGTCCAGATCTGGAGAATAGGGTGGATGCGGAAGCAATTCGAAGTGCAATTCATGTAGTTTTGCCATAGTTGCAATCGACTTGTGACTGCGCTTTAAAGATGTCTGCAAGAAGGACATGAAAATATGCCACACCAACACACCAGAGCGACAAAAAGGAGTGGAAAAGAGAGGATAGAAGCTGCCACAGAAAAAAGAGCCAGAAGGAAGGAGAGACAACAACAATTCCAGAAAGCATCATTGTTTGTTCACAGTCACTGCACCAGAGACTGCCATTCAAAAATTGGTCTGTTTAGCCACTCATGCAGATGCAGATAAAAAGAAAAAAGTGGACACTATGCCATCGTCTTTAGCAGACAGAAAGATGCCAACATCAACAGGAATAACTGAAATCATACAACTGTGCGTAAATTATTTCTATTAGAAAGAAATACTCGATATCATATGACTGTTCAAAAAACTCTTAAGAAACAACTTCACAAAAATATAAAAGTACATTGAATAAAATTTCCTAATCCCTAAGCATAAAATAACCCTAGATAAATTGACATGCCATTAAAATCAGTCAATGATTTCTCATTCAAGTTTATATTCAGATTTGAATTTATCTTCCAGAATGAGGCTTTGCTCAAATGATGACCACACAAAAGTGAGAGTTTTAATCTGAAGGTGACATTTAAAAGACAAAACATTTGGGTGATACTCTCACTACTACTACTACAACAACTACAATGTTTACCTCCTCCTACAGGTGACATGAAAGTAGTAATGAGAGTAACCAACACTTTCCTCTTTTTAGGAATAAGTTTTATTGAAGTATCAAAAGAATAGATTTTATACCACTGGAAATTTTCTTCTTAATTTCAAGAAAAAAAAATTCATGATTCAAATTAAAGAACATTAATTTCTGAATATAGGTATGGATTGGGGGAGGTGTCATCAAAAATGATTGGGATTTCATTTTATTGGCTTTTTCTTTTTCTTTTCTTTATTGCTATAATGTAAATTCCTTTTTATGAGAAGCAAAATTACATTTTTTTTAAATGTCTAGATTTGTTTCAACTAAAAACAATTTTTAAAAATGTTTTAGAATGTCCCCTCCCCCTTCTGATCTTCTTTTGGATCTAAATCTTTCAATTTATGCACACTTCATGTTCATTAATATTAAATCAGATTTAAGTATGTTGTTGTGTTCAATATGTAAATAAGACTGGTTATTTCCTAGTTGAGTAACATGATATTACAGAGTGGCCCAGAAAAAACAGAACCCAAATTATTTATTTATTTCCCCATTAAACTAACCCTAACCCTTGTTGGACTTAATTTTAATTTTAATTTTTTTTTAAAGTTTAACAGTTTTATTATAAAATTTGTGTGTTCTGTTTTTTTCTGGGTCACCGTGTAATATTATGTTACTCAACTAGGGGGGTTAGGGTTGGGGGTTAGGGTTGGGGTTTAGGGTTAGTTTAATGGGAAAATAAATAATTTGGGTTCTGTTTTTTCTAGGTCACCCTGTAATATTATGTTACTCAACTAGGAAATAACCATAAGACTTATCTTTTATTATTTCTTATCTTCTGTTTTGGTTACACTAAATGATTTCTCATAAAATTCTATAAAACTTACAAATTGGCAAATATAAACCATGTTAACTTTTTAAGTATCAAAAAATAAAACCCAACTCTAACGAGTCATAAGTGGCCCTTTTAGACCCTCTGAATCTGATTTTAAGGTAAATTTAACTCTTAACGTCCTGTTGAGAATTTTCTAAATCCAGAGCCCCATTCTTATAAGGATTGATTAAAAAATGGCTAAAAATTTCCTTTTCATTTAAAGTTACCTGTTATTTCCCGTAAATTAAAGACTTCTAAATATGTTTGATATTACATTTAAACAAATGCTATCTTTGGGGTGGATAATGAAAATGAATGTGACTTCTGGCCGGATGGAATGAGGCGGTATAGGATGTTAAGAGTTTTAACTCTTAACGTCCTATACCGACTGAGCAAGTTATTCTTGAGATATCAGAGAAAAAATGGGTCATGGTATTTTTTAACCAGAAGTTTTATTTGTAATTTTAACCCTTTCAAGCTATAAGCCTGATATTTTAGGCTGAGTACTATTTTACTGTAAATGTGATATTTTGGGCTAACTGATTCATTTAACGGCATGTCAACACTTTAAAAAAAATATCTTCTGCACAAAATGACCCAGCAAGGGTTGACATGCCATAAAATCCAACTAACCAACCAGCCGGATTCTTCAACTAGTTGTTCATAAATCTGTAACTTCTGTCAAAATAAGAACATAGTAAAGCACATCTAGGAGGATCAACATATTAATTCCCAAAACTTTTGCTGAGGATCAGAGTGTTGTATCTGCTGAACCCATGAAAAACTAATTAAATATATTACAAAAATTAAATGAATAATCCTGTTTTTCAAAAGAATACTTTTGAGGAAGAATCAAATTTTAAACTGTTTCCATCTGCATATTTTATATCTGAGAGTTTAAAATAAACCTGGGATTTCCATTAATACAGATACAACATGGATCCTAGGAAAAAGTTCCAAGATATAAATGAATAAGAACAATCATTTTTGACAGAATCTATGCTAGTAAAAAAACAACATCAATTATATATATATATATATATATATATATATATATATTAAATTGTTTTCTTCTTTAACAGCATTGTGTGATGTTTTCATTCCACCTTTTCATACTCATATATATATATATATATATATATATTATATATATATATATATATATATATATCATAGGTGATACTGTATATGCCAATCAGTTAGTGGGGTTTAGAATATGCTTACTGTATTTCCTGCAGAGGAGTAAGATCCTCCCAAAAAGGGGTGTTCTGGGTATGACATTAAAATTCATCTGATGGTGAGGTTCCACTTCTGGAGATATAGAGTGAGGAGTACTCCTTCATTGACATTATTCTGACCGGAGTGGTAGTACCTATTAGAGTTTCATCTAGGAGTCAAATAGATCGGTTTAGTTTGGTTTGGTTGGTTTTGTTTTATGGCATATCAACCTCAGTGGGTCATTTAATGCTGACAAAGTTGTGAAATAAATTCATTCTTAATGCATAATACAATTTTGTTTATCAACTCATGTTTTTCTATTTAACCCATAGATGGGACCCTAACATGTACTACCACTCCGGGTCAGAGTGGACCAGGGAGCAATGGTGATGAAGGGGGGCTCCACATTCCCCAAACCTCCAAAACTGGAACCTCACCATCAGATAGAGTTTAACGTCATTCCCAGGACATGTAGACCCTCAGCCACCGCCTTCTAGCACCCATATGATAAAAAGGGGTTGGGCTTGCCATAAGGGCAATAGGGTTGGGGCAATCATATAGGTGCTAGGGCTTGACGTGGCTAGCCGATTGATCGGAGGGGGCCTCACCGACCGCCCGTCTAGCCCAAGATACGGCCTAAGTGGAGTATTGCAAGTCAGTCATGGACTGCTCATCCACCTGGGTTCTATCCTTAAGCATCACGGGTTGCCACCCACGGCCAACAGATGGCCCCATTGGGGAAGTCTTACCCCCCTGCAGAGGTGCAGTCGGTGCATTCTAACGCCCCAGCCGACAGGGCGGAAATAGATCTGTTCAAAAATTATTTGTATTATATAGGAATACTTGAAACCATATAACTGTGCAAACAAATAATTATTATTAAATAGAAATAATTACTCTAAACCATATAATTGTGTATAAATTATTAGTATTAGATAGAAATACTTGAAACTATACAACTGTGTAAATAAATAAATTAACGGCAAAATTGAAGAAATATTTTATATCCCCAATACAAATATATTTGCCTACATAAGATATTGGTACATTTCTTAAAATTCTGTAATTTTAGATGCAATTAGAAACAATATCAATAAAAAATATTTTGTTTCATTTTCGTATTTACTGACAGACTTTTGAACAGCTGGGAATTCATTTTCATTCTAATTAATTAATACTTTTGAAAGTAACAATATCTTTAATACACAATTCCCAGGAGCCCTGAATCTAAAATGTACGAAATATAATATTCTGTGAAAATACAAAAATTAAAATTATATAAAGAGGGGAAAGGGGAGGGGAAGGATTTTTTGTACACACACACACACACACACATTATATTTGATATAATTTTTATTTTTATTTTAAAACTGCAAACAGACAACATTTTGAGAATTTAAAAAAAAAAGATTCATAATTCTTAAAAATCTTTTTTTAAAAATTTAATCTATATCAAAGACTAATATTTTTTTAAATGAAATCAGTCCTATTTGAAATTAATGTTAAAAGAATGCTAAGAATTTTTCATTTTTTCATTTGAAAATATTTTTTGAATGAAGCATTTAACATGTGTCATATATGCCCTGAAGGTGGTTTATCAAAAATAAAGAAATAAAATAAGTTACATTGATTTATTATCATAAATAAAATATCATCTGAATATTTAGTTTTTGCTTATTTTATATTTACATACAGTTGGATTTATTTCCATTTTTCTTTAAATATAAAATAAAAAGCAAAGTAGGTAGAGTGACTTATTGTCAATATCAGCGAGGGAGTCTATCCCCTTTTCATTAGTGCTAGAGCAGAGAGATTGGTTTTGTGTTTGAGGTGCAGCACCACACCTATCAACAGCTTTACTGCACAGATCCAAGCTGTGCTACTCATGCACTGAGTTGGCAAGGGCTGGTATCAAACATGTAACCATACGGTTCTCAGGCAGATGCCTCTACCACCTAAGCTAAACTGACTCCCCTTCATATATATATATATATATATATATATATATATATATCTTTGAAAGGAAGGAAAAACAACACCGTTATTCTTTTTCTTTTTTCCCTTCCTTTCAAAGATAAATATTGCTCTGTATATAATCTAAAAAGATTATTATACATTGAGCTCTCTGTAGTGATTTAAAGATTCACTGTATTTATACATACTGGATCATACAATAATAATACAGTGTGTCTTAGAAATCACATATAGAATCATCCCTTACTACCAAGTTTTGGATATCTCTTACACACACACACACACTTGTATATATATATATATATATATATACATATATATATATACGTGTGAGTGTGTGTGTGTGTCTGTATGTGAGCATGTAAATCTAGTGAATATTGTATAATCTGTAATTTCTTTTATATTTAAAAAAGAAAAAGAAAAGAATGTGTAAATACAGTATATATTAAATTATTTGTGTATTTTTTTTCATATTAATAATAAAATAAAATAAAAAGACAAACAGTAAGAAAAAAAGATTTTAAAAATCTAAGAAGAAATTGCTGAGAGGAAGTCAAACACTTGAAATTTATTGCCAAACAAAATTTTTGATTTGGACTTCTTTAATAATTCCACTTTAGAATTAATGTACACATTATAAAAATAAATAAAACTTTCTGCAAAGAGACAAAGACATTTTTATTTGAAATGAACGCAGGAAAACGTTGATTTTTTTTTCCTCCTATGTTACAGGATCAAAGAATATAAAATCTGACCAAAAAGTATCCAGCCATTTAATGCTTGGGAAAAAAAAGAAAAAAAAAAGAAAAAAAAGAAAAAAAAAGAAAAAAAAAAAAAGAACAGAAAAAAGAAAAAAAAAGAACAAAAAAAAGAAAAAAGAAAAAAAAAAGAACAAAAAAAGTTATCTAGGCAATGACACCTTCATTCTTTTTAAAGTACTCTTCTTAATACATCCCTATCTTATCTAAGTATCTCTTCTACTTTTCAAAACCGTGTGAAAAGTCCTCTTTCGGGATTACCATCAGCTGCCTCATTATATTCTCCTTAATCTCATTCAGTCTGAAATCTACATTTCAATGGCAATTTTAACTTTAGAAAAAGTTACAGAGAAATGAATTAAGACTAAAATAAAAAATAAAAAACACTGAAGAAGATCCTACTCATCTGCTTATGTTTTTGGTTCACTTAATGTTTTTTTTTTGGGGGGGGGTCTTACCCTTCAGCAGCGGATAGAGTCAACATATTCTAAGCCCCACCAACAGGGGGATTATAGATTTGAGTTGTCTGTTATATTCAAAACATACTGAAAAGAAAAATTATGCTACACTATTTAAATACATCTAGACTTTACAGAATATTCAAAGGCCATCCTTAAAGGATTAATAAAAATAGTTTGTTTGGTTTCAAGATAATCATTATTATCAGGTCATACTGACAGCACATATTCTCTTTCTCTCTTGCCACCTGTCCCTATCAGTTTCAAAATCTGAGAAGTCATAGATTGATTTCAATAAAACCTGTTTGGATTTTTCATAAGAATTTTCTTCAGGTCGGATGTGACTGATAAGAAGGGCATTTATAAACCTTAGCCGCCATGGCAGTAAGAGTTATACCTCTGTAGTTCTTAGTGATTCTGAGGTTACCTTTCTTCGCAAATGGGACTGGGAAGATGCAGCCTTTCCACCATTTCTCTATTGTATTTTGTTTATACATTGCATTACATATCGAAGAAGTACATTATCAATTTTCTTTGTCTTCCATACTTTGGGAGGTACTTTGTCAAGAGCTGCAGCTTTTTAAAATTTTTATTGCTTTTAGGACTTCATAAAGTGTCCTAGCTTGGCTATTATTATCTGTGATTTTAGGAGGGTTTCCAAGCAGATTGTTCAAGTGTTCTTTCTACTTCAGAAGTCTATGTTCTTGACTGGCAGCTTTTAGCATTGATCTTGAGGTACTTTTACTGTCTGTCAGGAAAATTGTGTTTGTATCAGAAATTCTAGTTAATAATATATAATAATTACCGTTAAAAAAATTGAATTTTATGTTTATAAAGAAATGACAAGAATGTCATTAATTCACACGTTTCATATGTAAGATACAAGTTAGTTTATTTCTACTGGAAAGACACAAAGCCTATTTTCCTTCACACATTCAACTCCTGAATAACCAAATCTACCAAAACAGAAACTGTAGCATTGACTGGCATTAGAGTTATCATACGCAGTCTGCTTTCTAAGAATTGATAATATTGTGGAAAAAAATATTTAGGGCCTTAACCCCACACACACCACACACAAAAAAAAAATAAAATAAAAATTATTAAAAAATAAAGCAATGCCCAACACACCTCAAGATGTGCTAGAGGCAATGGCTTAATCTGCCATGTGTTTTTGAACAGATAACCTAGTTTAACAACATTTTAAGTTAAAATATCTGTTTTGCAAAGAAGTGCCCATACACAAACCTGACAGCCTCAATTTTTCAGAAACACTATTCTACATTTATTACAGTTAACTCTCTCCATCCTAATACCATATACACACACACACACATTATATATATATATATATATATATATATATATATATATATATATATATATATACACCATGTCTCAAGAAAAACATCTGTTAATAATATCAGTTGTTAATTTCTGTAAATAATCCCAGTTATTT
The DNA here is from genome assembly GCA_023376005.1 of Doryteuthis pealeii. Lineage (NCBI taxonomy): Eukaryota > Metazoa > Mollusca > Cephalopoda > Myopsida > Loliginidae > Doryteuthis > Doryteuthis pealeii. Next base: position 134,787,579 of record CM042142.1, on the reverse strand, counting down.
GTTATATAATAATACTGTTGGGACCTTTTTGTCCCACTCTCCAAAAACTTTGAGTTTAAAAACATATTGGATCTAAAGAGGAATTTTTTTTTAAGGTTTCATAAACTTAATAGAAAAAAAATAATTGGTAGTGCAAATGAAAGGATAAAAGAAAAAAAAATTAACTTTTAATTTTCTTTTTTACTTTCTCCATCTATCATGCCAGTTGTCATGACTGACAATGGATATAGCAGTCATTTTGCTACTATTAACTGGGTAGGAAATTAGTTGTCCATTTACTTCAACCAATGTTGTTCTCTACTACTGTGCTGTACTCGGGCCAAGAAGATTGGATCTTGAGGAGTGGCTTCATTCCATTCTCTGAGTTACCAATCACTTTAAAGCAAAAACAAAAATAAGACTGGTTTGGTTTGGTTGGTTGGGTTTTACGGCATGTCAACCGCTTAGGTTATTTTATGCCAAATATTTCTTTTGGTAAAAAAAAAAAAAAAAATGTTTAATGCCGACAAAGTTTTGAAATAATTTCATTTTTAATGGATAATACAATTTTGTTTATAAACTCATGTCTTCCATTTAACCCATAGATGGGACCCTAACAGGTATTACCACTCCAGGTCAGAGTGGACCAGGGAGCAATGGTGATGAAGGGGTGCTCCACATTCCCCAAACCTCCAAAACTGGAACCTCACCATCAGATAGTTTAACGTCATTCCGAGGACATGTAGACCCTCAGCCACCGCCTTCTAGCACTCATATGATAAAAAGGGTCGGGGCTTGCCATAAGGGCAATAGGGTTGGGGCAAATAAAACTGGAAAAGTAGATTTATAACGATTCAATATTTAATTGCTTCACACTAAGAGGATTTTATCCTTATATATAAAGTTGGTTGTATATGTGTGCACACATATTAGATGCAAAATTATGTCAAAATCATCATCATCAGTTTGCATGACTTACAGCATGGATATACATGACTCTCTCTCTCTCTCTCTCTCTCTCTCTCTCTCTCTCTCTCTCTCTCTCTCTATTCCTATCAGTCATCACTCTGGGAGGTCTTCCATGCAGTATCCAGTATCTGCACAGAGCTGATCAATGTAAGTTTTTGCTGGTCGGCCTGGTGTGTCCATGTGTAGGTGTCCATAAAAGAATGTCATTTATGAGTTCATTCTTGCTTTTCCAGCATTGACCTTTATGTCTAACTCGGATGATTTGTGTGATAGGGGGTAAGTGGCCATACAGCTACTTTCTTGTGGGGTGTTGCTTCCAAGATTTGTGTAGTTCCAATCTATTACTTTATTAGAGTCCAAGTGGTACAGCCATACAGTAGTACTGATATGGCTACGGCTTTGAAGAATTCTCACTTTATCTTATCAGTGAGATCAGATTTCCATATAATTGATAATCTGTCTATAGGAGTACATGCCTTTTCTATGCGAATATTGACATCGCTTTCAGTAGATGAGATATTACTATCAAAGTATGTGTACCTTGATACTCCTTTGACAAATTCCCCTACAATCTTGAATACGTCTTCTACTACGCCTCTGAATGATTGAGATGAGGCTTGATGATTAGTATTATCTGCATTATTTGAACTATTGTCCCCATCTTCATTGTTATTTGTACAACGTTTCGGCCGATATGCCCTCCGGCCTTCTTCAGGTAGTTCTTATCAGACTCGGGAACCTTCTTTTCGAACTCGGGAACTTTCTTGTCGTAATCGGGAGCTATCACGGAACTTTGAACCTAACCCTTTATTTAGTCCATGGGGGTATCCTGTTCTCATTCCGCTAACCATAGCTGGGGTAGGAGTTGTGTTAATTATTTTTCTATGTTACTGCCTCTACTCAGGATTGAACCCGGAATCCGGAGATAACTGTCACTTAAAACTGTCTTAACCTAACTACCTTATCCACTAGGCCATGTGTCAAACAAGAAATACCTGAAGAAGGCAGGAGGGCATATCGGCCGAAACGTTGTACAAATAACAATGAAGATGGGGACAATAATCCGAATAATGCAGATAATACTAATTCTACTATGCCTTCTGCAAGAACTGGCGTGTCCACCGTTCCATTGGTGCAAGTGTCAAATTAGCAAGTTGGGATGTTTTTGTCGCAGAGAATTTCATCATTTCACAATGTGGAAAGTCCGAACACAAAACTCAGTCAACCAAGATACCGAACTGATCCTGGATCCAGGCTTTCCATGGAGTTTGTCAATGGAACCACGAATCGCTGACACTAATAACCCCAATTGCATTGGATTGTTGCACATAGTCTGCATTTATTTGGGATACGGTGAATTTGTTGTGTGAAGCCAACTCAATCAACCCAGGTTGAATACCGCAGCAATAACAGTAGTAAGTATACGAACTAGTCTACTAATTTCAGAGGTTTATCATCCAGTGTGTGGAGATGCTTCTATCTTGTTTTATATATAAAACAGTTGAAATCATTCCTACTGGCCACTTTTTTTGTTTGAAAACCTTACATAATTCATTCTGACTGAATAAATAGATGTTTGGTTAAAAAAGTTATTTTGTGTGATCATTATGCCTTGCAGTTAATCAGCAACACTTCTTCTTTCTCGTCTTTTGGGAACTTCTAATATGTTGATATTTATTCATATCAACATCAATTTTTTGTTTTTTTCAAATACCATTTCCTAATGATAAATAAAAAAACTAAAAAGGATTTTCTTCAGGAAAAAGTAATCATCAAACAGAGTTCAAATCCTGGACAAGGCAGTGTTGCTATCTACACAAATACTGTTGTGAAAAAGTGCGAGCGCGCACACACACACACACACACACACACAGCTACAGCTAAATAGGAGGATAGACTGGGTTCTTTAGTCTTAATTAGGCAACCAGTCTAGAAGAAGGAAAACTTTGAATTCAATCCAGTTTTACTCTGCTTAAAAAATTGACCTTGTGTCACATCCAGCATGTAGCAGAGGGGTTGAGTAAATTCAGACTCTCAAAATAAATCTCCCTTTACTTTAATGCCAAGAAATCTTCTTTTTTTTTTATCTCCAATAAATACAATATGATATATAAGAATGATCCAAACTTTTCTTGAACATGGTTGGTTGGTTGGATTTTATGTCAACCCATTGGGTCATTTTATAACAAAAAACTTTTGTTTTAATCATTCTTAATTGGTACTCAACTTCTTTTTTTTTCAAAACTCATTTTGTTCTATTTAACCCATAGATGGGACCCTAACAGGTACTACCACTCCAGATCAGAGTGGACCTGAGAGTAATTGTGATGAAGGGGTACTCCACATTCCCCAGAGCTCCAGAACTGAAACTTCACCATCAGATAAGAGTTTGATGTCATACCCAGAACAATAAGACCCTCAGTCACCACCTTCTAGCACATATATGATAAAAGAGGTTGGGGCTTGCCATAACGCCAATAAGGTCGGGACAATCATATATGTGCTAGGGTTTGATATGAACAGCTGATTGATTGGAGGAGCCTGGTTATATTGACATTTCTATCACCAACAGGAAGAATAACATTTTCTCTTTAAAAACTTACAATTTGATTTCTTAAAAACATTTACTGGAAAAAATTGTTAAGCAAAATTTTAAAGAAAAGAAAGAAAACAGTATACCCATTAAATGCTAAAAATAAAATTCTCTTTTAGGGTCTGAAACCCTAACACTGTTCCACCTGAAAAGTATGTGAGAGAGAAAGAAAAAATAACTTGAGAAATAATGGAGAAAAAAGTTAAAAGAAAAAAGAAAATAAATGAAGGAGAAAAAACTTGTGAAAGAGAAAAAAAATACTTTAGAAGCAATGGAGGAAAAAGTTAAATGAAGGGGAAAAAAAAGAAGAAAAAAGAAAAAATTCTGTCAGGCAATGTTTACAGTATTACATTTTCCAACAAGTAAAGAAGTGGGATCTAAATTGCAACTGAGAAAGTTTTTTTCTCCCTCCAAATATTAGAGAGTTCATTAAAGTGCCAAGAAAAGAGAACACTGAACCTTAACCAAAATTGGACACATCAGCATCAACTTCCTTCTATCCCTACCCTACCCCACCCCCCACAAGGCTTACTCATAGTATGGAAAATTAATGGCACTTTGCTATAATAATGACCACCAATCCTACATGACAGATAGCTGGAGGCAATGGCTTTTGTTAGTCTGCTTACTGGTATACACATCCTAATTTAAAACACTTAATAACATTAATAGGAAATTGTTGGTGTCAGGAAACTAAATAAACAATCTGAAGAGAAAAGAGTAATGAACAAGTCACAGCCTTCAACAAGGAATTGACATGCTAGTCAGTTTACAGTAGTGAGTAATAATATGAAACAATACAGAAAATAAATGTTAATGAATCTCCTAAGTTGATAACACAATGACCAAACTTGGGTCACTAAAAAAAAAAAAATGACTAACCAACTTTTTATGCAAATAAACAAAATATAAAGAATAGAACTCCCTATTTTTCAATTTATATAACAAAGTTATTTCTTCATTTTTACTATAGATTTTAACAGCAAGTCAACTTGTCTAGGGTTATTTTAGGCCTCAAAGTTAGGGAATCACATTCATAGCACATTTATATTTACATTTTTTGTGTAATTGTTTCTTAAGAAAGTTTATTTTGCACTGTTAATGTTGTGGGGTTTTAAGGGGTCAAAATAAGACAAATGACAGGTAACAATGTAGACAAATGTATTGAACAAAAGAGTAGAAATTCACAGCAAAGAAAGTGGAGATTGCGTCCGACCAATATAGTTACGAGCTGACTCGCATTTACTTTGTGTCAAGCCACAATTGTTCCTATTACTTATAGTAGCCGTTGGCACATTCCATTATTGTCTATAGGTTATATCACCTATAACAGATAATATCAAATATTCCTACCTAATACAAATAATTTACACACAGTTGTATGGTTTCAATTTGATTTGATTTGATTTGTTTTTGTTTTACGGCATATCAACCTCAATGGGTCATTTAATGCCGACTATGTTTTTTAAATGAATTGGTGATAATGTTTAATTTTCTAAAGATTTTTTTTTTTTTAATATATTTTCTTTTGTGAATGAAACTTTTAGATGTTTTTGTTAACATATATTTTTGTGTTTTCATTTTTTTGGAAGATTTTTAGATTTTGTTGTAGATGTGTGCTTCTTTTATGTATCCAAGTAGTTTTTCTGGGTTTATTTGGTAGAATATCTGTTTTAGATTTGTTGTTTGGTAGTATTTTTTTCGTATTTGTTTTAGGTTGCTACATTCTGTTAATATGTGTTTGATTGTGTAGGGTTTTTGGCATGGTATGCAATATGGGGCTGCTTCTTTTTTGAGGAGGTATGAATGGGTAATGTATGAGAATTATTTATATCTAATACTAATAATTACATGGTTTCAAGAAATTATTTCTATTTAATAACAGTCATTTGAATATGGTTTTAAGTAACTAATAATAATAATTTTTAACAAATAATTAGAGCATCAAATAACTATTTTTAATGCAAATAATTTACGGTATTAAGTATTCCTAATACAATTTTTTTTAAACAGATCTATTTGACCTAACATGTACTACCACTCCAGGTCAGAGTAGACCTGGGTGTAATGGAAATAAAGGGGTTCTCCAAGCTCTCCAGAATTGAGATCTAACCATCAGATGCAGTTTGGTGTCATACCCAGTACACCCATCTTTTTGAAGGAGTCTGGCAGAGGATACAGTCAGTATATTCTAAGCCCCACCAATAAAGTGGTTTCTAATTCTTTTAATTGCTTATATGTTAATACACTTAATCATACCATCCAAATGGTATACGCAAGATTTCATAGAATACTCACCTTAAAAATAAATAAAAGTTTTGGTAGAACAAATGTTCATAGATTTGATGGCATATAAAGTAAAAAAGTCGACAGGGCGGCCTAAAGTCGGTATCAGCCAATCAGCGATTGTGTCTATCCCCTTTTCAATAGCGGCTAGACCAAGGAGATTGTTTTAGTATCTGAGGTGGAGCGCCACACCTACTATCAGCTCCTTACTTTACCGCACATATCCCTGTACTACTCATACGCTGAGTTGGCGAGGGCTGGTATCGACCTAGGAACCTTGTGGTTTCTAGCCGAACGCTCTACTGACTGAGTTAACCCGGCCCCCAAAAGACATGACTAAAAAAAAATCTTCTGGATTTTCCTTGTGAAACTGAAGTATCTCATAAACTAATGTTTACTCAAATGTCAGTCTATCATCAGAACGACTCTAGAATAATATAAGACCAAATCTAAATAGGAGTGGAATTCTATTAATGCAATTAAATATAGCACTTTATCACAGATCGCAGATAAAACAGAGTTCCTGTGTGTTTAATCAAGATGGTGTCATCTCCTCATTAAGTGGCTCGCCTCTGAAATAAGGAATTCAAACTTACAAGATTTGAAAAGATTAATGACAACCTGTATTTAGCCACTGACAACACTGAGGGGGGTTACTTTATATTGACGTTAAGCAATTTTATAATCTTGGTCTTCTGAGGAAATGGAATTGGTAATCCAATTTCAAATCTTGGATGAGGCTGTTTGCATTCCACTTTGCACTAATACCCATGGGAAAGGTATGAATCCATCTGTTCTTCCCACCCCCACCCCCCAGCTATTTGTAAATAGGAGGGCAGTTTTTGGTCAAATCAAGAAGAGAATTACTTTTTCTTTTATTGAATTTTTTTGAAAGTGTTAAGAAATTTGAGAAACAATTTGCTATGTTAACTTTTGAGGTGAATATGTTTCACTGTCGCCTTAGATCATTCTTCTTTCTTTTTTGTTCGGCAAATTATCATTTACATAATCTATTAATAATGGAGATTTGCTTCCAGTTTTTGTCTGTAACAAAAATTACGTCACTGCTTACGTCACATGACCCAAAATCGTCATAACATAGAATAAACACACTCAAAATTTGAACATGCAACATTAGACAGTCCTCATTGTTTTTTAAAACAAGTTTTAATAAATACATGACTGGTATTATATATCTATATATAGTTTGTTTTATTTTAATACATATTTAAAGTTTCCATTTCAAATTGTTTTATTTTTTAATCCTTTAATGAATTTAATGATTTTACTTACTTAGGGTACAAACTCGCTGACATTGAATTTTTTACTCCCACCCCCTCAAGCAATATATTTCAAAAATCTATTTTTACATCGCCCGGAAGGCGTTTTTTTATTTTGTACTAATACATATAATAATAACTTTATATTATATCAGTAAGTATTGCAGTAATTCCTGACCAATGACATTCCTTATGTTTTTCTAGAGTTAAAATCATTTCCAATAAATTTTGTCTTGTGTCTGGTAAAATTCATTGCAGCAATCATTCAGATTTTAATCATTTCTTTTAAGAATTTCATAAAAAGAGTTAAAGAATTAGAGTTAGGGTTAGGAAAACCCTTTATCATAAAAGCAATTCATCTGATATAATGAATTTATTGGCAATAAAATTACATGTGATGAATTTATCTGTGATAAGTTTACCAAATGATGAATTTACATTTAATCCATTCAGATTACACACATAATAAAAAGTAAAGTAAAGTCGTCGGGGGCGGCTTAATATTGGTATGAGACATACAGCGAAGGAGTCTATCCCCTTTTCACTATCGCTATACCAAGGAGATTGTTTTGGCATCTGAGGTGAAGCATCACACCTACCATCAGCTCCCCACTTTTCCACACAGATCAGATTATCCAATCTCAGTATCTCATGTGCTGATTTGGCTGGGACCTGCATCGAACCAGGAACGTTGCAATTCCTCGCTGGAGACTCTACTGACCGAGATAATCCGATCTCTTATTTTTGTATATAAAGATTGTGAATTTTGTTTATTTTGAGTATAATATAGGAGTCTATCCCCTTTTTACTAGTGCTAGACCAAGGAGATTATTTTAGTGTATGAGGTGGAGCACCACACCTACCATCAGCTCCCTTTACCGCACAGATCTCCGTACTACTCATATGCTGAGTTGGCGAGGGCCAGTATCGAACTAGGAACCCTTTGTTTTCTAGCCGAATTCTTTACCGACTGAGCTAACCCAGCCCTTATTTACACTATTGTATTAGTAATGTTTGTAGTAATTACTGGGCACTTAAAACCCCTTTCAATTTTCAGCATTTAATATACAGACAGATTGCTGAATCTTGTTAAAAAAACAAAAAAAGTTTTATGTAAAAAATTACAAAAGTTGGTTATCTTATCAAATTACACTTTTCTACAACGATGTTGCTATGGTGATTTACATTTGTGAAAGATCATCATGTTTTGCACTAAATTCAACCCTCATCAAATATGGGTTACAATAAACTTTTATTAGGTGTGTGTGGGGGGGGGGGGTCAAAATCTACCCTTTCTAACCTCTCAGCACACTTCTGAAGTTAATATTTTTGCAGCATTTTTTTAGAACATAGATAAGTATTAAATGATAAACTTTTGGAATTATTAATATTATATTTACTATTCATATCCTAAATGTACTATGAAAACTTCAGTATCTACTTACATCCTCCATATAGACTACACAGTGGCCTTGTGCCAGACATTGGCTATTTTTGAAGATTGTTAGTGTAACAGTACATGTGTATATTCTTAATCTGGAATTTTAGAGAAACGCACATTTTTTAAAATTTTGTTTCAATTAGTTTTTGTTGAAAAGTTTTGGTGTTTACAAGGTGACAGTATCAAAAAATTAATGGTTAAATTTGTGCATCCAAATTTTGAAATAGCTTTTTCAGTTATATGCTCATCTAAGACAAAATAGCCCTTTGGTCGCCAGAAATATTCTGATTTTTGGGGACTGAAAGGTTTAGTAATATTTTTTTTTTATAGTAAAATTTAACTTTTCAGGGCCAGATTTAAAGGTAATGGCCCACAAAAGGCCTATTTTCAGAGTAAGAAAATGCCAACATTTTTTCTTTATAATTAAAAATATTGTGAAAATACAGAGGTTGAACATACTACTAATATATATATATATTATAAAATGGATACAAGAGATAACCTACTCGAGTTTCACCATATGGATCTTCAGGGTTAAATCCACTGAATTAATTGAAGTATTGATTAATTGCAGTCGATCACACATGTGTGTTCATTGTATCAGAGGTTTCGTTACTAAGAGACGCTTGTTTACGATTTGAAATTTCTCACCGGAAGTTGTTTTTTCGTGAGGATCAAAATGTAAAAAAAATAAAAAATAAAAAAAAAATAGATGTGAATATTCACTGGTAAGTCACTTTTTATCTTTATCTTATATATATATATATATATATATATATATATTGAAAACAAAGACCTACATGCTATCTCTTTCAAGTGATTTCATTCAGTTCTGCTTCAGCTTTTTGGAAAACATCTATAATCAAAATTTTCTTTGAATCACTAATATCTTGTTACCAAAGTTGATTTCCAGTAGAAATATCAGATACATGATATTTATAATTCCATTGTTAAAAGCAAAGATCTAACTACAAATTGTGTTTATTGATTTAATTTAATATAGCCATGTGCTATTGATACTCCTGCAAAGTCGGATTTTAGATGTACACTTTTTGTTTTTTCAATCTTATTTGTGTAAATATCAAATTCTTTCCAATAATGGTACTTTGGTGAAATTCTGGTCCATAATCATGGGATCATTTGTAGAATTTATCATTTTTTTTGACAAATGTGTAATGTTCAATCCAAATGTCCATGAAACAGACAATTCCACCCCCTACCATTGTCGGCTATTAATATTTACTGTGTTACTGTATACATAATCATTAGATGAATTAGGTGTGTATATCGGTTTAAATGTAAGGCGTAAACAAATCGAGAAAAAGTCAATCTCTGTATGTACATTTCAGCCTATTAGGCCTCATCAGCAGACTTATAGACAGGGCAGTGCTTTGTGCATGATTCGACAGGCTGACAGGCGGGGACACTAACCATTACACTAGCTGGCTTTCCCAGATTTCTTGTTTATTTTAAACTGAGATTATATATATATATATATATATATATAGCACTTTTTGGTTGACTTACAGCATGGCAATATGAAGTGGACAAACAATCTGTTTGAGATGGCGACAGCCGGCAATTTTTGGGAGATTATGTGCTTAATTGAAGTCATACCTAATTTGAGAATTGATTAGTTATAATTAAATGAATTAGGCATGCATATCGGTTTGTTTACACCTTACATTTAAACCAATATGCACGCCTAATTCATTTAATTATAACTAATCAATTCTCAAATTAGGTATGACATCAATTAAGCACATAATCTCCCAAAAATTGTTGGCTGTCGCAATCTCAAACAGATTGTTTGTCCACTTCATAATCATTAGAGTAAATGAATTTTCAGACATATTTGTTTAATAAATCTTCTCTGTTCTATCATGGTTTATATAAACAAGAAGAAAGAAAAACATTTATTTGCTATAATGGAAATACAAAATTTAAGCCCTTTAAGGGGAATGTGACCTTAAAAGATACTCTTTTCACCCAACTCTCTAAGAAATGAGAATTACAAAAAGAAACAAGAGACCAACAAAATAACACCAAAACAATAAACTGTGTCGTATAACATTACTAAAATTAGAGTTTTAACATTTAAGACTAACCTACAAAATTAATAGACTTCATCAAGTTAAAAAAAAATCCTCCCAAGAAAACTATCCAATTAGTTTACTGATAATTTAATAAAAGTTTAAGGTAAACCAAACGTATCTGTTTGGTATTAGTTAAATTTTGTAAAATGACATCATCATCATCATCATTTAGTGCATTCTGCTGCTGTAATAGTTTGGAACATCCTACAACAGAATCCAGTCCTTCCACATTTGAAACCACTCTGTACGCTCCCCTTGTCCTGCATTTTGGAAGTCCATCCGCAGCTTACCAAGCAAGTTTGCTGCCCCTTTGTGCCTGGTAGTTGTTTGACCCTATTAGAGCAAATTCCAGAGATTTTTGTGCAGGTGCTTCTTCAGGGCATCTGTAGCACACGACCAAACATAGTAGTTGTACCATCCTTATTGAGAGTGGAATAGTATTGCACATCTTGTATAGAGCCCTGTTGGCTGTTTTGCCATCAGTGACCTGTGAGAATTCTCAGATGTCTGTAGTAGCAGGCATCAAGCTTATCCATAGCTGCCTTATGAGCTGCCAAGCCGTTGCAATTGTACATCAAAGATATCAAAATGACATCATCAAAGTTGAGAGAATGTAGGTTTCAATTAAATTCAATTTGGATGACTCATTTAGGAAATTCTCACCTCTAAATGCAACTTTTAACTTGACATATGCAACGTCTCCTTTTGTAATTAACAGTTTTACATGTCTAGTCGAATTTCATTTTATTCTAACATAATACCAAGATTTTTTTTAATACATAAAAGAAAACAGAATTAATTTTTGTTTAACAAAATTTACTTAAGTGCATTATTGTTATCCTGGGCAATGCCAGGTTCTTCCGGTTGTATTTAGCATAATCTCAACGGTGCTTGGTGATTGAGTTTCTTGCCTATGCAATCATTAGACATATATATATATATATATATATATATATATATATATATGATTCCAGCTCCATTAATCAACACCTTAAAACACATTCATGCCCCCCCTCTACCTACCACAAAATTCTAACTGAAAATACACGCACACTACATAAAGAAACAAAACTTCAAATAATCGAAGCTTTATATATCAAACAAAAAAAAACCTACCTTAAACAAAATAAACTTTGAAATAAGTCAACATGTTCTTAAATGCTTATAATTTCCCGCCTATCCTCCTTCCACTATTCCCCTCCCCTTCTCACAACTCATGCCCCCCTCCAACAGAAAAATCACTACTGCATCGTTCATTCGAACCACTACCATTCCTACAACCTCCTACTACCAACTGTTATTACCTGCCACTTCTAATTCCTTGCTACTACTCGTTCTCCTTAAAAACGAGACACGAAACCATACCATCATTTCCTACCTGATGATGGCAAACTGTATTGTCGAAAGCGCTCGTTTTGAAACCTTTGGTGGACTGTTACACCAGTTCCACTCCGACACCAAAAAGACGGCCCGAAAATTAGAAAGGATCAACCAAAAACTCATCCGACAAGAATTGTCTGTACAGTTCAACAAAACTTGTATAAAAGAAAAAATGCTGCCAAAATACATTTATATATATATATATATATATATATATACACATATATTGCTGGATTTCATTTTTCCACATTATAACATCATACCTTGATAAAGGGTGAATGTTCACTCGAAATATCGGAATAAATCAAACCATGGACAGAACATCAGCTGGATATTGAAACTGTTTTTTTTTTTGTTTTTGTTCACTTCCATGCTTCATAATACTAAAAAACAATGTTTACAAGAACAAAGTTTATACACAATCAACTTTATATATATATATATATATATATATATATATATTCACACACACATTAGCTCTATCCCCAATATTGAGCACTCTTTATAAATATAGCTAACTATATATAGTGGCAAGTTTCCCCACTATCACAGAGTTGTCATAGCCTAAGTGAAACCCGGGATTTTCTATGCTCATTTTTAAAGCAGGCAGTATCTCTACTTTTGTAGATTGGTGCAATACAATCTTCATAGCTTCCTTTTCTGTTTAGCCTTGTACCAGACTTTTGAAAATATTCATAAGTATTATACCATGAACAATTTCAACTAGAATGACATATTTACAAAAAAAGATATATTTTAAGCTTCTACTGAGGAGTGCCTTACATACTTCCAAAAGCTTTCCCTTTTCAAGCATTGGTGCAACACGATCTTCTCATCAATTCCAATCTGACTCATTCTTATATTAAACTTTATGAAGACTAATAACCAACTTTATATAAAATTCTGTTCTATCTCACCAGAATTCACCAAATGTTTTCTTTTATCTCTCACCACAGCATAAGAACAACTACAGCTTTAACCACCAAACATTGCGATTACTATTAACTAATCAAACACAACTGCAAGTCTATTGAGTTTGGAGAAATTCCAAACTGTGACAAATTTTTTAGCAAATGGTTTGGTTCATCATGTATGTGTTTGCCCAACCCCTCTGTAACAAGCAGGATGTGACAAGGTCAATTCTAAAGGCAGAGTACAGCTAGTTTGAATTCAGAGTTTTCTTTCGCCTAGACTGGTTGCCTTGTGTAACGTAGCGATATATTCACAGTACCAAAACGGATAATTGTAACTTTCTAATAGCGATATATGTTGTATAGCGGGTCTTGTCAACGTGCCTCCAAATTCACGACACTAAAAAGGTGTTTGGCACGTGGCAGTCATCTTGTCGATAAAAAAGTACAACGTGAGAAATATATCATCACAAGCTGCTTAGCTTTTATTTCCAGGGCTCGTTTCGGGGGTTGTGTCGGAGAGGAGGAAAGGCAGAGAGAAAGAGAGAGAGAGGACACTGTTAAATTACTGTGATCCCACACTAGGGACCAGATGCCCGTCTGTACTCTACGCTGTCCAAAATCAAAAAGAGGCCAGTATTTTTCTTCATCGTTCTACGTCACCACGTGACTTCTGGTTCCGGTCAACACCCGAAACTTCCGGTTGGCTTTCAATTCTCCATTTGGGGGTTCACACCCCGGTCAAATTCCCGACAACCGTTTTGTGTTCATCACTTTTATTAAAATCTTTACTATCTCTTATTTCTTCTTCCTCTCTTTTCTAATAGTAGCCCTCGCAAAACTCAGGACCTTCACCATCTCGCTACACTTGCCAAAACTAAAAAACCTAATCTAACTATTTACCCTTAAACTGAGAGGAGAACATAGGTTCATGCCTTTCTTAAGAGTATTACTATTAGGATGAAATGAAATTTAAACAGCTTCATTCAGAATTTGAACTTGGCGCCAATTCCATTTTCTATGGCAATAACCATTACACTAAGTGTGCCACCTACATCATTGATTTATCATGGAAATATATTTCTAAACTCCTCTTTTACTTTGTGTCACTTTGTTGGATTTTGTGTCAAGTATTCACCTCTGTTACAAGTTGAAAGCATAACTAACCTTAGAGTGCTGGTAGATGGTTTAAATACAGCTTTGGGTTATTCCATTATGAACTCTGGCAAGTTCACTTCCTGGGTTTTGATTGGCTGATGGTTTTCAGGATGAGTAAAGATATGGATAAGTACCAACTCTTCAGCCATCACTTTGCACTATGCCAGCAACATGCAAGGACTGTATTTAAGTTACAGCTTGCATGTTGTTCTTGTCTCCTAACTCGACGGTAGTTAGAATCCCACTGTGGCAGTGAGTATTATATTGTTTCTATATCTGGGGGATAACTTCTACAATAAAAGTTAGCTAAACCAAATCTTTAGCTTTTTTTTAATCATATAAAGTAAACATTTATCCAGCAAAAGTTATAGCCTTTTCTACCTGAGTTTGTTTTTCTTCTTCTCCTGATCAATGAAAATCAAGATTTAAAAAGAGATGTGTTGTGATTATATTGGTAGTACAAGCAATGGCCACTAGGGGGATCATAAACATTAGCATCTCATCACCTCATTTATTAAGACCTCACAAAATCATAGCTTGGTGTTAGACCTCTATTTATTGCCACGATAAAAAGTGGGATGCATAGATTTAGTGTCAGTTTATGCAACTTTATATTGTGAATATATGGGACGATTTTCAGCTTGTTGATATTAAAATTTGTTAAACTTCAATCTGATGCAATAAATGAACAATGAAAGAATAAAGTAACACACTGACACCAGAAATATGATTAATTTTACATTTGAATTCCAATTCGGTTTGAATAGAATTTTAATATTAAAATCTTTGATAACCAAACTGAATAGACAGGAAGCTTTTAAAATGATTTTTCATATAAAAATACAAAACCCAGCCAATATGTAACTTAAGAAACCTGGGATGTAATCATGCGTATTAGATAACTTACAAGATTTAAACAACATAGTAATTGTTTACAAATTGCTCCTAAATAAAACTGGGACACTTAACCTGCTTAAAAATACCAATAATAATAATAGCAACTGGTGGATTTTGCAGTTCCAGCAGATCACAGGGTGAAGCTGAAGAAAAACAAAAAGATGGACAAATATCTGGACCTTGCCAGAGAACTGAAAAGGCTATGGAATATGAAAGTCAAAGTGATACCAATTGTAGTTGGTGCACTTGGAATGGTCCCAAAAAGCTTGGAAAAAAGACTGGAAAATCTGGAAATCAGAGGAAGAATTGAGACCACCCAGACTATGCACTGTTGCAATCTGGAGTCCTGGAGACCTGAGGAGATTTGTTGTCACTCAGACTCCAGGGAAATACCATCAGCTAATGCTGGTGTGAAAAACTAAGAATAATAGCAACAACATTTTTGATTGTACAAAAGTCAGATTAAAAGGGTTAAAAAAGAAAAATATTAACTTTTAATTCATTTTTCACTTTCTCCATCAATCACAGCTACTGTCATGACTGACAATAGATATAACAGTTGTTTTGCTGCTAATAACAGGGTAGGTTTATTTCTTTTGGTTTCTTTGTTTAATGACATATCAACTTTTGTGAATTATTTAATTTCAAAGTCATCGTTGTCGAAGAAGAGAAGTGGTACTAATTAAACCCTAGCTGAGGGATGAGGGGACTTCATACCTTTCCCAAAGGTATTAGTCCAAAGTCACTAGAGATACAGATGTAAATTTCATTCTCTCACTTCTCTTGTTTTACTGGGTAGATAATCATGGTTTGTTTTGTTTTGTTTTACGGCATATCAACCTCAGTGGGTCATTTAATGCCGATAAAGTTTTTAAATAAATTCATTCTTAATGCATAATACAATTTTTTTATAAATACATTTTTCTATTTAACCCATAGATGGGACCCTAACAGGTACTACCACTCCGGGTCAGAGTGGACCAGGGAACAATGGTGATGAAGGGGTGCTCCACATTCCCCAAACCTCCAAAACTGGAACCTCACCATCAGATAGAGTTTAATGTCATTCCCAGGACATGTAGACCCTCAGTCACTGCCTTCTAGCACCCATATGATAAAAAGGGGTCAGGGCTTGCCATAAGGGCAATAGGGTTGGGAAAATCATATAGGTGCTAGGGCTTGACGTGACCAGCCGATTGATCGGAGGGGGCCTCTCCGACCGCCCGTCTAGCCCAAGATAGGGCCAAAGTGGAGTATTGCAGGTCATGAACTGCTCATCCACCTGGGTTCTATCCTTAAGCATCACCTGGCCTCAGATAATCATGGGATCTTTCATCTACTGTAGTGTATCAGTGATAAGATTGTATTGAGAATGATTGGTACTAGTAACAAGCACAGGGAGGAATGGTTTCATGCCATTTTCCAGGTGACTAACCATTGTGCCACTTTATCTACCAAATTTTTAAATAAATAAAAAAAACTGAAAACACACATTTGTAACTATTCAATTGATTAACAGGACAGAGCTTTTGATTTAAGATTTTAAAGTTTATTCATATTAAATTATTGAACAAATATAGAATACAGACAACAACAAAAAAAAAAAAAAAACCCTAACTCTTCCCTATTTGTGTATCAAACTGATAACAAACAAGTATTACCGTACTCATTTAGAAAAAGAGCAAGACATTGTCTTGCCTGCCAGAGTCAAACCCACGCCCTCCGAATGCAAACAAATGCGATTTGGGTGCTGGATGGACACGAGTTCGACTGATGTACCCGGATGATAAAGGGAAACGGCAGTAGAAGTAGAAAGTGGGGTGACGGCAGTAATAGTGTTGCGACTTCAGCTGCTGGTAGACGATGATGACAGTGTTGTAGCCTGCGAATAAGGCGTTTGACTCGCTTCTTTTGCCCCCTCTCTTCAACAAAGAACATTTACTTGAAACCAAACCAATATTAAACAAACTGAAGATCGAAAGACTGATCATAAGCAGAACAAACAAATATTTATTCCCCCCCCCCTCTATTTTTTCCTTCTATAAGAGGCATGCCCTGGTTGTATTTGTGTATATTACATAGTTTTAAAGCTTTAAACAACACAGTAATTGTTTACAAATTGCAAGTGCTTAACTAAAACTGGGTCCACACATTTTGGTTTCTATGGTAACTTGAAAGAGTGGATGATACTCAACACTAAATTTAAAAAAAAAAAGTTATTCTAATTTTTAAAAACTATAACTGTGTTTACATAAATGAGAAATTTTGTAATGAAAAAAAAACTAAAATCAGATTGAAGGGTCATATTTTGACCCAAGTAATATTTTGGTATTTTGTTTATTGTTATCAATGAAGTACTCCCTACATAGCACACTCCCTACATAGCACACTCCCTACATAGCACACTCCCTACATAGCACAACTCATGGATACTCTTTTCATTTTCAGTTTGTTGTTTTTTAATTCTTATCTTAACATTCTCTTAAGTAGTGTAAAAGTGTCTGAAACATTGTAGAGTTCAAAATTCTGAGTTGAGTGTGTTATTGTGTCAAGTTCCAAAGAGGTCAGAATTTTTTTCTTTTTAAAAAGGGTGGGGGGGTATGAGGGGGCACTTAAAGTAAAAATATATTCATTTATTTACAAAGAAAAAAAAAGGGAAAGAAAAAAAGTATGAAGGAAACGAGGTTCATATCATTAAAAATAAGATATTAAAGAAGAAGAAATTCTGTGAAAAAGGAATTAATCATAGCAATGAAATACTTGTGAAGTATTTAACTGTCTACTTTAAGCCACTCACAGCATCTCTCCCACCAATCCTACCGTAAGCCACTAACAGTGGCTCTCACACGTGTCACTTGTCTACACTGAAAAATCATTCAGATTACAATAATAATACAACTTTATTTGAATAGAATGAATTCTGAGGTAAATTGATAATAAACTTTCAAATATCCCATCAGACAGGTGAAAAAAAAAAATACTAGGCAAATTTGGTGGGCAAAGAGTTAAACAAAAGACAAAAACATTCAGCAAAAATCAAATTGTTATAAATTCAATTACAAATGTTTATATGACAATACGGATGAGATTAATCAGAAATAGAAATACAGAGAATCTCTAGATAAATATTTGTTTGTTATTATAAAAATAAAAAGTATGATATAGTTATGGGCCGGGTTAGCTCAGTCGTAGAGCGTTCGGCTAGAAACCACAAGGTTCCTAGTTCGATACCGGTCCTCAGCGTATGAGTAGCACAGGGATCTGTGTGGTAACGTAAGGAGCTGATGGTAGGTGTGGCGCTCCACCTCAGATGCTAAAAACAATCTCCTTGGTCTAGCGCTATTGAAAAGGGATAGGCTCCCTTGCTGACTGGCTGATACCAACTTTAGGCCGCTCCGTCGACTTACTTTACTTATTTAGATGTTGCACAAGACCAGAAGTATTGAGGCACCCAGTGAGAATCAAACTCACAAATAATGATCTTCAAGCTTAGCTCAAACCATTACAGTATACAGAAGGATTTACTGAACAATTCATTCAGAAATCAAAATTGATATCCCATTATTAAGATTAGAGTCTTACAAAATATAAGAACAAAAGAGAAGGACACGAGACAAAATGACATTTATTTTAAAGAAAAAATTTCATCAACTTAGAAAATAAACAAAGAAAAAATGTTTAGAGACAGTTTAGATTGATTTTAATGGCATGTCAACCTATCAAGGATTGTTTTATACCTAGAGGTTAGAGAATTGTGTTCATTGTACATTTATATTTACCTGTTTTGTGCTGTTATTTGCACACAGTTATATGTTTCAAGTATTCCTATCTAACACTAATAATTATATGATTTCAAGTAAGTATTTCTATTTAATAATAGTCATTTGTTTGCAAACAGTTGTCTATTTTCAGATGCAGTTTGGGGGTCATATCCAGGACACCCCCTTGTTTTTTGGCAGGGGGGTCTTATCCCTCTGCAGGGGATACAGTCAGTATATTCTACACCCACCAACAGGATGATGTAATCAATAGAGACAAATGTTATAAGATGGTAGGGGGCAATGTAATATTTAACCTCAGAGCTAGAACGACTTATCATTATGGTGGATGAAGAAGAAGTAGAAGAACAAGAACAAAAGGTCCAGTGATTATGAACGTTATTTATAGCCAATACACAAACAGTTGTAAACAAACTTAAAAATTAAGACTTCTGCCAATAACAGTAAAAAATGTGTTGGTAATTTATAAGGAAGTGCGTCCCAGTCTCCTGCCTCATAAATTGCTATCCGGTGACTATTAAAATAACGGCCCCCAGCTACGGTGTTACTTGAAAGAAAACAACCAACTTAGGGCGTTAAATGTTTGGGGGGAGGGCTTCTCTTTTTGTTGTAATTCTTGTTTATTATCGTAATTTGTCGTAATTCTTGTTAGATATGAAGATGGATATATAGTTTGGAATAGACTGAGATACATAGATAGATAGATAAACAAACAAAATAATATAGATAGATATGAACAAATGGAGATAGATAGATAGATAGATATTTTCGACACGTAAATGTATCGCTTCTTTTTTGTCATAATTCTTGTTTATTTAAACTAAAAACAAGACATTAAACAAACAAATTTTTCCCATTCGAAAGAAAAAAACATTAAATATAGTAATTTGTCATAATTCTTGTTTATTTATAGAAATTTATAATGACAAATTACAATAAATAAACAAGTATTACGACAAATTACGATACATAAACAAGAATTACAACAAAAAAGAGAAGCCTCCCCCCTAAAATACATTTAACGCCCTAAGTTGGTTGTTTTCTTTCAAGTAACACCGTAGCTGGGGTCGTTATTTTAATAGTCACTGTGTAGCAATTTATGAGGCAGGAGACCGGGATGCACTTCCTCATAAATTACCAATGTGTTTCTTTATTGTTTTAAATTAGTTTGTAGACTTATTAACCAGGTCTAATCATTTGTAATTTGATAGAAGAATGTCTGTATGTTTTTCGTCTATAGTATGAATAGTTTCATTGTCTATAAAGCAATGGTATTTATACAAATGTTATTTAAGTGGAGGGCTGGTAGAAAAATGTGGCAAAAATTTAAAAGTCCATGAAATAACCAGAATTATCCAACTAACTAGGTTTATACAGACTTCTAAAATCCTTTTAGTGATATGTTGTGAAAACTGATCATATACAAACATTCCATGCATAGTAGAGTAGGATTTATATTATACTCAAAATAAACAATATTCACGATCTTTATATACAAAAATAAGAGGTCGGTTTATCTCAGTCAGTAGAGCACCAGTGAGGAATCGCAACGTTCCTGGTTCGATGCCAGTCCCAGCCAACTCAGCACAGATTGGGTAATCTGATCTGTGTGGAAAAGTGGGGAGCTGACGGTAGGTGTGATGCTCCACTTCAAATGCCAAAACAATCTCCTTGGTCTAGCGCTAGTGAAAAGGGATAGGCTCCCTCACTGTCTGGCTTATACCAACTTTAGGCTACCCTGACGACTTTACTATATGCAAAAATACAAGATCAAATTGTATATTTCATTAAGCAAAGAAGATAAATGTGTAATATAAACGCAGGTTTTTGTGTGTGAATTAAATAAGATTGTGTCCCACATGTCTTGTCTGTCTTACTCAGATAGTTTGGGTGATATGTGGCAGGTGGCCGTACAGCTTTTCTCGTGGGGTGTTGTTTTCACGTCTTGTTCAGGATCACCCGCAACATTCTCGTGCAGCTCCCATCTAGTTTATTCTCTAGTCGCTTAGTTAAGGTCCAGGTGGTGCAATCATACAGCAGTACTGACACGACAACAGCCTGGAAAAACTGTCTTTTAAACTTGTCTGTGAGATTGGATTTCCATATGATCGTTAATCACCCAAACTATCCGAGTAAGATGGACAAGACACGCGGGACACTGCTGGAGAAGCAAGGACGAACCCATAAGTGACGTCCTCCTGTGGAAGCCAGCACATGGACACGCCGGTGTGGGCCGACCAGCAAAAATGTACATTGATCAGCTTTGTGCGGATACAGGATGCTGCATAGAGGACCTCCCGAGAATGATAAGTGATAGGGACGGATGGAGAGATTGTCATGGATATCTGCGCTGACAGTGCGACATGATGATGATGATGAAATAAGATTATTTAAGAAAACATAAAACAGACAAGAGGATTTTATCTAATGGGAATTCGTTTTGTTAACTTCAAAATCCATTGTTACCAATGAATATTTAATTTGTACCTAAATTCTTTCTTATTGTGATTGTATGACAAAGATCTGATGACATTACTTTTATTTCTTGTATGTAACTGTTATATAGTAAGATCACTTGAGTATTAGGAGGAGAGTCCGTCGTCTAAGTACTTCAAGTGAGTTCTGCACATTCTTAAATAGTGGCTAGAACCATTTTCTGGTTGAACGGGGGAGATGGGTCATTCCATTATATCAGTAACAAATTTAAGAGAATAATTTATTTAATGAAAGAATGAATTAAAAAAGAAAGAAAGAAAGAAAGAAGATAACAGTGATAAATCTAAGATAAGAACTTGAGAGAAATAAAGAAAATACTTAATTGTTAAGTTTCTTTACCCCAAAATGTGGACACTTCATTCTCGGCACGCATAGATCATCTCCTCATGTAGACAATCCACAAAACTAATGAGAATGACATGAAACTTCGGCAGCTTTTAAACTGATTTTCATTGTGCAACAACAACAACAAAAAAGTATAAATTTTTGTTTGTTTTATGGCACATTAACTACTTGATGATGCAGTGTTTCTCAACCTGGGAGTCACAAACCCCCATACAATCATCAGATATTTCACATATATTTGAAAGTCTCTCTTTTTTAATATCTGTATGAAAATCTCCAGATGCTTAAATATTTTAAAAAATATAAACATTATTCACTAAATTTCAATCATCACTTTGTTCTGCTTAATGTAGAAAAAGGATTTAAAGACTTAGTCATCATGTGTGGCCCTCATGACATACACATGTAATCCATTCAGCCCTAGTGTTAAGTATCTGGCTGCCATCCTTGGCCAGTTGTAAAGAACTTAAAGTAAATAAGTAAGTAAATCCTGAGTCATAGAATCCTTGGTAAATGAATAAGTCCCGAGTTATGGAATCCTCGTAGTGTAAAATGTCCAGTGATATAATCCTATGTTCCGTCGTCCACGAAGATCCAAGTAGTTATGAGTAGTTATGACCAGAACAGCCAGTATAAATAACAATATCAGCAGCAAAGCACTGCCAGTGATTGGACAAGAAGTTGGTCACATGATTATCGCCGAGTCTATAAATAAAAGTAGGCATAGTCAACACCTAGGAGGCTACTCAGTTTGACTTGCCTGACTTACAGGTTTCTCTGTTTGTCTCCTGCTACTCTTTTTGATGAGACAAGAAAAAAAAAGGGGTACTGTAAAGGCACCATATGAGAACACAATCTGGTGCAAGGCACACCTGTGCTTACTTAGAGCTGTATGCTTATATAGCTGCTGTAAGTCATGAACAGCCCAACAAGATTTTCAATGTGTATATTTTAAATATTAGAGATTCTGAATAATAACCCTTATTTGTAGAGAGATAAGACCAAAATCACAATTTTGGCTAGATAAAATTTTTTTTTTTAAATGACATTTAATTCCTATCTAGATTATAAATTTTTTTAAAGCTAATGTGAACCTTCCATTAAAAAAAACAGCTCACAACTCCTGAAGGTGTCCTGTTTAATTTATCATGAGAAAATAATTCTGCTGCTTATTTAAAACAAAGATTTCCTTTTTCTTTTCTTTTTTTCTATTTTTAAATAATAATTTCAATAATTAATAAATTCTGTGATATTTTCCATTCAATTCTATGTTGAGTGGCATTCGTTGGTCAAAAGTAACTCCTCACTCAATTGGGATTAAAAGAAACAAAATATTGAAAAAAAAAAATTTTTTTTACTTAACGGTCAATATCTGCTCAATTTGAATAAAAGTCCCTAATTTTTACATTTCTAGAATCTAAAGTCACGAACTATTATGATTCATTGCTTAACAGAAAATATTTTTAATCAAATAAAAATTTATAAAAAAAATTATAAAAAAAGTAAGGTTAATAATCATGTTTAATCAGAGATATTTTCTGAGATTTTTATATAATTTAACATTTTTTTTTACTAATGATTGTTCTTAATTATTTACAGATAAAATAATTCAAAGAAAATTTATTAAAAGTTGGCTTCAGCTATGATTTTTCTTAAAAAACATTAAACAATAGCATCAGACTGATTTTCTAACAGAAAATAAAATGTATTTACTAAAAAAATAGATCTAATTATTAAAACATTATCATCAGAATTTATTAGCATAATAAGTTATTTTCAAAGAAATTCAAATAACTGAAGCTGATAATTTAATTAATTCCAATCAACTCATTTTGTAATAAACTCATGAATTTTTTTATTGTTTGTATTAAAAACTGTATGAAACAAAATTAAATCTAAAAAAAAAGAAAGCATATATTAACATTACTGATATATAAAAACGTAGCAAAGTTATTGTAAAAAGGGTCAGTGAACGTATGTTTATCTCCGATATTGCATCTTTTTTTTTTCACTTAATTCATAGTTTTTAATCCAAAAACATCACAAATCATGATTTTATTACAAAATAAGTTGATTTGAATTATTCTCAGGTTTAGTTATGAAAAACTTTTACCTTTTTAAATTTAAGACAATTTATTTGTAGTGTAAGTAATGTTGATCTGCCAAAAATAAGGAGAAAAAAATTAAGATTGATTTGGTCATTTTAATAAATCACTCAATAAAAAATATTTTAAAAATTGTTAACATTCATTTTGGCGATTGTCCCCTTAATTACTTATTAATAACTCGGCAAAATGTCAAGAATTATTCAAAGTCAAATATTAATTCCAAAATTGTCACACTTATCAATGTCAAACAGATTTTTATTTAGCAAATTAAAAAAAAAATTTAAGAGGAGAACACATTTAATTCCCCTTACATCCTTATTTCATTACAATGTTTCAGCCACTGAACTCTTTGGCCTTCCTCGAGTGTTTAATAGCTGATAATCTTATCAAAAAACTACTTCTCTTAAATATATTGCTATCTACTAAGTGAGCTTAGTTGAGGCATAAGGCCAGAGTATGAAGCACCCAGTGAGAACGAACTCACTAACAATGGTCTGCTAATGTAGTTTGCTAACCAATAAACCATATGAGGTGACCATCCTCCTAAATATATTGTTTCCCCCTCTTGGAGAGGGGGGGGGCTTTTTAAAAATCCCATCTAGCATTCTTCCAAGGGATTCCAGACTTTGTTTTGTGCTGATTGAAATGCTTGATTTTAATGACATGTCAACCCATTTGAGGTTATTTCATGCCTAGGGTTAGGGAAATGGCATTCATTGTAGATTTCATTATGTTTTTTGTGTAATTGTTTCTTAAAAGATTTTTTTTTTTTTTTGCATATGGTCGTATTGAATACAAATATTTTAAACAGATCTATTTGACCTATAGATGGTGCTTCTAACAGGATCATCACTCCGATCAGAGTGGACCTGGGAGTAATGGCATGAACGAGTACTCCCCACTCCCCAGATTTTCCGATGCAGTTTAGTGTCATCCCAGGACAGCTGTGGAGTGGAGTCTTACTCCTCACCAAGAGATACAGTTCATGTATTCTAGCCGACCAACAAGACATTCTTTTTGCACACTCACTCTCCTTTTTTTTCTATCAAAACTGATGAATTTGTGGGATTGAATTCATGATTCTTTTGTTGGGTTTTTTTTTTTCAACATAATTAATGTTTTCTTACTATAATGGGATTCGGTGTCTGACTGTAACAAAACTATATAACTGCTTACATCACAATACCCACAGGAATTGTGTGACGTTTATCAATTGAGTAGTTTTGAAATTAAATTAGCCAATCACGAATACATGAATAAATCTTCATTTAATATACATCGTCTCGTCTTGAAAATCTGAGTTAGATTTGCCTCAAACAGCTCAATGTTATTAAGTGGCATTTAAATCCTTAATTTTCGCGTAAGAAACTTAAGAAAATAAAGGTTTATCATAATATATGGTGTGGTTATTTGCATGGACTGGTTTTAACATAACCAGGTTTTAATTAAATATTTACTTGTGTTACTGATCATGTTAATATTATTTGTTTTATGCTACAACATAAAATTTTAAAAAATCAAAAATCCCTATGAAGATTTTCTATAGAAAAAGGATTTAAATATATTTATTCAAATATTAGGCATTTCAAGTCTCAGAAGACTATGTGGGGCAAATAGAAATAAAAAGATAAAAGAAAAAAAAAAAAAAAAAAAAGAGAAAAAAATGAAAAAAATAAAAAAACTAAAGAGAAAAAAAAAGAAAGATAAAAAATAATAAAAATAATAAAAAAAAAAAATAAAAAAAAAAAAATAGAAAAAAAAGAAAAAAAAGATAAAAAAAATAAAATAAAAAAAAAAAAGAATAAATAAAAAAAAAAAAAGTAAAGGGCGGCTAATAATATATAATAAATATTAATAAAAAAAATATAAATAAATATAATAAAATATATAAAGATAAATATAGAATAAATATAAAAAATAGAAATATAAAATAAAAGTATAAAAATAATAAAAAAAATGTAATAAATAAAATTATAAAGGGCGAACACAAAAATATAGATTGTGATAAAATATTATATATTAAAAATAAAAAAAAGGTATATTATATAAAGAAATAAAAGTAAAAATATAGAAAAAAAATAATATAAGGTATTAAATAGATTAAAAATTATATATAAATATAAAAATATTAAATATATAAGAGATAAGTAAGAATAAATTAATAATATAAATAGATAAAAAGTATATTAAAAAAAAAAAATGAGAAAATAAATTAAATAAAATATAAATTAAAGTAAATATTAAATTTATTAAAAAAAATATCACATAAATGTATAGTAATATATATAAAAATAAATAAATAATATTAAATAAAATATTAAGTATAAAAAATGATTAAATAATTTAAATGATTAATAAATAAATTATGAAAAAAATAAATATTAATATATATAATATAAATTAAAAGATAAACAATAAGTTAAGAAGTAAATAAAAAATAAAAATGAAAAATTAAAAAAAAGAAAATATGTAATTAAAATTATAAAAAAATTAATAATAGAATAAAAATTAAATGATAAATTAATATATAATATATATATATATAGAAAAAAAAAATAAATAAAAAAAAAATTAAAAAGATAAAAGAAATATTAAATTAAATAAAGAATATTTAATAATAAAGATATAATATAATAATGTTTAAAATATAAATATATATAATAATAATAACAATATTGTTAAATAAAGATATATATTAAAATAATAATAAATTAGAAAATAAATGAAATATAAAATTATATAAAGATTGATAAAAAATAAAATTAATATAAATGAAAAAGATAAGAATAATAGTAGTATAAAACAATATTAAAAAAGAGAATTAAATAAAATAAAAATAATAAAAAAAATAAATAATAAATTATATAAAATAATGAAATAATTAATAAGAAAATAAATTAAAATAAAATAATAGAATTAAATTAAATAAAGTAGTAATTATATAAAAAAAAAGAAAAATATAAAATATTATAATAGATTAAAGAAGAATAATAAAAAAGAAATATGATAAGAATAATAAATTATATAAATGTAAGTAATTAAATATAATATATAGATAAATATAATATTATAGATAAAATAAAATTAAAAATAAATATAGAATAAAAAAATAGTAAATGGAAAATAGAATAGAATAAAAAAAAATATAGAATAAATATAAAAAAGAAATATATTAAATTAAAAATATAATAAAGTAAAAATAAAATAAAAAAGATAATAAAATTTATGTGAATAATTATAAATAAATATAAATTAAATAAAATAAGAATAAAATAATTAATAAATAAAAATTTAAAGAAAATGAAAAATAATATTAATAAAAAATAAAGATAAGAATAGAAGAGTTTATATAAATTGTAGATATAAATATAAAAATAATAATAAAATATATAATGGTTAAATTATATAAATATTATATAATATTAAATATAATGATTAATTAAGTGTCTTGTTACTTAGGTAATATTAAATATAATAAAATATAAAGAAATAATAAAAAGAGAATAATAATAATAAAGAATAAATATAGTAAAATAGTATAATTAATAATAAAAAGTAAAAGAAATATTAATTATAATAGGTTATGAGTAAAAAAATTAAAATTATAATTTAAAATAAATAGTAATATTGAAGTAATAATAAAATAAAATTAAGATATTTAAATAATAAAATAATAAAAAATTTATAAATAAATGAGATAAATAAATTAATAATATATTAATATAATAATAAAATAATATAAATAAAATAAAATAAAAGAAAAATAAATAATAAATAAAAAAAAATAATAATTAATATAATAAAGAATAATATATTTATATATATAAATAAAAAAAAATATGAAAAAGTAAAAAAGAATAGGATAAAAATTATATAATGAATTAAAATATAATGATAATAAATAAATATAGTAAATCATATATTTAATATAAAAAAGTAAAAATAAATGTATTAAATAGAAAAGAAATAATAAATATATTTAATAAATATAAAAAATAATATATATAAAATAAAGAAAATAAAATTAATTATTAATGAAATAATAAAAAAATTGAAAAAATAAAAATAAATATTAATATTAAAAAAAATAGAAAATAAAAAAAAAAAAAGAAAAAATTTAAAAAAAATTAAAGAAAATAAAATGTTAATATATTATAAGAAAATAAGGTATAAAATAATTATATAAAAAGTATATATTTATAAAAAAAATTAAAATTTAATAAAAAAAAAAAATAAATATAATATGAAGAAATGAAAAATATAGAAATATAATATATAAAAAAAAAAAAAAAAGTAAAAAAGAATAAGATTAGATTATAATATGAATAATAAAAAGAATTTAAAAAAAAAATAATAAAATAAGATAAATGAATAGTATAAGATATTATATATGAGAATATAAAATGAAATTTATAAATGTATAGAAATAAATTAATTATTAGATATAATTGATAGAATTAAAAAAAAAATATTAAAAAAATATATAAAATAAAAAAAAAATAATAAAAAAAAAAAATATATAAAAAAATATATAATAAATAATATTAAGAAGAAAGAAAAAAAGATATAAGAAAATAAAAATTAAAAAAAAAAAGAATAAAGATAAATTAAAAAAGGATAATGAATATAAGAAAAAAATGAAATAAAATTAAAGTAATATTAAATTAAAAAAATTAAGTAAAAAGTAAATTATAGTTTAATAATAAGATATTATAAGATAAAAATATAGTATAATATAAAATAAAAATAGATTATAAATTAAAGAATATAAATAATATAAAATATAAATAATTATGATAAATAATAAAATAATAAAAGAAAGTAATAAATAAAATTAGAAATAAGTTAGATAAAAAATGAAATTAAAAGTATAATAATAATAAATAGTAAAAAAAAGTTATAAATATGTATATAGTTAATAAATTAATATAAAAAAAATAAAAATAATAAATAAAATTATATATAAATAGTTAATTATAATAATATGTCTGGGTGGGCTGACGGGATGTTACGTAATAAATAATATAAATAAAAAAAAAAAAAATAAGGTTTTGTGCCCTTGAAGTTTTCAGCGCCACCTGTGACTGTAAAGACCAATGTTAGAAAAACATTCTCGACCACAGATGTCGCATGTGAAAGCTGTCCCTGAGAATGTGCCAGCATTTTGTTTGCCACTGCTTTCTTCTGGACCGCCTAGCTTCATGGTGTTGCGCCAGGGAGGCTTAAGACATGAACAGTCCTCTACAGAGAGCCTGCACCACTGAGGGCGGTCCTGAGCCAAATTTCCCCAGCTGGAAGGGGCAATGCCAAAGCACCTGAGATCATTCTTGCAGACATCAAAATGCAGTTGGAGGCGACCAGTCTGTTTCTTACCAGACAAAAGCTCTGCATAAAGGGTATCCTTCGCATTCGTCCTCATCCATTTGGCGGACATGACCCAGCCATCGGAGCTGATGCTGTCTCAGTAGAAAAACACAAGCTGGGGAGTTGAGCTGTCTCTAGAACTGCTGTGTTTTGTGATCCAGTCCCTCCAGGTGATGCTCAGTATACGTCTAAGGCAGCGAAGGTAAAAGCCATTTAGCCGCCACTCTTGGTGGGAGTACAGGTCTATGTTTCACTTCCATACACTTCCATTTACCTACCTTGGTCCCCCATCACCGACAACCTGTCACTTGATACTGAACTCAGTTGCCGGATCAGAGAAGCTGCCTCAACTTTGGGAAGCTCACAGTGAGAGTGTGGGACAACAGCAAGGTCTAATCAGGAACGTAAGTAATCTCTGGGGGTCACAGTCAAGTCCGACACAATGTTCTTCCAATTGACAGTCTTCAGTCTAAAGCTCTCCTAACAGTATCCCGCTCATCTCAACAACAAAATGCTACTGCTGTTGTTCTCTTCCACTCGTTTCAACAGCCAAAATGCTACTGCAGTCTTTCTTCCCCGATTTGGGAGGGCAGGTCATTAAATAGCCAACTGCTGTGTTTCATCCGGGCTCCCTACTCTCAATTGCACATTCGACATTCATCAGCATGTGTCAATCCCCACGATGAGACCCTACATCCGGGTTACTCTGCACTGCTCAAGCGGAAATTTCAATTTCCATGGTCACTCGCCACGCTCCTCCCCCTCGCACAGGCCAAACATATCCGGACTTGTTTCGTTCGTGGGGGCTGGGAATCTGCTCGACCACATATCCATACAAAGGTACAAGTGTATAGGGTATGTGTTATCAGCACCCTCATGTATGAAAATGAAACATTATTAAAATAAGTGTAATCTTTTTATATGTGTTCTCATTTTATTACATTAGTCTTTCTAATTGAACATATTTCATTACATTCAAACTGAAAGACATATGCCCAGAGGGTGCATATTCTTCCAAGTTTTAAGAAATCCTATTGCAACTATTCATTATTGATCACCATTTTACTGAAAGATCGGTAATTTATGAGGAAGTGCGTCCCGGTCTCCTGCCTCAAAAATTGCTACCGGTGACTATTAAAATAACGACCCAGCTCAGTCTATTCAAAAACTATCCATCTTCATATCTATCTATCTATCTCAATTTGTTCATATTTATCTATATTACTTTAAATACTAAGATTTCTTTTATTCATGTTTGTTTAATGTCTTGTTTTTAGTTTAAATAAACAAGAATTACGAGAAAAAAAGAAGCGACCCCCCCCATACATTTACTTGTCGAAAATATCTATCTATCTCCATTTGTTCATATCTATCTATATTATTTTGTTTATTTATCTATCTATCTATCTCAGTCTATTCCAAACTATATATCCATCTTCATATCTAAACAAAAATTACGATAAATAAACAAGAATTACAACGAGCTGGAGTCGTTATTTGATAGTCACCGATTCGCAATTTTGAGGCAGGAGACCGGGATGCACTTCCTCATAAATTACCGAAAGATCTTCCTGACCACTGAACATACCTTGTTGACATGTATAGCTATCTACCTTGAATAGGACAAATGGTTTTACACATTCAGCATATCTGTATGTGCGAGTTGTGTAGTTTTAAATTAGACTTTCTCTGCCATCTGACTACTGAATGGATTAAATCAATAATTTTAACCTTAACCTTTGAAGTGAGTGAGTGAGTGAGTGAGTGAGTGAGTGAGTGTGTGTGTGTGTGTTGTGTGTGGTGCTGATGCAGTAGGATAATAAATAAATAAACAAAACTAAAAACAGAGGATAAAAAGAACTCCAACAAATATTCAATATTTCAGAATTAGTAGGGAGCGCGGCGGCAAGGGAGGGGGGGGGGTGTTGATTCAGAATGTAAAAGAATATTTGGCATTTTCCCCCGGGATATTATATATAAAAGCATTTTTTTTTTTAAACCACACAAATAAACATTCTCAATTTATCTAATTTCATGTCATACTAAATAAAACTGTTTACAAATAAATGTAATAAATATATAATATATATATAATGTAATATAAGTATATTCCTCAAGTAACTGCAAAGCTATCTGATTTGCCTAAAATACAAACAAGGATTTAGTTTTTAAAATGGAGGAAGGTGATAGAAAACTAACATTTCAAGTCCATATTTATTTTAAAAATATTGCACTAGAAAATATTATTTTTCTAGATCAATAAAAAAAAATAAACAAATCTATTTTAAAACCAGACAGTGGAAATTTTTTTCTAAATATTTATCACCAGTTGCCACCTATAAAATCATTTTTTTTTTAATACAAATTGGGGAATTATTTTTGTATATTTGTCTGCATTAACACAACGCAGCAAAAATGGCAGATTTTTGTGAGAGTAACGAATGATGTTAAAATGAAAGCAATTTGAAATCCAATTTGTAAATTAATAAAAGTGTAGAAGCAGAAGTTGCATACACATCAATCATTTCATTTTTTTCAAGAGGCATAAATTTTAAATCTAAATCATAGAATGTTTCCCTTATTTGTAAATTATCTATATACTGATACTCATGTTCCTTAAAAGTATAACCGTTGTCATTTTGCAACACTCTCTGGTTAAAAATGAGACCATCCAAATCATCCAAGATGAAATTTAAAAAAAATGTAAATCCTGATTATCTGGTGTTGCTTATCTGACGAAATCTTATTTCTTATGAGTGTTGTCACTTTAACTAAATAATGGATCATTCCATTTTTATTATAAAGAAGGAAAGGGAAGAAAAAAGACAAGCTATATTAAAAATATAATAAGAAAGAAAGAGAGTAGGGGAAAGATAGAGAAAAAGGGGGGGGGTGCAGATGCGATAATGCAAATCTGTTTCAATCAAATATTTTGAAAAGATGAAAAGAAGGAAAGAAAGGAAAAAAAGAGTGAGAGAGTTAAATAAAGATTACTATACTTTTTACATATTGAAGTATTTTGCAATAGCTCTTAAGTAAACATATCAAATGTTGTAATAATTAAATTATCATACTGTGGTATATCCACTGGTCCTGCTAGTCATAACAAATTCTATAAATATGTAACTTGATACTGAACTTAGTGCCTACCAAAGTCGGTCGTTAAGAGAGTATATGTTTTTAAATTAAAGAACATTTTTAAAAAATCTTAATTATAGGCCAAGTCAATATTACGTGTGTGTGTGTGTGTGTGTGTGTGTGTGTGGTGTGTGTGTGTGTGTGTGTGTGTGTGTGTGTGTGTGTGTGCAAAAATAAAGTTAAAAAATAATCTAAAAACATTCAAAAATATCAAATTGTAAAATATCAACATTCAAATATGCAAGATTTATTTTGATATGATTAAATATTGAATTCAAAAGTTTTAAAAAACTCTTCATATTTATATTAAATTTTTAGCTTGTTTGTAAATCTATTAAAAGTTAATTAAAAAAAATTTTTTTTAATATTTAGAATATCACATTTAAAATATTAATTCAGCTGTCCAATACGGATTTATACATTTGCATATATTCTTTTTTTATTAACATCAAATTAAATTTTAATACAGTTTTCTAAATATAAAGGCTGATTAAAAATAACTTCCTATTTTATTCTTTTTGACAGCATTTTTTTAATTATTATAATACTAGAAAACTTGTCCATCAGGTTAAATTTTAAGCTAATAACACAAAAGTAGGATTTTTTTTTTATGTGGTTTTATAAATTAATAAACATCAACAACTTAATAATTCCATTGTTTTGGACAACAAATGTTAATAGATGAGTTTTTTCAAGTCAGGTTTTTTGCTGACCAGAGATAAAAGTATAAAAAAGTGTCATCCCTGGTTTTTGTGACTAGAAAAATGTCATGTCTATTCTATATGGTTAACTCTTAACATCCTGTTGAGAATTTTCAAAGTCCAGAGCCCCATTCCTCTAAGGATATGGCTAAAAATGGCCTTTTCATTTAAAGTTACCAGTTATTTCCCTTAAATCAAAGACTGCTAAATATGTTTAATATTACATTTAAATAAAGGCTATTAGTTGGGGTTGGTTAGGGAAACAAATGTGACTTCCAGACGGGTGGAATGAGGTGGTATAGGACGTTAAACAAAAAGGTGCCCCCCCCTTTAATGGGGCCACCTGTTGGCCATAGGTGGCGACCCATGATGCTTAAGGATGGAATCCTAGTGGCTGAGCAGTCCATGACATGCAACACTCCACTTAGACCCTTACTTATGCTAGACAGGCGGTTGGAGAGGCCCCCTATGATCAATCAGCTGGTCATGTCAAGCCCTATCACCTATATGATAGTCTCAACCCTTTTTATCATATGGGTTGCTAAAAGGTGGTGGCTGAAGGTCTTCCTGTCCTGGGAATGACATTAAACTCAATCTGATGGTGAAGTTTCAGTTCTGGCGTTATGAGGAATGTGGAACATCCCTTCATCACCATTACTCCCAGGTCCACTCTTATCCAGAGTGGTAGTACCTGTTAGGGTTAAATAGAAAATTTGTTTAAAAAAATAGTTTTGAAAATTTTCTTCCAAATTATCGAATCTTTCAAAACTTTATCAGCATTAAATGACCCACTAAGGTTGATATGCCAGAAAGAAAAAAAAGATAAAAATTTTTGGATACCAAGTAAGGGTTAGGGTTATAATATTCGTATTATACTTAGATTTTCATAGTTAACAGTCCATGATGATATTGATGCTTCTATTTAGGAAAGAGTGAAAAATTCTAATTAGCATTTCATAATTAACGGCTGTCCATGATGATATTAATGCTCCTATTTAGGAAAAAGTGTCCAGTTTAGCTCAGTCAGTTAGTGCACACACCCAGAAATGGTTGGATACCGAGCCCTGCGAACTCAGTGCATGAGTAACATAGATTGGGTAATTTGATCTGTGCAGTAAAGTGGGGAGCTTATGGTAGGTGTGGTGTTCCGTCTCAGCAAAAACAATATCCCTGGTCTAGCACTAGCAAAACAAGGGATAGACTTCCTTGCAGTTTGGTTGATAATGATAATAAGCCACTTCGACAACATATTTAGAAAAAACTGAAGGATTGATATTGATGCTTCTATTTAGGAAGAAGTGAAGAATTCTAATTAGCATTTCATAGTTAATGGCTGTCCATGATGATATTGATGCTTCTATTCAGAAAGGAGAGAAGGATTTTTATTAATATCATTATATCAAGAATTTGGATAATTAAAAAATGAAATTCAGTACTAGTGAGTGGGGCTTGGAATACACTGACTGTATCTCCTGCAGAGGGGACAAGAAACCTCTTCCCCCAAAGGGATGTCCTAGGTATGACAATAAAATACATCAGATGGTGAGGTTCCAGTTCTAGAGATCTGAGGAATGTGGAGTACCCCTTCATTGTCATTACTCCCAAGTCCACTACAGGTCAAATAAATCTGTTTAAAAATTATTCATGTTCAATAAGACAGTGTCAAAAAAAAAAAAAAAAAAAAAAAAAAAGTAAATATAAACATACAATTAATGTAATTCTCTAACCTCGAAGCATAGAATAACCCTACACATATTGGCCTACCTTTAAAATCAATCAATCAATATGAATGCAAATGCCTACCAAATTAATAGTTACTAATTAGACTGGAAATTGCTCTATTCTCTAGCTTACACCATTTTAAGTGAATTTTTCTAATCTTGCAACAATGTTTCTGCTTTGGGCACCTCA
This sequence comes from Doryteuthis pealeii, assembly GCA_023376005.1. Classification (NCBI taxonomy): domain Eukaryota; kingdom Metazoa; phylum Mollusca; class Cephalopoda; order Myopsida; family Loliginidae; genus Doryteuthis; species Doryteuthis pealeii. Next base: position 134,752,747 of record CM042142.1, on the reverse strand, counting down.
CATGGTATAATGGTTAGAAAGCTAAATTTGGAGACCATTGCTAGTGAGTTTGATTCTTATTGGGCACCCCATACTACTGGCCTTGTGCCACACTTAAGCTTGGTAAATAACAATAATGTGCTGCTTTTGCTAGATTATAGAGATTTATAAAGATATGATGAGAATTTTAATAATTCAGTTGTAAAATCAATGTAATTTCACTGAATTCATTCTTTGTCCATAAAATAAAGAAAATTAAAATAATTCATCAACTGATTGGAACCTCAAACCAACAATGGAGATTGAAAATGAAAATAATTACAATAAAAGTCAAAGTAATTCTGTCTGCAGATGTTTGAATATTTACATTTAATTGGGGATTAAAGTACTGTTTAATTGAGTCTAAACTTTTTTACTAAGTTTGATTTTGTATGGCACAGGGCCACAGTAATTGAGCACCCAGAATGAATTGAACCACAACACTAACAAATAATCTGAAAAGTTACTGAGCTAACCAATACTCAACATCCTCTCTTTAGTCTGAATCAATCATACGACACCCAGTGAGGAATGTACTTATGTATGTGTGTGTGTATATATATATATATATATATATATATATATATATATATATATATATATTACACAAATTGATGTTTGACTGTTGATGTCTGTTGAAAAGTTGGCACTTGGATTGTAATTCAAACCTTAATTTGGGATTTGAGATGATGTATAGAATTTAAATGGGAAACTGGCCATATTTATTTTCTCTACTCAAATTCTTCAGTAAGAATCAGTTTCTTCTCTTTTTTAGAGAAAATGTTTTCAGTGTCATGTTGGCTCATTACAATGATTTTTTATCAGCTTGCGACATCTTTAACTTTTGTTACATTATCTAAAGACAAATTTAACCCAACAAATTTTTTATAAAAAGTGGTTAACAGAACAAAAGGTCAACACTCATATTAATTCAGAGATTTTGGTGACTAAAAAAAAAAAGAATCAATTTTCTTTTCAATAATACTAATTTATTTTCTATAAACAGAGTTTTGCATTAACTTATACAATCAAACTTTATTTCGATAATGAACACTTTAAAAGAATGCAACTTAAACACACTGAAAAATGCTTCAATGTATAGCAACATTTTGAATAGTGCAGTTAATTTGTTCAAATATTTTATCTTCAAAAACCGAATTGTTTAAAGTTTTCTTATTACAAATGGCTTTCAATGAACTGCATAATTTGAATAGAATAGTTTGGATTTCTATGGAAAACATTTAACAACTAATTAATTGTACTATTCAAAATATTGTTAGGATTTGTTTTAACCTAAAAGAAGGCCATTGAAAAAATTTTAAATAAAACATATTACTCTTTGTAATTGTTACAAATAAGTAAAAATTTATTTGTAATGCAAAACATAAAAATATCAAAGAAAAGATTTAAAAAAAACAAAACATGGTTGGCAATTTGAAAAAAAAAAAAAATCATTATATTTCCTGAAGAAATAATTATTCAGTCTAATTTTTTTTTTTTTTTTCTTCTTGAAACATGTCTCTGCTGTTAATTGCTACAGCAATTTTTTGTAGAATTATAATTAACACAATAATGTTTACATGGAAATTTGCAGCAAATGAAAACCAAAATTATTTGGTGTGTGCAAAATTTATCAACAGATTTTTTAGAAACCTACTTTTTTTAACTCTTAACATCCTGTTGAGAAATTTTTAAATCCAGAATCCCATTCCTATAAGGATCTATCAAAAATGCTAAAAATGGCATTTTCCTTTAAAGTTACCTGTTATTTCCCTTAGAATAAAGACTTCTAAATATGTTTAATATTATATTTAAACAAAGGCTATCGCTTGGGTCGGATTAGGAAAACGAATGTGACTTCTAGCCAGGTGGGATGAGGTGGTATAGGATAAAAACTCGAGAACCTTTTACATACAAGTAATATTAAAAACAGAGATACATGATGATTTAAATAATTATTTATTTCTACTCTTGTGTACTTGAACTAATGTCCTCATCTTAATTGTTATTATAGTCATGTTGTTCTGACTTCTCTTCTGAAATTACAATAGCCAAAATCAATTTTAATGGCATGTCAACTCATCTGGGTTTATTTTATGCCTCAAGGTTAGGGAATAACATACATTGTTTCTTTAAAAAAGTTTTATATAGTCATAAGATATCAATTATTCCTACCTAATACTAATAATTTGTACACAGTTGTATGATTTTAAATATTCCTATCTAATACAAATTAATTTTTAAACATATTAATACAACTATAAATAGAACCTTAACACATACTACCATTTCAGGTTAGAGTGAACCTGGGAGTAATAGCAATGAAGGGGTACTCCACACTCCCCAGAGCTCCAAAACGGGAACCTCACCATCAGATGCAGCTTAGTGTCATACCCAGGGTATTATAATAACCAAAATGAAGATATTAGTCAGATAACGTTTGTGTATAACAATGAGAATTCTTCAGCTTAAAAAAAATATATATAAATGAATTTTACCCGCAATATTTTTCTGAATATTTGTTTCTTAAAACTACCTAAAGGAAAATTGATTTAAAACACTTCTCGGGTAAAACAAGTTAAAGTTGATCAAGATAAGTGATCGTAACTGTGGATTCATAGAAATCAAAATAGATAATAAAGTTTTATCTCAGAGATAAATTCAATCAAACACCAAGATTAACAAATCAAGACTTGTCTATCAATAGAATGGCAGAATGAAAAAAAAAAACATTTTTTAATCATTACATCACACATCAACTGTACACTTCCTCAAATCACTGATTATGAAGAGGACTTTTTTCTTTTTTCAAAGAAAACAAATATAAAATATATAAAGTTGATAGCATAGAAAAATATGTTTCAAATTACAATCATCATTATTATACTTTTGAGAAATGGGTCAGAATACGTCATAAAAAGTACTGAAGATAAATAAGCACCATTTTCAATGATGTTTTCCCTTTACTATTAAAATTTGCAGACATATCTGGTTTCTGCAGCTATGAGACTTGAAACTATAGGATAGGTAAACTAAAAATAACCAAGAAAGAAATAACATTTAAAACTTGAAAATATTATAAGAATGAATATTCTCTAAATCCTGGAAAAAGAAAAAAAATTCATTCATTTCTGTTTACAAGTATTTCATTTATTAGAGAAAACTAAATTCTTGGGAATTCTTTTTTTTTTTTTCCAATTAAAACAAAAATGACGCTGACTCAGAAAACAAAATATTTTTCATTTAACAACAAAAATTCTAGTCATGTTTAATAAACTTGTTTAAATTGTTAAAAATAAAATTAAAGATACATTCAGGAAATGTTATTAACCTAAAACTATTATATTAATGGGGGCAAATTTCTTCAATTTAAAATGAATATATCATCTTATGAAAAGGGAATTACACATTGAAGATTTTAAAAAGAAAATGCTTCAAGATTTGAGTTTGGTTTTGTTGGAAGCTTAAAAAATTATAATACTTATATTATATATACTTTTTTCTTAATCTTCAATTTTGTAATTATCTAGAATTATCATAAAAAGCAGTTAATGTAATTTTCTAAAATTAAATAATGACTTTTAAAATTGAATTATTACTTTATATATATATATATATATATATATATATATATATTCTATTAGAATGGTATGCACAGGAATAACCTACTCGAGTTTCACCATAAGGATCTTTAGGGTTAAATCAACTGAATTAATCAAGATATTGAATAATTGCAGCCGATTGTCCACATGTATTTTGTGGTTGTGACGGTTAGTGACAGATATATATCTATAATTATATATATATATATCTATATATATCTATATATATAGAATATGGATTAAATAAGGTTCAAAGTTCCATGAAAGTTGCTGAATTCAACAAGAAACCCCTGAAGAAGGCTGGAGGGCACATCGACCGAAATATGTATATAACAATAAAGTTGAAGTCTGAAAAATCTTAATAATACAAATTATCAAGTTTCATCTAAAAAAAAAAAAAATCATATATATATATGAATTTAACTTTTTTGAAAAAACAAATGATGTTTATAATTGCTGTCAGAAATCTGTTTCGACCGCTTTCTGTCAGCAATTATAAACATCATTTGTTTTTTCAAAAATGTTAAATTCATACTGTCGGATTAATTTCCATCTATTTTCATATATATATATATATATATAGTTGGTTTGAAAATCACATTGTGAGTTACCAAGCGGCATTGACTTCATGTCTACACTAACCTAACTTAGATATATATGCTCTATCAATAATATTGAGTACTTACAAATTTAACGCACACACATAAATGCATATATATATATATATATATATATATAATTTCAATAATGAATGATATTAATTTAATTTTTTTAGTGTTTTTTTTTTGTTTTTTTTTTTAAGTAAAAAATAAATCAGAAATAAATTACTGGTCCCCAAAAGTAAAATTAAAATAAAGAGGGAGACATTCCTTGTCTAACCAACAGATGACTAATAAATAACAAACAAACGCATTGCACTTGCTACTTGCTTGTTAAAATTACTAATGTACTGCCAAAAAAAAAAAAAAAATACAGGATTGTCCGTCAGTCTGCCTGTCTAAGAAAAAAAAAAGAGGGGAAAAGAGAATTTACAATGGAAGAATTATTAAACAAGGAATTTTTAAAAGGCCAATGACATTAAAAGGAAGAAGCATCTCCGGAGGCTGCGGCGGGGTGGGGTGGGGATGAGTGATGATGATGAAATCGCAAAAATGTAACAAAGCCGGTAATGACCTGCTGATTAGTGATTGCTTGAGTTTAGGGACAAGAACTGACAACAGATTTTTATATCAACTACCGTCAACTTAATCTTACTATTAACAATGCCAACTAGACTGACTACTACTATCGACGTTTTCAATCAATTATTGTACCCGACTCTCACCCGCTTCCAAACAATCAAAATTAAATGCTACATTTTTTTTTTTTTTTTTTTGTTCTTCTTTTAATTCTGCCAGAGCGCTGTGTTCGGAGCGAGCACCTGTCTCTCTCTATTTTATTCGGAATATTGTCTACAAACCCAATACAATGGACAATTAAGGCTGCCAAGAAAAATAAATTGGTATAAATAACAACAGTAATTAATTAAAAGGATGTGGCATTTTGTTTGTAGCTATGGTGACTTTTATAAATTATTATGGGAATTATTTCGAGCACACGAGTCATTATTTGATCCGTCTCATATCTCAAGAAAGAAAGAAAAATACACATTTGATAATGACATGGTTAATGTGTGATTACACATTATGTGTGTGTGTGTGTGTATGTAAACTGGGTGTTCTGTTTTCAAAATACCAGAAAACCGAACTTGAAAGATGGCTTTAATGGGGTTAAGAGAATTTGCGTTTTGAACGGAACTGCTTTTATGTCGTAAGCAGTTCTGTTGAAAAGCAAACCATAAGCTTTAGTGAACTAAGAGAAAGAAATGATATTTTTATTTTCTTCATTAATTGAATTATATGAAGAATTAAGATCGTTATTCGTTTACTGTAAGTTTTTCTTTTTCTTTTTCTTTTTTTAATTTAAAAGTGACAATTGTAATAATGCGATTAGGAAAGAAATGTTTTAGTTGTAAAAAAATAAAATACAAAATTATCATTTATGTTTGCTGTAAAACTTTTAATAAACAAAAATCGTAATCATAATGTAATGACCTTCATAATATATTGAATCAAAATTAAACGGAGAGTTTTATTCATCAAAGTTAAAAGTAAATGTTTTTTTAATTAAAAATGCTAAAGAAAAATAAAGTTAGAAATCTTAAAGCAGACAAAAATCCATCTCCATCTTAGAAAAGATATCGATCCAAATCAAAATAGAAATATACTCACTTAAAACTTCAGTTTTTTGGTTTAACAAGATTAAGAAAATAATCTTTTAAAATTTTCTTTGATTACATCGATGTAGAAATTATAATTATTTAAATGACATAAAACTTTAAATTAAACAATATTGTTTAATGTTTACATTTCAAATTCGATTTGGGTTTATAACATAATTCAAGTAATTTCTCTTGCAACGAATATTTTACAAACAAGAATCATGAATTTCCAGAATATGATAGTATAATCCTAGAAACCAATTTCGCGTATTTTATTTATTTTTTTTCTTCTTTCCGTTGGGTTCTTCCGTGCTTTCCCCCCGATGGTCGGGGGTGGTGACTTTAGCCCCACGTTGATCATTAGAGCGAGGTGGATCGAAGAAGAAGGTATTCGACCAGAAAAGATAGAAGCAAAGATTTTTTTTTTTAAAAGAAGAAAAAGAATAAATGAAAAAACTTACGAGTTGTGTAAAAAGAAATTCCAGGGAGATTTCCAACGTGTGTCTCGTCCAGGTTTTTACCGGCGAATGTGTTTAAAATTCGCTCTCACTCACTCTCTTTCTCTTTCGGTCGACGTTCACTGCGATAATCGAAAAAGGGACGAATGCTTATTATTTCCCTTCAACGATATGAAAGGGAGTTAACTCTGTGAAGAAAGATATCATGAATCAGTATTAGAGAGAGGGGGAAAGGGGAGGTTGTATAAAAAGAGAGAGGGGTAAAGAGAGAAAAGTGAATAAAAATAGACAGGAAAGAAACATAGAGAGAGGGGTAAAGAGAGAAAAGTGAATAAAAATAGACAGGAAAGAAAAATAGAGGGAAAGAGAGAAAAATAAAGTAAGAGTGAAGGTAAGGGGGGAAAGAAAGAGAAAAGAAAAAATGCAGAGGGGGAGGAAGAGAGAGAACAAAAGAGAGAAAAAAAGAAAGACAGAAGAAAAGGTTGATGTGATAAAAAGATAAAGAGAAAAGAAAGAGAAGGGAAAGAAAGAGAACGTGACGAAAGAGTAAGAAAAGAAGGTGGAAAAAGAGATAAAGAAAAAGAAGGAATATGTAATGGAAGTGAAAAAGAAAGAAAAAGAAAGGAAAGAAAAGGAAAGAAAGATAGAAAAGAGGGATAAAGAAATTATCAAAAGAAGAGAGAAAGAAAGAAATGTTAGAAAAGAAGAGATTCAAGAGAAAGATAAAGAGAAGAAAAAGAGAGTGGAAAAAAGAGAGAAAGGAAAATAAGAGCAAGAAAAAAGAGAGACGGTAAAAGAAAGATAGCAGGAAAAAAAGAGACAAGAAAAAAAAAGAGAAATTAAAGTAAAGAGAAAGGGAAGTTAAGGAGAGAAGAGAGATAAAGGGTAAAAAAAGAAAAGTGAGAGAAGAGAAAGTAAAAAGAAAGAGAATAGAGATAAAAGTATTAGAAAGAGAGAAAGATGTATAAAAGGAAAAGGGAAAGAGAGAGAGAAAGTCTGTATGTGTGTGTGTGCATATACTTTGTAAAATAATTTACATGTTATGGATAAAAGCATTTCATTGAGTCTGAATAACAACAAAAACGTCTTTATATTTATTATCATAAATACACTAAATATTCACAAATTTAAACAGATATCAGTTTAAAAAAAAGAAAGAATTTTAAAAGATATGTGTATAAGCATATAAGTACATAAGCATTTGAATACATACAGGTCCAATGTTGGTGTGTACACCATATATATATGTATAATAGACAAACATGTACATAGATACACTCATATATATATATATATATATATATATATATATATATATATATATTATAGATATTAATATCTCATTACTATTAGTTTCATGCTTACTACAATCATCAGACAAGACTGTCAAAATGTTAAGATTTTAAGATTTAAAAAAAATGGTGGTTTATATGTCAATACTTTTCTCATTCATTCTCTATTCATTCTCTATTTATATATATATATATATATATATATATATACACACACACACACACACACACACACACACTGATACTTGTGGGTAGAAATAGATCTATAACCACAAAATTATCGATTTTTAAGCTTTTTATTTACCAAATATATATATATATATATAGATAGATAGATAGATAAATGAACAAATAAAAGGTTTAGCTTTTATTTATTAACATATGGACAATCTTTACAACCGATCGGTTTCATGCAAGTGCATTCGTCAGGTAAACGAAATAGCTTTTGAAAATGAAAGAAATTGTACAAATGGTTAAATGTGTGTGTTTTTAAACTGTATTCTCATGTTGCATGTTTAATAAGATACACGAATTCCATATTGTACAGACTTCTTGTACTACTCTTTATGAGCAGTACCATTGTAACACTTCTATATACATAGCCATATAACTAGGACAATGGTGCCTTAGTCCTTGTTAAAGTACTCAACTTGTAATCTCATACACTTAGCCCAATATCTCTTTGAATTTTCAAAACAGACAATGTTTGCCCTGTTTGCAGGGCTTAAAATACACCGACTGTACTGCAGAAGGATATGACCCCCCCTCCCCCCCAAAAAAAAGAGGCTGTCCTGGGTAGGACACTAAACTGCATCTGTTAGTGAGGCACTAGTTCTGGAGATTGGGGGAGTTAAGAGTTCCCCTTCATTGCCATGATTCCCAGGTTTACTCTGACTTGGAGTGGCAGTACATGTTAGGATCATGAAAAAAAATCTCTTGATGAATAACTAAACAATAATGTAAATATGAACACACAACGAATGTGATTGCTTAACCATAAAGCATAAAAATAACCCTAGACGAGTTGACATGCCATTAAAACCAACCAACCAACCAACCAACCAATCAATCAATCAAAACAGTAAAAAAAAATCCTTTTTGGGGGGATTACCATCAGCTGCATAAGTGTGTTCTCCTTAATCTTCTTCTTGGTCTAAAATTTCTTCCCTTCAATGGTGAGCTTAGCTTTTGAAAACACCAGAAATTAAAACCAAATAAGAATTGGTAGACAACGAAGATACAATGTCTTGCCAAAAATACATTGAAAAAATATTAAGAGTGGACAGTGAAAATATTCCGAATGGCTGCATACTTTCCAGACAATCAGTGGGATCCGCAGATCTTCTTTAAAGATCTTCCAGAATGTGAACTCACAGAAGAGTTTCAAAGTTTCTGGCAAAATTTGGTCTATATTCACTGTGAATGTGATGAACACACAGTTCACAAAGCTCACTCAATGACCTCCTATTGCTGACTGAATAACCTCATTGGAGAGTGTCTGTTCACCCATGAGCAGTAAGATTCACTCTGATAAATTATTTGTATTAGAAATATTCAAAATAGATTATTGATATTAGATAAGAATACTTAAAACCATACAACTTTGTGCAAATTATTTATATTAAGGTTTGGTTTGTTTTGTTTTACGGCATATCAACCTCAGTGGGTTATTTAATGCCGACAAAGTTGTGAAATAAATTTATTCTTAATGCATAATACAATTTTGTTTATAAACTCATGTTTTTCTATTTAACCCATAGATAGGACCCTAACAGGTACTACCACTTCGAGTCAGAGTGGACCAGGGAGCAATGGTGATTAAGGGGGGCTCCACATTCCCCAAACTTCCAAAACTGGAACCTCACCATCAGATAGAGTTTAACATCATTCCCAGGACATGTAGACCCTCAGTCACCACCATCTAGCACCCATATGATAAAAAGGGGTTGGGGCTTGCCATAAGGGCAATAGGGTTGGGAAAATCATATAGGTGCTAGGGCTTGACGTGACCAGCCGATTGATCGGAGGGGGTCTCTCCGACCACCCATCTAGCCCAAGAGGGCCAAAGTGGAGTATTGCATGTCATGAACTGCTCATCCACCTGGGTCCTATCCTTAAGTATCACAGGTCAGCACCTACAGCTAACAGGTGGTCCCATTGGGGGAGTCTTACCCCACTGCAGAGGTGCAGTCAGTGCATTCTAACACCTCAGCTAACAGGGCGGTTATTTATATTAAATAGGAATACTTGATATCACATAACTATGTACAAACAAACGATTATAAAGTTCAATTTAAAAACAAATACAATGGAAGATTGAAAATATAATCATGATTACAATAAAACAAATGAATCAAATTTTGGCATTTAATAACCCATAAAGAGTTGATATGCCATTAAACAAATTAACCAATCTAGAACAATGAACATTTCTTTGATCAATCTTTAGCTAATAATTATGCTATTGCTCTCAGATGCAATTTCGTATCATGTCTAGGTCACTCCTGGGGGCGGGGTCACTCCTGGGGGTGGGGGGTCACTCCTAGGGGTAGGGGGTCACTCCTGGGGGCGGGGGTCACTCCTGGGGTGGGGGGTCACTCCTAGGGGTAGGGGGTCACTCCTGGGGGCGGGGGTCACTCCTGGGGGCAGGGGGGGTCACTCCTCTACAGGGCATACAGTCAGCCTATTCTAAGACCCACCAACAGGGCTATAAACATTCTTCATAGTCTTGTGGGATGAGAGGAGAAATCAATAAAACAAATGTTGTCTGTGGTCTTTAATAAGACTTGTTTATGAGAGACATTGCTACCAAGATATATTTTGTTTATTTATATATATATATATATATATATATATATAGGGGGGGGGAGGGCACATACATGTACATGCATATATATAAATAGATACATGATATTTGATGATATAGATTAAGATGAAATTATCAAAACAGAAACTTCTTTATTTACTTAAAATACACAATGCCATACATTCTATATATGAGTATGTACACATATACACAAACACACACATACACACACACACACACACACACACACAAACACACACACACACACACACACATTCATATGTGCATGTGTGCGTGTGTGTGTGCTTGTACATATGTTATATATACCTAAATGCATGCCATAACGTGCTTACAATTTCACAGAGACAAACCGAAGAGAGGGAGCGTGTGGGTTGCCTGATTTAGTAAATGTCTTTAGCAATTCAAGTCAGAGGACTTAAAAAAAATAAAAACCTCAGAAACATTTATTTGATTGTCACATGATCAGTTTGTGACATAAAGTGTCTGATGTTTTTCACAAACAGATCCAGTTTCAATTTTATAAATGCAAATGTTGTTCATTTTTATAAAGCTCAAACATAACAAAACTTTAAAGTTATATAAGCAAGGTTACTAGATACTGCCCAGGTCAAAAATGTCTTTCAGTTCATTGCTCAAAATAAATATTTTACTTTGCTATTTCCACTTTTAACATGACAAAAAAGCGAAAAGGAAATGTTCACTCTCACTGAACTTTAAATATCTATTTTCTATTTGTTTAACAAAATTATTCATGAATATACATGAATATTCATATGATATAATTTATATTATACTGATCCAATTTTTATGTGTAAAAATGGCACATCACAGCAAGATTATGTTAGGGCAATAATGTTAAGATGTTCAAACAAAATAGTTTTTAATTCAATTTGCAAATTGCTATTGATTAAAATGTGGAATCGACTCATTATCATTTCTCAAATGAGAAAAAGTAAATTTGAATTATAGAGTACTTACCCTTATTCAATCATTAGCAATTAATTATTATATATATATTTACCAACCCCTCCACACAAGCAGGATGCAACACAAGGTCAATTTCTTAAGCAGAGTTTAACAAGTTTGAATTCAGAGTTTTCCTTCTCCTAGACTGGTTACCTAGCCATGGTTAAAGAGTCCAGTCTGCCCTGCTAGTTGCCCATAGCTGGAGGGAGAATTGGATTTATACCTTTCCCAAGGGTATTAGCGCCATGTGAAATGCAAACAGCTTCGTCCAGGAATTGAACTCGTGTTGACAAGTCCATTTCCTACGACTCTAACCATTAGACCACGCACTTATTATACAACTTTTTTTAAACTAAATAACTTAACACTGAGATTAATAAACATTGCATACAGCTTTTAACCAAGTTATATATTATCATATAGTTATATAGATATATAGATATTAATAGAATATTTATATGATATTGATATTTATGTAAACTAACAAGAATATGCACCCTCCAGGTATAAGTATTTAAGTTTTAATGTAATGAAATATATTAAATTAGAAAGACTAATGAAATTAAATAAGAACGTATATAAAAAGATTATACTTATTTTAATTATATTTTAATTAGTTTCTATATAAAATTATTCATAGGATCGATTTTAATAATCGATCCTATGAATAATTTTATATAGAAACCAATTAAAATATAATTAAAATAAGTATAATCTTTTTATATACGTTCTTATTTAATTTTGTTAGTCTTTCTTTGGAGAATAAAAAAATTATATTAGAGATCAATAACACCAAGTTATTATTTATTAAACCTGTACACAAATTAACCACACCATATATTATGTAAACCTTTATTTTTTAGTGATATATAAGACACATTGCAGGATTTTAAATGCAGTAATAACATGGGTTGTTTAGAGGAAAATCAAATTCAGATTTTCATAGAGACACCATTAAGAAATAAGATTTATTCTATGTAATTAGTTAAAGGTTTTGACTATAAATTGAATACTCTTTAATAAACTTACACAATTCCTGGGGGTATTGTGATGTAAGCAGTGACATAGTTTTGGTTACAGACAGATAGACACCGAATCTCCATTATAATAAGAATATATAAACATTGTACCAACATTTGAATTTCAAATATATATTTTCCTTTTGCTTTGCCATTTTGGCAGGGCTTAAAATACATTGACTGCATCTCCTGCCAAGGGTTAAAACCACTTCTCTAAAATGGATGTCCTGGGTATTACACTAAACAAATACTTCGACTGCATTTTCTGTCGAGGGGTAAGACTGCTCCCCTAAAAGGGATGTCCTGGCTATGACAATAGACTATTACTATGACTAGTATTATTACTACAGAAAGGCAAGTTCAATCCTCGCTGGATGTTCCATGCTTGTGACCTTCTATCACATCCTTCCTCTAGCAGATCTGTTGGATAATAATAATAATAATAATAATAATAATAATAATGAAATTTATAGTGTACAGTGCTCAGGTGCACCACATCTCATCAAAGTCTCATGTCAAGTACACAGAGTAATGTATTAGTGTTAGGAACATGAACAGTTTACAGTAGTAATATGCATGTATGTGTGCACGTGTGTACATATGTGTGTGGAGAGTGGCATCAGGTATAGTATCGGTGGACTACAGGAAGCATGGAGGCTTTGAAAGATTCAGTGCTTCGGCAGCCTACAACAGACGCGGGCAGTTTATTCCATAAAGAAAGGCTTCCCATTGTGGTGTAATGGTTAGCAAGTTAGTCCCACATATCCATTAACCGACTGAGTAACAAGTTTGATCCTTACTATATACCTCATAGTTGTGACCTTGAATCAAATCCTTTTCATAATGAATGGATTGGGTAAAGAAAATAGCATCCCATCATGGTGAAATGGATTGGCAAGATAGTCTTGCCAATCCATTACTACTGAATAATGAAATTGATCCTCACTGGTTGGATGACCAATTCTTGAACAGGTTGGGTAAATAAAGAAGGGTTCCCATCATGGTGTAATGGTTAGCAAACTAGTCTCACAGATCCATACAGTATTCAGATACTACTGAATAAACATTACACCTCCAAGCAGACTTCTGAACCTGAGAGTCTGACATTGTTTCCTCCCTAAGTTGTTGCTTCAACCTTTCATGAATTTTACAGATCTCATTAAAGGAGGTGCATCCTATTTTAAATGTCTTTCTCTACTCAGATAGTCTAGATGCTTTTTCCAGCCAAAATGTCAATTTTCAGTGATTTAAGATTATTCTTGATATTGTTTTTGTAGTGTTTCCTTTCATTGAAGATGCTTTCACAATAAAAGAGACATTTCAGAAACCTTTTGTTTTTCATATGAACAATGAATCCTGTACAGTGCATTTGATTTACCCTGATCAGAGTGATTGATTTTAACAGCATGTAAACCTTTCAAGTGTTATCTTATGCCTAGAGATAAAAAAAAAAAACCCACATTTATTGTATCTTCATATTTTAATTTTTTGTCTAGTTGTTTCTTAAGAGTTTTTTTATACAGTCAAATGATTTTAAGCATTACTATCTAATACTAATAATTTGTACACAGTTATATGGTTTCAAGTTTTCCTATCTAATACTAATATTCACATAATCATTTCTATTCAACAAAAGTCATTTGTTTGCACACAGTTAAATGGTTTTAATTAACTACTGATAATAATCCTTAGTAAACAATTATAGATTCAAGTAACTATGCAAATTATTTTCAAACATATCTGTTTGATTCATAGAAGGGACTCTAAAAGGTACTACCACTCTGGGTCAGAGTGGACCTGTGAGTAATGTCAAGAAGAGTTACACCACACTACACAGATCTCCTGAACTATAGTCTCACCTTCATAGTGCCATATCCAGGACACCCCCTTTTGGGGGTCTTACCCCTCTGCAGGAAATACAATAAGAGATTCTATATTTGGGCATTAATGTTTGTTTCAAAGTTATTTAATATAATGGATAAGTCTTCTGGATATTTCATTATTTTTTTTTCCTTTTTTTAGAAAGGTTAAAAATTATACAATCAGCTGTTTCTAGGAATCGTTTCTTTTTACAAGAATAAAAAAAGAAGGTGCTGTTGAAAAGTTCCAAATACAATGTACAAAAAAATAGTCACTTTCAAAAAAGTTAGTACTCATAATTTACAAATTGAAAACAAAATAAAATAATGTACAAATTGTTCAGTTCTTCCTTTTTTCTCTCTTCCTTCCTAGTCAGTCTGTAACTGATGCCAGACAAGCCTTTGGTCCGGGTGCCTGCATATGGGGTTGCTCCTCTTCTTCTTCTGGGTAGCTGCCTACTATATAATGATGGGACTGTCCGGTTGTGTTATAACACACAAAATTTATTTAAGGCCAAAAACTTTTAAATTAAAGAAACTTCTCTACTTCATTTTTTTAATGGTGGACAATTCTGTCCTGCACAAAGAGATGAAATATCTCAGTCATAAAATAAATTAACGACTTCTATGCCGTTTTCAAAATACAAATAACCAGATTCAAATTTCTCCTCTAGAGAGAGCTAAAGTTCTGTCAAAAAATGAACATCGGTTTTCTATACCAATTTCCGAATAATAAACTTCTCCAAAATTTGTCTTAAAAAATTTTTTTTTAAATAAACTCACTCTGTGAACTAAAATGTAATATTTTGTTTCTCCAAATATACAAGAAATAAATTTAGGCAAAAGGCTATGATAGAATTTTCTCTAGTTCTGCCAATTCTTGTCCTATCCTTAAGCGCAAAAAATTACATCGTCAAAAATTAAGTCAATGGAGACAGCAAAAATTGAGACCAGTTCTCAGATCAATTTCTTGTCTGAAGAATTTGGTGCCTAAATTTTTGAATCAGGGAGTCAGCCTCGTTTTCACAAATCCAAAAAATTTGGCCAATCAGAGACCGACTCAAGAAAATTCCAGAACTTTATGGAAGTTGCCGGAAAAAGATAAAACTTTAACAAAAGAATAAATTCATATCCCTTCCCCAAAGCAACACCATTTATAAATATTAAAATAAATATCGAACAACTTTTTCGACACATTTTCCAACTTTTAGAAAATTCTCAAAATACTAACATTAGTCTATCTGTGTATACTAACATTGAATGAACATAAGGAAAGATGAAATAAGCACATTTACCCATACAGAAAGAGATTTAATGTATACATAATATAAATACAAGTAGCATTGAAAAGAATACAGAAAGTATTCCACCAGGTAATATAGGCACATATTGTTCTATGATCAAACAATAGGTAGAAGGAGTAAAAAAAAACCAGAAAAAGGCTTATTTGATGATGAAGGCAAGGAAAATATGTCTTTACTATTCTATGGACAGGACATGATGTTCAGCTGTTCAAATAACAGAAGCAAAAGGGAGTCAAGAATGGGTTTCTGTAGCTGTCATGTGACACCTCATGAGTCACCTAATGGACACAATAATTCTCTAAGGGAGATAATTATTTATTGTCTCCCTACAAGTACACTTTCTCTAAACAAGTTCTAGAACATGTTACAAGGATTTTAGTGCAATAATAGAATTTTAAAAAGAGAGAGAGAGAGAGTTATATAATTTGTGTGCTGAAAATTAGAAATGAATCCTAAAAACACAATATTTTACAAGGGTTCCTTCAAAATTCATAAAAGGAGAAAAGTTCCTTCTGAAGGGAAAAAAAGTTCTCCAGCCAAAGTAATGTTGAAAATGAGGCGTGTCTACCTATAATTAAATGAAAGGGTGCTGAAAAGATTTCCACCCCAAAAATAACTTTAGCCATCTACCCTACCATCTAAAAAAAAATATCAGTAAAGCTTTAAAAAAAAAGCAACAAAAAGATTATCCCCATTTTGATTGATCTTAATGGCATATCAACCCATCTAGGGTTATTTTAAGCCTAGAGGTTAGAAAGTTATGTTTATTGTACGCTAATATTCATATTTTTTGTTTAGTTGCTTCTTAAAAGGATTTTTTTTGCGCAAGGTCCTATCAAATATGAATAATTTTTAAACAGATCTATTTGAACCAACGATTGGACCCTAATAGGTACTACCACTCTAAGTCACAATGGACAGGAATAATGACAATGAAAATATATTCCACACTCATCATATCATCAGAACTGGAGCCCCATTTAGTGTCATATTCAGGGCACCCTTTTTCGGGATAGAGTTAGTGTATTCTAATCCCCATTGACAGGATTATTACCGTTTTGGTTAAGGCAAGAATATTTCAGCCCATTTTTGCATCTCTCGTTTTTAATCAGTCTAAAATTTAAATTTAGTTTAAACTGAAATTTTTCTTGAAATGAAATTATTTACTACGATTGCCAATAAATACAAGAATATTGAACAGTTAATGAAAATTGAATGTAAAAAAATTGCAATTTAATTGCCAACATAGGAAGTTAGAAAAGAGTTTTTTGTTTTTGTTTTGTTTTTTAATTCTGGAAGCAAAAACACCAACTGGCTTTACATTTACTACTATTAACTATGTTAACTGTTTTTTGCTTTGATGCCCCCCCTCTCTCTCTCTCTCTCTCTCTCTCTCTCTTGTTTTTTTTCTCTTTTTTCTCTGCTCTTGTAGTTTCTCTTTCTACTTTTTTTTTCTACAAGTAAAGAAAAGGCCGTTGTGAATGCTTTGAAATGGATGCAGAAAGAGTACAGATAGAAATAGGAATATAAATAAACTTCATTATCCAGACACTTACGCAAGTTATTTGGCAATCCCAATGCTAAAAAAAAACTTAATATTAGAAAAAAACTATTCTTAAAGATGGCAAAATATAACACTCTGAAATTGAAACAATTTCTCCAATCCAATAATATATATATATATATATATATATATATATATATATATATATATATATATATATATACACTGTAGTACCTTGATTTATGAGTTTACTTTGTTCAGCTCGTTACTCAATTTCCTTGTATATAAAATCAGTTTTACCCATTGAAATAAACTGAAATGCCATTCAGCCGCCACCCCCAAAAAAGGCAAAATGTTTTTGTTACATTTTTTTCAAATAAGAAAAATATCCGTGTATTGTATAAAAACATAATGAAATAGAATTTTATGAATTATGTGTTGTAATAAGTTTTAATGTTTATTATTTCATAAATAACATTTTTCTTTGGCATAATGAATTTGGCAACTTAATTGTTTTAGGGAAGTTATTAAGTTAAGCGTATCTGTATCTTACTCGAACCTTAAATTTTAGCTCTCAACACAAAACAAAAATCAATTGAATGACAAGTCGTAACATAGAAAAACTCAGAAGTAGGGGCATTCATTTAATAATGAAATTTATAGTGTACAGTGCTCAGGTGCACCACAACTCATCAAAGTCTCATGTCTAGTACACAAGAATAATATATTAGTGTCAGGAATATGAATAGCATACAGTAATAATATACATGTATGTGTACAGTGCTCAGGTGCACCACAACTCATCAAAGTCTCATGTCTAGTACATAGGATAATGTATTAGTGTCAGGAATATGAATAGTGTACAGTAATAATATACATGTATGTGTACAGTGCTCAGGTGCACCACAACTCATCAAAGTCTCATGTCTAGTACATAGAATAATGTATTAGTGTCAGGAACATGAACAGTGTATAGTAATAATATACATGTATGTGTACAGTGCTCAGGTGCACCACAACTCATCAAAGTCTCATGTCTAGTACACAGAATAATGTATTAGAGTCAGGAACATGAACAGTGTATAGTAATAATATACATGTATGTGTACAGTGCTCAGGTGCACCACAACTCATCAAAGTCTCATGTCTAGTACATAGGATAATGTATTAGTGTCAGGAACATGAATAGCGTACAGTAATAATATACATGTATGTGTACAGTGCTCAGGTGCACCACAACTCATCAAAGTCTCATGTCTAGTACATAGGATAATGTATTAGTGTCAGGAATATGAATAGCGTACAGTAATAATATACATGCATGTGTACAGTGCTCAGGTGCACCACAACTCATCAAAGTCTCATGTCTAGTACATAGAATAATGTATTAGTGTCAGGAACATGAACAGTGTATAGTAATAATATACATGTATGTGTACAGTGCTCAGGTGCACCACAACTCATCAAAGTCTCATGTCTAGTATATAGAATAATGTATTAGTGTCAGGAACATGAACAGCGTGCAGTAATAATATACATGTATGTGTGCACGTGTGTGTATATGCATGTGGAGAGGGGTATTAGGTATAGTGTTGGTGGAATACAGGAAGCATGGAGGCTTTTACTGAACATTATATATACACACACAAAAGCACACATATATATAGTAATGAGGTATAAATGAAAGAATGAGATCAATATGAATGTTTAATAAAGTGAAATATATAGAGAGGAGGAGTGCTTAGCATAATGGTTATCATCATACGAAATGGAATTGGAGATAGGGGTTCAAATCTGAGATGATGCTGTTTGCATTTCACTTTATGTTAATGCTCTTGGGAAAGATATGAACCCATCTCTTATCTCCCCCAGGCAGATGTAGGGAAGACTGTGTTGTTTAGCTTTGATAAGGCAACTAGTCTCAGAGAAGGAAAATTGAATTCAAAACAGTATTACATGACCTTGTGTCACATCCTGCTCATGGTGTAGGGGTTGGATAAATATGCATGTATGTATATATGTATGTATATATATGTGTGTGTATATACATGCATGTATATATATGTGTGTGTCTGTTTGTGTGTGTATGTGTGTTTATAAATTAGAATAGAATAGAAATGCTTTGTAACTATCAGTTTCTCTCCTGTCTGATCATCTGAACAACAATACATATATATTTATGCATCTCTCTTTCTCTCTCTCTCTCTATATATATATATATATATATATATATATATATATATATAAAAGGGTTTTATAATTTGCTTGAAGCATTGTGTATACATTGGTTTGGAGGTTGATTTTGAAGGCTATCACAATGCAAGTGTAAAGAAAAATAAGGTAACAATGGTGCTGTTTGTTAACCTGTGATTTATTCTTAATATTTCGAGATAAAATCTCTTTTTCAGAAGAACACTGGAATTGAAGTAGTTGTCGTCTTGTTATTGCATTTTTAATTTAACTAAAAATGCCATAACAAGACGACAACTACTTCAGTTCCAGTGTTCTTCTGAAGAAGAGATTTTATCTCAAAATATTAATATTAAGAATAAATCACAGGTTAACAAACAACACCATTGTTACCTTTTTTTTTCTTTACACCTGCATTGTGATAGCCTTCAAAATCAACCTCCAAACCAATATAAACATAATGCTTCAAGCAAATTACAAAACCCTTTATATATATATATATATATATATATATATATATATTCCTTCTTGAAATAATGATCTTTTAGGGAAACAAATAAAAATTTTAAAGGAAAATTAAAAAATGGGGAATATATGTAAATATAAGAATATTTCCTTTTCTTTTTTTCAATTTCAATATAAAACGGAATATTTAGAATATGATTTATTTTTCTTTTATTACATTAACCAGAAAACATTATTGAATTTTAAGTTCTGTATAAAATGGATTTCTTGAAGATACAAAAAGATGACAAACAGATAATAACTTGTTTTACTCTAAAAAATAATGTCAAAATATTTTCAACTTAAACCTTCCTTTACTGCTGTATGTCTGGTTGTAGATTGGTTTCACATTGCAGCCATTTTTGTTGATTTTTTAATGAAAAAACGCGAGTTGTTGCCTCCTTAATAAACAGCAGACTTTCTTTCTTTCTTTTCAAGTAATAAGGAAATGCTACTAAGAACTAATTGTGAGGAGATAGGGTCAAGGGTCAGCACTCAACAATTGTGTTGGCTGGTCAAATACTGGGTAACTATTCATCATACTTAGAGTAAGAGTAACCTCTATAAATTTAGTGAGGAAAGCTGTTGTATTTCTGGCTCAGAAAAAGAAGCATCAAGCCGTTTAACATAAAATTGACAATTTACATAAAGAAAAAAAGATTGAAAAAATTGATCTAAAAATTGATCTAATCAAAATATTTTCATTTTATCTTCATTTCGTTTTGTCAGTAAGTCATCTTTTCTTCATTCAAATAAATTTTTTAAAGTTTTCAATTCAATACTAAATTTGATAAGTTCTTTCTAATTAGGGGGAATTTAAATGCTTAAAAAATGGTAATACATTTGAGAGAGGTTGAATAAGCAGTGCGGGATAAAGTATTTTATTACATTTTTGGGGGCGGGGGCCACTTGAAGAAGGGAGGTGTTACTATATCACATTTGGGGGGGGGCATTTGAAGGAGGGAGGTGTTATTATATCACATTTGGGGGGGGGGCACTTGAAGTTATTATATCACCCTTTCTATTCATTAAACTGGAAACTGTTTGAGCTTTAACCATTTCAAGATTATCTCAATATTTTAATTGTTACATTAAATATTCTGGGGTGATTGTGGGGAAAATACGATTGATTGATTTTAATGGCATGTCAACCCATCAAGGGTTATTTTATACCAAGAGGTTTAGGGAATTGCATACATAGTACATTTACATTTACATTTTTTGTATAGTTGTCTCTTAAGAGATTTTTGCACACAGTTATATGATATCAAGTATTCCTATCTAATACAAATAATTTTCACACAGTTGTATATTTTCAGGTTTTCTTATTTAATATTAATAATTTATAAAAAAAAAGTCGTCAGGGCGGCCTAATGTCGGTATTGGCCAGACAGCGAGGGAGTCTATCCCCTTTTCACTAGTGCTAGACCAAGGAGATTGTTTTTTAGAATCTGAGGTGGGGCGCCACACCTAGCATCAGCTCCTCACTTTACCGCACAGATCCCCGTGCTACTCATTCGCTGAGTTGGCGAGGGCCGGTATCGAACCAAGAACCTTGTGATTCCTAGCCGAACACTCTACCGACTGAGCTAAACCGGCCATAATTTATACACAGTTCAAATAACTAATGATAATCCTTAGTAAACAATTATTGCTTCAAGTAACTATTCCTAGTATAAATATTATCGTAGGACTCGGCTACTCGACTGAAAGAGACTGTTTGCATTTCATATTGGACTAAAACCCTCCAGCTATGGGTAAATAGTAGGGCGCATTGGGCTCTTTAAACTTGGGATGGCAACTGATCAATTGTAGAGATGGAGAGAGAGATGGATTCCACCAGGCTATTCCTGCCAAAGACATCCTACATAAATAGCCCTCCTTCCCCTACAATTGAAACATTTTACAGAATAAGTATTTCCCTTTTTTTTATAGGGTATCAAATATTCCTATCTAGTACAAGTAATTTCCAAACAGATCTATTTGATCCGTAGATTAGACCCTAACAGGTACTACCACTATGGGTCAAAGTGGACATGGGAGTAATGCCAAAGAAAAAATTGATAGCTTAAAATGATAAATAAGATTAAAGAATAGAATATAACTGAAATAAAATGAAATAAAAAGAACATAAATTTATATTTTCTTATCATGCAAGTCATTTTGGTCACCTGACCTCCAGGTTCCAAATTTTGATTAGGCAACTAGTCTAGGAGAAGGAAAACTGAATTCAAAACCTCAAAACCAGCATTAATGGCCTTGTGTCACATCCTGCCTGAATTGGAGAGGTTGAGTAAATACATATATACATTTTATGATCTTGTATGATATATATATATATATATATATATATATATATTTATTATAGTGTACAATGCATTTAAGATGCAATTGTTACCATTGGTTTCTAGGCAGCATGCTTTCTACTGCCCTTCATCATTACAACGCACCTATGAAGAAATACTTGGAATGTCCATTCTCATATAATTGTTTGCCTACGTGACCATTTTTTTTGTTGGCCGTTGTTCTCTTAGTATCTCGTGTTATTATTGGTTGTCGTGCCTTCTTGTATTTCCTTTGATCTTCTTATCTAGATGTGTACTTAGGCTCCTGGTGCTATCTTTTATTGTCTGCACATGTGAGTTTTTTGGTTTTAGCTATCTGTTTACCTGGGGGGATCTGTTGCCACTAATGTGGATGTTTGTGTGTGTGTGTGTGTGTGTGTGTGCGTCTGCGTGTTTCTTGTTATTATTTTCTCGTTTGTTAATGAATCCCTAATTATGGTGGTCTGTCTGGTTCTTTCTCACCCGTCCAAGACCATATTAAAAAAATGTTTCTGGTGTGTGCAGGCCCTGAATACTTCTGATTTATTGTTTAGAAATGTGTATTCTGATTGTAAGATAATAATTGTAGGATTCACAATTTCTCTCTTTTGTGCACAGTGAACACTTCTTTGACCCTTTGATGTATGGCTTTTTTGCGGTCTAAGATCTTCCATTCTTTATTAAAGGGTTCATCCTTGTTTTTTTTATATTCCCATACTTTGTTAGATAGTGCTGTTGTGTTCCTTTTGTTTTTGTGTCTGAAGGATGCTTTATGTGCATAGTATCTTTGTTTAAAACTACTAAGAGTATTTACGGGGTTTGAAGGAGCTCTTATTTCTCCGTAGTTGTAGGCAAATTGTTGGACAAAGAAGGAACAAACATGAAAGTAAATGCAGACACTTGTATTAACATAAATTACATAAATTTTTTTTGCAAATTTTATTGGTATTTGCTATCAGACTTATCTGTGAGTTAAGCAGTGTTCTTGGAGTAGTGGTGATAACAGAGGTATTCTGTTCATTGGTAGGAAATGTTGATAAGATGCTTCATCTCAGTAGTTTCTCGTCCTTCAGTCAGTTTGCTATTGTACCCGCCTTATAACGTTTGCTGATACAATGCCTTAGAAGTGAGCTGGTTGTAGAGTTCTGTGATAAGTGGGCCCTGTTTTGGGCTTGCTGATGAGAGCGTTTATTTTTATGTCTCTCCTCCAGTAAATGCTATGTGATAAGTGAAGAAATTTGGTTTTGGCGCCAACATACGATGTTGGCAATTCGCCCTCTAGCAGCAGGGGGAAATAATTCACTATGGAATTTCCGACACTACCTTGCACCATTCTCTCAATCTTCACATGTCTCTGTGACTCTCTCTCTCTTTAACTCTTATCAACTAATACTCTATTTATGATGCTCAGTTTCTAGGCAGGGGAGATCACTCTACAATATTGCAGTTTGTCTTCAATAACACTGGTTTTGGTTTGGTCTGTTTTATGGCATATCAACCTCAGTGGGTCATTTAATGCTGATAAAGTTTTGAAGTAAATTCATTCTTAATGGATTATCAATTTTTTTATAAACACATTTTTCTAGCACCCATATGATAAGAAGGGGTTGGGGATTGCCATAAGGGCAATAGGGTAGAGGCAATCATATAGGTGCTAGGGATGGATCGGATTATGTATCAGTCTTTTTGACATTCATTAAATGTTTACCATAATCTTCAAAGAATCATGGGTGCATAGTGAGGCTTAGAATATACTGACTGTATCCCCTGTAGGAGACTAAATTAAATCTGATGGTGAGGCTCTAGTTCTGGAGATCTGGGAAATGGGGAGTACCCCATCATTGCTATTGATTGCAAGTCTACTCAGATCTGAAGTGACAGCACCTGTTAGGGTCCCATCCATGTTAAACAAATCTATTTGAAATGTATTTGTATTAAACTCCTAAACACAGTAGAACAATTTAGATACTTAGGCAGTAACATCTCCTCTACAGAAAATGACGTTAATGCACGTATAGGAAAAGCATGGGCCACAATAAATAAATTAACGATCATATGGAAATCCAATCTCACAGACAAGTTAAAGAGACAGTTCTTCCAGGCCGTTGTCGTGTCAGTACTACTGTATGGCTGCACCACCTGGACCCTAAAAAAGCGACTAGAGAATAAACTAGACGGGAGCTGCACAAAAATGCTGCGGGTGATCCTGAACAAGACGTGGAAACAGCACCCCACAAGAAAGCAGCTGTACAGCCACCTGCCACATATCACCCAAACTATCCAAGTAAGACAGACAAGACACGCGGGACACTGCTGGAGAAGCAAGGACGAACTCATAAATGACGTCCTCCTGTGGAAGTCAGTACATGGGCATGCCAATGTGGGCCAACCAGCAAAGACGTACATTGATCAGCTCTGTGCGGATACAGGATGCTGCATAGAGGACCTCCCGAGAATGATGAGCGATAGGGACGGATGGAGAGAGATTGTCATGAATATCCACGTTGACAGCGCAACATGATGATGATGAGATAGGAATACTTGATGCCATATAACTGTGCAAATTGTTTGTATTAAGCATTGTTACTTGAAGATATAATTGTTTACTAAGAATTATTATTAGTTACTTGAAACTATATAACTGTGTGCTAACAAATGACTATTATTTGATAAAAATAACTGCTTGAAACCATATAATTGTGTATGAATTATTAGTATTAGATAGGAATACTTGAAACCATATAATTGTGTATGAATTATTAGTATTAGATAGGAATACTTGAAACCATATAATTGTGTATGAATTATTAGTATTAGATAGGAATACTTGAAAC
Source organism: Doryteuthis pealeii (assembly GCA_023376005.1). Taxonomy (NCBI): domain Eukaryota; kingdom Metazoa; phylum Mollusca; class Cephalopoda; order Myopsida; family Loliginidae; genus Doryteuthis; species Doryteuthis pealeii. The sequence goes on along the minus strand of CM042142.1, from coordinate 134,727,786 downwards.
CATATAATTGTGTATGAATTATTAGTATTAGATAGGAATACTTGAAACCATATAATTGTGTATGAATTATTAGTATTAGATAGGAATATTTGAAACTATACAACTGTCTGTAAATTATTTATATTAGATAGGAATACTTGATACCATATATATATTTACCAACCCCTCTGCACGAGCAGGATGCAACAGAAGGTCAATTTCTTAAGCGGAGTTCAGCAGGTTTGAATTCAGAGTTTTCCTTCTCCTAGACTGGTTGCCTAACCAAGGCTAAAGAGCCCAGTCTGCCCTACTTGATACCATATAACTGTGTACAAAAAATCTCTTAACTCTTAAAATCCTGTTGTGAATTTTCTAAGTCCAGAGCATTCCTATATGGATATATAAAAAAAATGGCTAGAAAATGACCTTTGTATCTAAAGTTACCTGTTATTTCCTTCAAATCAAAGATTTCTACATATGTCTAATATTACATTTACACAAAGGCTGTTATTTGAGGCGGAAATTTGAGGAAAACAAATGAAACTTCTGGCCGGGTGGAATGAGGTGGTATAGGACTTTAAGAGTTTAACAACTATACAAAAAAAATGTAAATATAAATGTGATTCCTTAACCTCTAGGCATAGAATAAGCCTAGATGGTTTGAGATGCCATTGAAATCAATCAATCAATCATAATAATGATGGCCCAGTTTTGGTTGATATTTTGGCCTCTCAGTTATATTCAGTGTTTCTCCAATTGTCAAATGAGGGATGAGGTGGGGGCGGGGCTGAAAAGTTCATATGATGATGTCATATCTGCTGTTGAGGACTTTCTTGACCAATGGGATAAAAGCACTACAACACTAATGGAAGAAGTGTGTGGACTGCAATGAGGACTATGTTGAAAAATAAACCTCATTTAGTCACATTCCACAAGAGTATTTTTGTCAGCTGACCCTCGTACATAACATAAAACTAGCAGAAAACTTATCCTATGGGTGGAATTTTAAGTTATATGGATTGGCCATAAATATAACAATTACACTAAAATAAGGTGATTATTTCATAGTTGAGTAACATGATATTACAGAGTGACCCAGAAAAAACAGAACCCTCATTTTTTTCCCCCATTAAACTAATCCTAAACCCCAACCCTAAACCTAACCCTAGCCCTAACCCTAAACCTTGTTGGACTTAAACTTTAAAAAAATAAAAATTAGAATTAACAGTTTTATTACAAAATTTGTGGGTTCTGTTTTTCTGGGTCACTCTTGTAATATTATGTTACTCAACTAGGGGGGTTAGGGTTAGGGTTAGGATTAGGGTTAGGGTTGGGGTTGGGGTTGGGGTTGGGGTTTAGGGTTAGTTTAATGGGAAAATAAATAATTGGGTTCTGTTTTTTCTGGGTCACCCTGTAATATTATGTTACCCAACTAGGAAATAACCAGTAAGGTAATAAACATAATTATCAGACTGAACAAAACTTGGCTAATTTCCCTCAACTAAAATCTCCATTTTCAGATGTTTGATCCCAAAATTCATTTCGGCTTCATTTTCATCATCACCAAACTTCAAGTCATAAAAAATATAAAACAAAAAGAATTTGCCTAAAAAGAATTTGTGGAATGAAATGGAATCTTTACTAATGAACAAATAATGTCTTATCCAGATTGTCAAATATTGAATAACCCACTCACTCTTATTAATTATATTACATTTCTTCCAACAATAAAAGAGAGAAAGAAAGAATAAATAAACAAAATTCCATTACGTCACTTCACAGATGACATTTAAACAATGTTACACATTAAATTGTTTCAGATAAATATTCATTAGTATTGTAGAAAAGAATGTTTGTGTTTCTATAATGTGGTGAATTTCTATAGTAATGAATACATTCATCAAAATGCTATTTTTAGAAAAAGTCAATATATGTAAATATATATATTTTGGGAAATAATCAACTCATAGAATTTTTGTGTATTATATATATATATATATATATATATATATATATAAATATTTAAATATATATATTTATGCATGTTGAATTAAACAAAAAACACATCTCCTGTTTAACAATTTTATTTTTGATCTTTTCGAGTTTTCTGGCCAACTTTTTAATGTTTGGGTGAAATTCGTGAATAAGTCCACCAAAGTTCAGATCCTGAGTACTTTCGGCAGTCTCCCAGAAAATGAAAATACATGCATCGGCTTCACCTCAACCACATTGTCACGTCATCTAACCCTCACATTCTGCACAAAGAAAAAAATAAACAAAAACTCCAAATACTAGAAGCTCTATACATAAAACAATAGAAACCATCCTTAAACAAAATTAATTTCCAATGCAGTACACACATTTTAAAATGACTATAACAACTTTACCATCAATTCTTCTCCTTCCAGCCTCCACATTAATTTAATTTTTAAAAAACTGGAACACATCACCCCTGATGATGGCACTTCAAAGTGCCGAAAGTACTCGGGACCTGAACTTTGGTGAACTAATCCACGAATTTCACCCAAATACTAAAAAGTTGGCCAGAAAACTGAAAAAGATCAAAAATAAAATTGTTAAACAGATGTGTCTTTTGTTTAATTCAACATGCATAAATGAAAAAATGATGCCCAAATACACATATTTAAATATATATATATATATATATATATATATATATATATATATATGGGAAAAGAGGATTGGAATGAATCTGACAGAATGTGGTAGAGATATGAGGAACACAAGAACAAAACTCAGGCAAACGTATGTAGAATATACATAAAGCGACTGATGATGCCAAGCTCAAGGCTCTAATGAAATATATCCTACATACGTTTGTCTGAGTTTTGTTCTTGTGTTCCTCATATCTCTACCACATATATATATATATTATAAAAATGTACATTTTCTATAATGGTAACCATTATAACATGTGCCTCCATATATATATATATATATATATATATATATATGGAGGCACATGTTGTAATGGTTACCGTCATAGAAAATGTACATGGCAAGACGAGTTCAAATCCTGGGTGAGGCTGTTTGCATTTTATATAGCGCTAATACTCTTGGGAAAGGTATGAATACAACTATTCTCCCTCTATGCTATGGGTAAATAGTAGGGCAGACTGGGCTCATTAACCTTGGTTAGGCAACCTATCCAGGAGAAGGAAAATTCTGAATTCAAATCTGCTTAATTGCACTTAAGCAGTTGACCTTGTGTCTCATCCTGCCCGTGCGGGGGGATTGGTATATATATATATATATATATATATACAATATATTGGTATGTATATATATATATATATATATATATATATATATATAAGGGCAATTGTGTGTATGTATATGTCCGGAAGAAACTTCGAAAATAAAACAATTAACAGCAAAGTAAATATATATACACATTGAATATCACCAGTGCTTGGTTTTTGAGCAAAAATAATAGAGATTTGATTTATATTCGTGAAGGTGATAAAAAAAATAAAATTCAAATGATAACAGCATGGATTTTTTTTTTCATTTAATATCTTAGATAGTAGACATTAACATTTCTTTTCAGAGTAGCTGGATCAATGCAAGGTCTGTTTTTTTACATAGGGATTTAAATGGGACATCCCATGAGGATTCAAATCCTGATTAAGTAATAATGGATCTGCGGGACTAACTTAAAGAAATCCCCCTCTACCCAGGTGATGCTGGGTGGCTGTTGCTAGTATATATATATATAGTTAAACAGGTTTCATTTCTTACTGAAATTCGGAGAATTTTTGAAATGTCGGAAAAAATAACTTCTTTTAAAATTCACGTTCCGATGCGGTCGAGAAAGACGGTTAATGACGTCATATTGCATGCGAACAGATTTTGACACGGAGCGAAGTTTTGTGGAATTCTAAATTTTCAAAGCATAAGGGATTTTATTTATTTATTTATTTTAAATAGAAATTATACGTATGTGTGATTTGTTGGTGGTTAATTTATTAATTTGTTAATAAAGTCATTATAGTGATTTTCTAAATAAAATTGTTGTTTTAGTCAAATCAAAATGAGTATTTAAATATGTTTGAAAGCATAAAACAAATTTGCTATTTCATATTCAAAGGAGGAGAGTAAAAACAATATTATGCAAGGATGAAGTCGATAACGACGTGGCAAGAGAAATAAATTCCACAAAACTTCTCTCTGCGTCAAAATCTGTTCGCATGCGATATGACGTCATTAACCGTCTTTCTCGACCGCGTCGGAACGTGAATTTAAAAAAAAGTTCTCTTTTCGAACATTTCAAAAATTCTCCGCTTTTTCCAATGAATTTCATTTCAAATAAGGATTTACTCTGATGAAGGTCGATATTTCTTTGTGTGCGGAACATTTCTACATTTTTTCTATTATTATTATTTCATTTCATTTGGTTATTTAAAAATAATAATAGTTTGAATAATGTACACATGGATAAACTCCTGACCGAAACACGTGTAAGTAAAATTAATTAAGATATCCTATATTATCCATTCTATACTTTCTTTCCTTTATTTATTTTTTCAACATATATATATATATATATATATATATTATATATATATACACAAACCTATGTACATCTCAATATAAATGTACAATAGGTTCTCTGAGCATAAAATAACTATACGTGGGTTGACATGCTGTTAAAATCAATCAATCAAAATCCTAGAATTGATCTGAAATGACTATTATTTTCATCTGGCCTCAGCAGAAATCTCACAATCGATTGAAAGTTGATTTTTGTCACACATTCAGGCTTTCATTCTTTTTTTGTGTGTGTTTGTTTAATGTACTAGTTGACATGTCTGTTTTTGGAAAGTTTAGAACATTTTATTATTTTCTACTTGAACATTAGAAGACACGAGAAGACACGAGAAGACAGTAATTCATTATAGACTGTGTGAAATAACAATATGGAATATGGCTGGTTTTGTTTCTTTCTTTTATTTTTGTTTATTTATTTTTTTAATTTTTTGCTGTCTGGAATTGCAAAATGAGATTCTTAAGTTTCGTGAGCAAACAAGAGAATTTATATTTGTCACAAAAACACGTCTGAATACACGACACAAAATATCCCAGCACAACAAAAAAACCAACAACAAAAGAAAAGTAGCACAAACATTGCTGACATAAGGTAACTGCTTAACGTGACAACGACACATTCTGTTGACCTTCAGTGTCGATATTTAGCGAACTAATTTGCTGGGGTAATTTGCATTGATTTGAATTTCTTTCTCATTTGACAAGTTCAAACTATTTGACTTTATAATCGATCGTTTCATCTTCCAAATGTCAATAATTTTTGTTCAACTAATAAGTGCTTTTATGTCTTAATACTGAAGCAAATATCAAAATAACATCGACATTTAGATCTGCCGATTATTGGGGTGAAGTTTTACTTGGGAATTGGGTTGTACAATAATCCCTATTGTCAAATTTCACTAGAGAGTAAAGAATTATTTCTCTAAAAGTCAAAAATGTTTGAAAACATTTAATTTTCTTTCTGACCCACTAACAATAAAAGATTTTAGATGAAAATTCATCTAACAAGTATGTGTCAGGCTGTGAACTTGTTGATTAACCCTCATATATATATATATATATATTTATATTTGGACCCTAACGAGGTGCCTTGAGAATAAGCTAGATGGGAGCTGCACAAGAATGCTGCGTGCGGTCTTGAACAAATCATGGAAACAGCACCCCACAAGGAAGCAGCTGTATGGCCATGTGCCCCCCATTTTACAAACCATCCGATTGAGATGGACAAGGCATGCTTGGACACTGCTGGTGAAGCAAGAATGAACTCATAAGCAACGTTCTCCTGTGGAAGTCAACACATGGACATGCTATCGTGGGCCAACCACCAAGGACCTACATTGACCAACTATGCAAGGATGCTGGATGCTGCGCAGAGGACCTCCCTGGGACAATGAATGATAGGGAAGGTTGGTGAGAGATTGTCATAGATATCCATGCTACTTGTGCAACATGATGATGATGATGATGATGATGATGATGTATATATGGGCCAAACAGCAAATTGGATATCATGAGGAGGATTTGCCAGAAACGATGACCATTTGGTATGGTTTGTTTTGTTTTACGGCATATCAACCTTGGTGGGTCATTTAATGCCGACAAAGTTGTGAAATAAATTAATTCTTAATGCATAATACAATTTTGTTTATCAACTCATGTTTTTCAATTTAACCCTAACAGGTACTACCACTCCAGGTTAGAATGGACCAGGGAGCAATGGTGATGAAGGGGTGCTCCACATTCCCCAAACTTCCAAAACTGGAAGCTCACCATATGACCAATAGGGACTGATGGTAAGAGAGAGAGAGAGAGTCATAGGAATCTGTGCTGTCAGTGTGACATGATGATGATGATGATGATGATGATGATGATGATGATTTTAAAGGTATATCTTTAGTTGATTGATAAAAAGATGCTTTCCTTTTCTACAACAAATATTTATTTTTCAATATAGTCTCCTTTGTTAATGCACTTAATTCAAGGATGAATCACCATTAGTGGGGCTTAAAATATGTTGACTGTATCCACTGCAGAGAGATAAGACCCGCCCCCCCCCCCTCTCCAAAAAAGAGGGTTTCCCAAGTATGACACAAACTGCATCTGGAAATCTGGGGGGTGTAAAGTACCCCCTTTATTTCCAATTCTCCCCAGTCCACTCTGACCCAAAGTGATAATCCCTCTTAGGGTCCCATCTACAAGTCAAATAGATATGTTTAAAGAATATTTCTATTTGATTAAAATACTTGATGTCATATAACTGTAAATTATTCGTATTAGGAACAGTTACTTAAAGCCACAATTATTTATTCAAAATCATTTTTAGTTATTTGAAACCATATAACTGTTTGCAAATAAATGACTATTATTAAATAGAAATAATTACTTGAAACCATATAATTATTAATATTAGATAGGAATACATGAAACCCTACAACCATGTGTAAATTGTTTGTTTCAGATAAGAATAGTTGATATCATTTAAGTGAGTGCAAAAAAACTCTTAAGAAACAAAAAATATAAATATAAATGTACAATGAATGCAATTCCCTAACCTTGTGTTGGCTTCCACAAGAGAACGTCGCTTATGAGCTCATCCTTGCTTCTCCAGCAGTGTCCTGCATGCCTTGTCCGTCTCACTCGGATAGTTTGTAAGATGGGGGGCAAGTGACCATACAGCTGCTTTCTTGTGGGGTGCTGTTTCCACGACTTGTTCAAGAGTGCACGCAGCATTCTTGTGCAGCTCCCATCTAGCTTATTCTCAAAATGCTTCGTTAGGGTCCAGGTGGTGCAGCCATATAGCAGCACTAATACAACCACAGCCTGGAAGAGACTTACACAACCATAATCTTTCTTCCCATATAACCATGTGCAGCACAAGAGATCTTACTTCATTATCCACCACACCGGTGCCGTATATCAACCTCTCCTAATGGTTCTATCCCATCACTAGCACCTATCTGCTGCAGACCTTAGAAAAGAATACTTGTCCACATCACTCATACAACTAGAAAGGAATATGTTACCCATTGCAAATACTTCACATCCACACTGCACATGTGAAGCCGAAGCGATGAGCATCAAATTTGTCTTCCTGTCTACGATCTTTGTCCAGATAAGGACAACCTTATAAAACCCGAATAAAACCCTTTTCCTCCATTATCTAAAATGATATAAAATGTGTAATGGTTATCATCATAGGAAATCGAATCTGTGACCCGAGTTCAAATCCTGGATGAGGCTGCTTGCATTTCACTTAGCATAAATGCCCATCGGAAAGACATTAATCCATCTCCCCCCCCCCAGCTATAGATAGGGATGACTATATTGTTTGGCCTTGCTTAGGTAACCAGTCTAGGAGAAGGAAAACTCTAAATTCAAACCATCTGTTACAATTTTATGGTCCATCCTGTAGGCCTTAAGCAAAAGCGCTTGTCCAGTGGAATTGGATTCTTGGTAAAGAGTCCACCGATAATGAATCCTTTGGTTCTTCTGGTAAAGAGTCCTCAGTTCCTTTGCCAATGGTCATAAGTTCCTCCTCAATGATTGCAAGTGAACTGTGGCGAGCATCAGTGTTTAAGTAGTGAATCAGCCACGCATTATGGTTGTTGATTGGCCGGAGGAATAAACCACGTGACCTAGGCTAGTCTATAAATCCAGGTGGGGAATTGGAGCACACCTTATATACCAGAATAATTCCAACACTATCTTTACTCTACTTGAAAATTAACCTTGTGTTGTGTCCTGCCCAGTATGGAGGGGTTGGGTAAATACATACAATGAATTTATATGGGAAAAATATTTGAGCATTTCCGGACCCTACTGAAAAAAAGACAAATCTTCTTTTCTGCAGGTGTTGATGTCAAAGATTTCAATTCATTGTCTACCGTGGAAGACTTTAACTACAGCCGTATGCTTGACTGCATCTTAGCCGAATGCATTCTTCTATTCTTTGAGTTTAGGAATGTTAAAACAAATCTTTGACGTATAAATTAAGAATAATTTCTTTTCAACTTTCCACCATTTCATAGGAACATTCTCCTTTCAAATTGCAGCAAGGAAAACCTGTTTTTCTTAGGAAAAATATTTCTTTACTCCCAAGTTTGCTTTTCATTCATTTAACTCTTTCATATTACAATGTTCTGGTTGTGGGAAAAAAAAACCCATAAAATTCTGACTAAATACTAGTTGTGGTTAGTATATTGCACCTGGTTGAAAATCAGGCCTCTTGGATTTTATTTTTTGTCTTTTCTTCAAAATACTCCCTTTAATATTAAATGCCCTAAACCCAATGAGTTTTTCATTGTTCAAAGCACCTGTGAAACTCTTCTTTTGATATAGCATGAAGCTGTAGCGTCATATTTACTTTAACTTTCCCTTGAGATGAATTTTCAGTTCAGGAAACAAGAAAAGGTCACACAGTACTTGGAGATCTGGTGAGAATTGAGGGCGCTGCACTTTGCACAGTTGCTGATCCAAAAGTATTGAGAACTGACACTGTTATGTTATGGTGCTCAAACACATGACAAATAGGAGAGAAAAGGAAACAAATATAAGGAAAGAGAAAGATATAAGGGGGGAGGGTGAGAGAGTGAGAGGGAGAGGGTGAAAGAGTGAGAGAGAGAGGGAGAGAGAAGGGGAGAGAGGGAGGGTGGTTGGCAAGGATCAGCTTTTATTCAGCTAGTGAGAGGAAGTGGGATGAGGGGTCATCGTGTGGGACTTCCAGAAAGTAGGAAGGGAGTGTACATTAAATTATTATATAACAGGCATTAACTAATTTAGGTGAAATCTAGACATCAAGCTGTGTGCACATCCTCATTCAAATATGAATTTTAACATTTTTGAATCAAAAGATTTTTTTAATCTATTTTAGATACTTTTTTTTTTTACCACTACCTGTATGTTGCTTTTTTTTTTTGTTTTTGTTTTTTTTTTTTTTAATGTTGCAGCTTTGACTAAAGGATTAGTCATACTTTCTGGTATATGTAATGAATATGAGGAAATGGGACATGAATCAAAGTTGTATAAAAGTTTTACTAACTTAAGCACTTTCAGTGAATCCAGTGCATTTATATACCCAACCCCTCCGACATGCGTAGGATGTGACAAAGGGTCAGTTTTCAAGCAGAATAAAACTGGTTTGAATTAAGAGTTTCTTTCTCCTAGATTAGTTGCCTAACCAAGATTAAGGAATCCAGTCTGCCGTATCAAAGTGTGAAGTGAAACACAACCAACCTTGTCCAGGATTTGAACTTGGATTTCTAATCCCATTTCCTAGGATGAAAACCATTTCCTTAACTGTTATGTGAATCCATTGTAAATGTAACAAGTATTTTATAATGATGAGGCATAGTGTAATGGTTATGAGCATAAAAAATGGAATTGCCAAACTGAGTTCAAATTTTAGCTGAATTTTTTTTGTATTCATTTTGCATAAATTTCCTTGGAAAAGATACAAAACCATTTCTTTATCGGCTACAATTGTAGAATGTTTTTTTGTTTTTTTCATTGGGCTCATGAATTATTATTATTATAAACATTGTAGAGTATAGAATTGCTCTTTTTGAGAAACTGCAAAATACACATATTACCCAGTGGGTTGGCATGGTCCCAAATAGGTTGTTTCCTTTTTTTGGCACTGAAAGTTTAACTTCTGCATATCAGACACATTTTTAGACAGAGATTGACATCTCAGACTCAAAAGATTGGCATCACAGATTAAACGTTAAAAAGTGGCGGAAATTTTTACTTTGTTTTATTTTTTTTTTTTTTTATTTGTTTTATTTTTATTTTATTATTTGTTTTATTTTTTTATTATGTTTTATTCTTATTTTATTATTTTTTTTTGTTTTATTTTTTATTTTCATCAGATGAACAGCAACTGAAAAATATTTTTTTATTTCTAATATTTTCAAAAAGTAAAAAAAAAAAAAAATGTTTGCACTTCTGAGCCAGATTGGTCCCATTTAAAAAGATAGAAAAACATTTATTGTTTGTAATTTTTGGTGATTAGAATTCCGATCTTCTTCAAATCAGGCAATTTGTCAGGTTAGTAAAATATTCATTTTTCTATGGTTTTCAAATCTGGGGGTCCATTTTACAATATAAATACAATGTCAAAATGATCCCTGACTTTCTGTCAAAGTTTGAAAATAGAAACAGGAAAGATAAATTATGTTAGAAAGTTACTTAGCATAAAAGTTGTAGAAAATGTTCTTATTTTTCCAATTTTAATGGTGAAATCAAAACAACAAATCTGAAATAGTCAAAAATGTTATCCTCAGAATTTCTTTAATAATTTGATGAATTGTTGATTAAATTTAATTCCACTTTTAAAACTCTTGCTATCCGCATGCCAGTTATCTTAAATACATCTTTTTTTCTTTATACATCTAGGAGTTCTGTGGTTAATAATCTGCGTCACCATTTTGACTAGTACCAATGTTGATCAACAGATGGCAGTGAAATTCAAGATGGAAGAAAAGGAAATGTACTTTAAAGTGTAAATACAACATTTTTTTAGATCAATAACTTTATCCACAGCTGCTGTGCAGGGTTAAATACACTACACACACACACACACACACACACACACATATATATATATATATATATATATATATATATAACAACAACAACCACCACCACCACCACCTCTCACATTACTAGTAGTGACATACATTTTAATTGGTTGTTGGCTGAAATTTTAAAAAAGAATATAAACTATTTGGTAAACATAATAAAAAACTGATCAAACCCAATATGTAGATTATGTGAACAAAAAACAATTGACCACTTAATGTTCGGTTGTCCAATCATAACACTGATAGAATTTAAAGAAAGGAATGATAAAATAAGACATTATATTCATAGGAAAATATGCAATTATTATAGAAAACTGAAATGTGAAGAATGATATAAACACCAACCAGAATGAATAACAGAATCCAAAGAAGTGTAGAGAGTTATGAGATGTGTTCAATAATATTAGGAATGATGATAAAATAATAAGACACAGTTTAGGCAAAAAATACGGAGAAATGATAAAAAACAAAGCATGTATTTATAAAATAACAAATAAATTTATTCGAAGAATAAATTCGTAATTAACAACAAATATGTGAATGTTCAAAAGAAATAGAATGTGTATATATGATGTGGAAAAGTTTGTTAAGAAATGTGTAATGTGAAATGTGAAATGTTTATGTAGTCGTCAAAGTTCGATCAGACATGGAACAGGAATGGAAATTAAAGTTTGTAAATGCGACCTGATGAAATGTATATTAATTGCTGTGGCGAGATCTTTGGTAGTTCGTTCGGACATCTGTTTCTTGGTCGCGTTCTATCTGGCAGCGAGATGGGATCTGTGTTTGTTTGTTGTTGTCGGGTGTGCGTCCTATTTGACAGCGAGATGAATTCTGTGTGTATGTTGATTTCCTCTCTGTCTTTTTATAATTACCAAATAGGATCAGATTGTAATAAATTTTTGGGCGCAAAACACAAGGACGTAGTTGAAAGCACATTGCTAATCTAGCCAACCGAACTTTGATTTTTGTGTAAACATTTGTTTTAATCTCTTTTCCTTAAGTTTAGGAAAGGATTGTGTTCTTGTGTTTGTTTTAATCTCTTTTCCTTAAGTTTGGGAAAAGAAATGTGTACGTGTGTTTATTCTTATTTTGATATAAAATATAGGATTGTATTCCATAGAAATTACTATCCAAACTGATAGAAAAAAAATCAATTGTAAAAAATATATCTAAGATTGGTGGGTTATCCCCCTTGGTCGACGTGCCTCTTTACAAACCAACTAATCACAGGCCCGCAAACTTGAGGGGCAAAATTGAAGATAAGAATTTATCCTCTTTAGAACTAGTGTCTATTGGGCACATATGTAAAAAAAATATTGCTCCCTAATTGTTGTAGAGGAGTTAACACCCCTACAAGATGGACTGGCTCATAGCCTTATAAGAGTCAACATAGCAATGATAAAGTCGGGAAATATATATTCAGACGAAATCACTGCATTTAACTACAGACATTTGACCCTCCTCATTCTTGGACACTTGTCTTGTGAATTGTACTACTTCTTGTTTTATGTTATAAGTATCTGTTAGCACCAGTTACAAGTGCTGAATAAAATATATATCAAGCACACTATTTCTCTGTGTATCTTTTACCATCTCAATGATATAACACTAATTCAGCAGATATAAAAAAAAGCACCATTGTAAATGCGATAACTTACCAACATTACGAGGACTCAGTTAAGTGGAATTGTATTGTTATATTTATATAATTAACATTCCTGCAGACAATACTATCGTTTGCAAGCACAAGTATTACAAGCGTAATTTCTTGTTTGTGTAAATGTATTAATACAATGTTATTTGAAATTCCATGTTGTGTTCATGTGTTTTCTGTTTTTAACTTCTGTCTGTTCAACATTCACAGCATAAATCAGCATACAATAGACCAGATATGATATTTAAGGATTATAAAAGAAAAACATACCTTCTAATTTATATGTTAATACCAACAGATAATTATATATCACTAAAAGAGTGTAATGAAATAAATAAATACCAAGACCAGGATATAGAAATTGAAAAAAATATGGCACCTTAAAACTACCACTGTGCCTGTCATAGCGGAAGCCCAAAGTATAATCAAGAAAGAGACAGATAAACATATTGACAAGATATTTAGCATTCACAGCATATACAAAAAATATGAAAAATACAAAAAATTGCACTTTGCAGAACTGCTCATCTCCTGTGGAGAGTACAACCAATGTGAGTGGAATATCATCACAAAAAAAAAAGGCGGCAAAAAACATGTGGACGAGCAGATTCTCAGCCCCCATGAATGAAACGAGTCTGGATATGTTTGGCCTGTGCGAGGGGGGGGAGCGTGGCGAGTGACCACGGAAATTGAACTCGTCACCTCTTCGTTGCTGAAATACTGGTGAAATTCCGCACAAGTAGTGCAGAGTAACCCGGATGTAAAGTCTCGTCGTGAGGATTGACGCGTTCTGATGAATGTCGAATGTACAATTCAGAGTAAGGAGCCCGGATGAAACACAGCAATTGGGTATTTAATGACCTGCCCTCCCAGATCGGGGGAGAAAGACTGCAGTAGGATTTTGGCTATTGAAACGCGTGGAAGAGAAGATATATTTGGATAGTGCTAGTGAGAAGACTTGAACTGCTGGGAGAGCAAAGCAATCACATACAACAACTGATCTGTGTTTGAAGGTGTCAGGAAGTGAGAGTAACGTGCTCAGTTGGTAGAGACTGTGCTGATGATGAAAGGAAGTACATTTCATTTGCTAAAAAACATAAATACATAGAATCCATATAATTGCTACCTTTTCTCAAGCTAGGTCTTGGGAAAAGATCTGATGAAGGATTATATGAAATGGAAAGTAAAGCTAAAAATCAAATGGATCACCTAATCCAGAAAATTAGACTGAGTGTTAATTAACAAGAAAAGACATTGTCACATCATGGATTTTACCATTCCAGTAGAGTGAAAATAAAATGAAATGAAAAGATAAACAAATACTTGGATCTTGCTAGAGAGCTGAAAAAACTATAGAACATGAGCATGGCAGTTGCCAAGGGAAAAGAGACTGTAGGAATTGGAAATCAGAGGAAGACTCAAAACCATCCAGATGACAATTAATTGACAAGTTGTTTTCTTCTTGTTGGTTCATTTTGGCAACGATTGGTGAATCTGATTGTTTCTCAAAATCTCTAAGAATTTTATGTCTCATTTTTTTTAACAAATTCTGGTTTGTACAAATACCATTTGTCAGGATGGTCAAATTTTAATCTCTTGCATAATTCCCTGTGGAACCCCTTTCCTACCCACTCATGCCTAGTCTTCTATTCCTTTTGTGTCACTTTGCTGTATTCATTTATATGACTAACCATTTAATCTCTGTCACCATATAACTTATACTTACTTTTCCTTGGATGTAATTGGTTCTTATGATATCATTTTGTGTTGCTATTAATAGAGATTCAGTTTCTCTTTTCAGGTTTCCCCTTCACAACCATTTCCAGGTCATCTCATGTGTGACTGCCGCCAGCATGGGTTCAGCATTTACCCCTTTTTGGTTTTTGGTCAACAAGTTCATCTTACGCCCTCCCCTCCCCTATCATGTGAGTACCCAGTGACCTTCCCACCATTTTAAGGTTTCCCTTAGAAAAAATATTTTGTTAGTTTAGAAACCCCTAAAAGTACATGGACCCTTGAGAAACCTATGAATCCACTCACACCCCTCAGCTATGGGTTAAATAGTATCACTACTGTTCTTCTACAAGGATGAACTTAGCATTTAATTACCCACGAAGGTTGATATGCCATTAAACAAAGAAAAGAAATCAATGACAATCTCTATATAATAATACTATTAATAATAAGAATCTATATCTGAAAGTATCAGTTCCCACTAGATCATTGAAGTTAAGCAGCAATGAGCATGGTCAATATTTAAGTGGGTGACTATTTTAGCAACAGTAGATACTGAAGGCAACCTGAGTCCTTTGTTTAGCAAAATAACTTTATTTGGCATTAAATAACCCCAAAAGTGTTGATATGCCATAAAACAAAACAACCAAGCAACCTATATTTTCATGATCCAATTTTCATGTTATAATAAAAATAGCACATCATAGTGAGATCTTTATTATCACAATGCAGTGAAAATCCTGTAAGAGAATAAAATAATTTCCAGTTGAGTTGGCAACTCAATAATAATTTTGTCAAGAGTTTTTCCTTATTTTAATAGTGAATTGATTTCTCTTCATTTGAATAAGGGAAATACTAAGGGAAATAACTCCAGAGATTTGTCAATTAGAAATGTTCATTTCACTTCCTATATCTTTTAAAAGTCTTAGAAGTTTACAACCTTTTTGAATGGCATATCAACCTCAGTGGGTCATTTAATGCCAATAAAGTTTTGAAATAAATCAATTCTTAATGGATAATACAATTTTTTTATAAACTCTTGTTTTCTATTTAACCCATAGATGGGACCCTAACAGGTACTACCACTCCGGGTCAGAGTGGAGCAAGGAGCAATGGTGATGAAGGGGTGCTCCACATTCTCCAAACTTCCAAAAGTGGAACCTCACCATCAGATAGAGTTTAACATCATTCCCAGAACATGTAGACCCTCAGTCACTCCCTTCTAGCACCCATATGATAAAAAGGGGTTGGGGCTTGCCATAAAGGCAATAGGGTTGGGAAAATCATATAGGTGCTAGGGCTTGACATGCCCAGCCGATTGATCGGAGGGGGTCTCTCTGACCGCCCGTCTAGCCCAAGATAGGGCCAAAGTGGAGTATTGCAAGTCATGAACTGCTCATCCACCTGGGTTCTATCCTTAAGCATCATGGGTCGCCACCTACGGCCAACAGGTGGCCCCATTGGGGGAGTCTTACCCCTCTGCAGAGGTGCAGTTGGTGCATTCTAACACCCCAGCCGACAGGGCAGCTTTTAACTTGAATGCTTCAAGGTAAATCTATAATACATAATAGAATAAAATAATTTTGTAAACAAATTTCAGAAGGGAATATCATATCAACAAAATATATTGTAGAACATTCATCAAATACTTTCAAGATGAAAATACTTTCAAGATGAAGGAGGTATTCTTATTGTAATGGTTATCATCATAGGTAATTTAATCAGTGACCCGAGTTCAAATCTTTGACAAAGTTTTTTTTCTGAATGTTTGAGATGAGGCTTGATGATTAGTATTATCTGCATTATTCGGAATATTGTCCTCATCTTTATTGTTATTTGTACAACGTTTCAGCTGATATGCCCTCCGGCCTTCTTCAGGTATTTCTTGTCGGACTCAGGAACCTTCTTTTTGGACTCGGGAACCTTCTTTTCAAACTCAGGAACTTTCCCGAGTCCGAAAAGAAGGTTCCCGAGTCCGAGTAGGTTCCCAAGTCCGACAAGAAATACCTGAAGAAGGCCGGAGGGCATATCAGCTGAAACGTTGTACAAATAACAATGAAGATTTGACAAAGTTGTTTGCATTTGAATTTGCACTAATGCCCTTGGGAAAAGCAAGAATCCATTTCTTCTACCCCCCCCCCCCCAGCTATAGGTAGATAGTAGGACAGGCTGAGTTATCTAGCCTTAGTTAGGCAACCAGTCAGAAGGAAAATTCTGAATTCAAACCAGCTGTACTCTGCTTAAAAATTAACCTTGTATCCCATTTTTCCAGTGGCTGAGAGGTTTCATAAAGATACGTCCGAGATGAATTTCAAAACTGAACATTTAAAATTGTAAAACTGAAAAGGTCTTATATACCCCTTTTTTATTGAGTATATGAGAGGAGAGAGGAGGAGATGAGTTCTTATGTGGGTCTATTTGGTCGGTGATCATCTTCTTTTGGCTGATTCCTTCCTTCTGCTGGCTGATTCCTTCCTTCTGCTGGGCTGATTCCTTCCTTCTGCTGGGCTGATTCCTTCCCTCTGCTGGGCTGGGTTGTCTGTGCCCATTTCATTGTTTGTAATAATGAAGCAAGACTTGATTATTTTACAAGATGTCTTTATTAAAACGTGAAGCCCAAAAGGATTTTTATAACCGTGCAGTGAGAAGTTGGCATCTTGGGAGAGAAGATCATATTACATCTAGTCCCTTTGACTAACGGCCAAAATCTAAGTCAGTTCCCTTCTTGTGTTCACCTTAAGCCAATCAGTAATCAGCATCTAGGTCAGAGAAAGGTGAACTGCTGTCAATAACAGTTAATGGTAACTTTCCATTTACCATACTATTATTTAAATGTTACTACACTTACAGACATAATTCATAGGCTACCCACAAATTATGTAACAAAGGAACCAAAATCTTTTGAAGAACTAAGAGTTCTATTCTCTTAGGTTCATGGTTTTTAGGAACTAGTTAAGAAAAAAGGCCAGTCAATATTTCAAATATGATCAGATTTTAATGGCATGTCAACCTTTCTAGGGTTATTTTATGCCTAAAGGTTAGGGAATCACATACATTGAACATTCATATCTTTTGTGGAGTTGTCTCTTAAGAGTTTTTGGTGCAAACAGTCCTATTGAATACAAATAATTTATACAGTTACACGGTACCAAGTAATCCTAATACAAATGATTTTAAACAGATCTATTTGAGCCAAAGATATGAGCTTAAAAGTTACTTCTACTCAGGGTGAGATTGGACCTTGAAGTAATGGTAATGAGCCTGAACATTAGATGGAATTTAATGTCATACCCAGCATTTGCAGGGAATACGTTCCATATATTCTAAGCCTTACTGACAGGGTGAGTGTTACTTTAGTTACTGATAACCTTTACATAGTTTTCTTCTTTTTTAAATTATTATTCAAATTATTTTCATTGAATTATTTATCTTTATATTTTAAGTGTTATTTTAAAAGCAATACTTCCTATTTATTTCCATGAAAACTACAATAGAGATACACTTGCAACTTACATCCATATGCACATAGATTTTAGGAAATCATATTCATTCATATCTAAATTTTGAGTATTTTTCTTTTCTTTTTTGTACACAGTCATATTGAACGTGAATTATTTTAAAACAAATCAGATGGGATCCTAACATGTAATACCATTCTAGCTAAGAGTGGGTATTGGAGTAACGGTAATGAAAGTGGTACTCTACACTCATAGATCTTCAGAACTGTAGCCTGACCATCAGATGGAGTGGCATACCCAGAACAGTCCTTTTTTTTAGGAGAGGGTGTCTTCCCTCTCTGCAGGGGATACAGTCAGTGTATTCCAAGTCCGACTGACAGGGTGAGGTAAGAGATGAGAAAATTTTCTGCAGTGATAGAATAATAATTCAGTAAAGAATTTTTGTGACAGTTGCATTAAAAATGATTTTAATGATGAAACTAAAAATGAAATACTTTTTTAAAATCATGTGTAACTTTTTTTTAAAGGGAAAGTGAAAAAAAAAAGATAATTTGACTTATTACTTTTTGTTCATTTTATTGTTACTTTTGTCTGTCAATGTTTTATTAATATACTCTCTCTGTATGTCCCCTTACCTAGGTTATATAGTATCCAACTAAATTTAACTCTTTGCTTACTTTAAAGCACTTACAGTGGCTCTCGCATTCTCTGCATACCACACCACAAAGTACAAAAACTGATGGTTAGTTCATTATAATTGAGCAGAAGGACTCAGATTATAATAATAATAGGACTTTATCTAAATTGAACAAGTTCTGAAATAAATAGATAGTGAACTCTGAAATATCCCACCATACAGGTAAAAAATACCAAGAGAATTTGGTAGGCAAAGAGTTAAGTATACACTTTTTAAATCTCATATTAAACACTATCACTCGATCTTATAGTGAAAATGTTACAATGGAAATTTGTGCATGTTAACCCCCCATTTAGCTATAACACAATGATACTACTTTTTTTGAAAGGGGATGATATACAATATCAACAGTGTTCTCATTAATGCAAGTGGTCCTTATGTACAGAATGTTAGATATAGGAATTTATTAAATTTGCAAATTTATCAGAGTTATTCCCCTTAGCCTATTTATTTTTTCCTAATTTTCTCACACCACAGTTGGTAATTTGGTCCCTAGTAACTTCAAATTCAAGAATAAATATAAATACCACCATTTCTCGTAAAATTCTACCCCCCCCTTTTTTTGATCTTGGTGTAAAGTTTTGTTTTCAATTGCATTCCCAGACAGAAACACAATAAATACAGTATAAGATTATAACTATTACGGCTTATTATACTTTCTGTCAATATGGTTTATTATTATTACTAGTAAAATAAAAAACGCCCTCTGGGCGACGTAAAATCAATATTGCTTGAGGGGAAGGGAGTTGAAAATTTAATATCAGAGAGTTTGTATCATAAGTAAAGTAAAATCATCAAATTTATTAAAGGAGTAAAAAATAAAATAAATTTATTAAAGGTGTAAAAAATAAAAATTTGAAATGGAAACTTAGTTCTGATAACTTTAAATATATATTAAAATAAAACAAACTATATAGAGATAGATAATACCAGGTATGTATTTATTAAAACTTGTTTAAAAAAACAATGAGGACTGTCTAACATTGCATACTCAAATTTTGAGTGTATTTATTCTATGTTATGACAATTTTGGGTAATGTGACGTAATATTTGTTACAGACAAAAACTGGAAGCGAAGCTCCATTATTAATAGACTAGCAAGAGTATATGTCCCTCTTTGTCAGGCGTATTTAAGTTTTAATGTAATAAAATATATAAAATTACAAAGATTAACAAAATTAAATAAGAATTCATGTAAAAAGATTACAATTATTTTAATTATATTTTTATTTGTCTTCTATAAAATTCATAGGATTGATTTTAATACATCGGAGAATAAAACAATATATTAGAGACCAATAACACCAAGTAATTATTCATTAAACCTGGTTTTGTTAAAACTAGTGTGAAAATTAACCACACCATCTATTATGTAAACTTTATTTCTTAGTGATATATAAGACACATTACTTCCAGGTCCACTCTGACCGCAGAATGGTAGTACCTGTTAGGTCCCATGTAAGGGTTAAGTAGATTTTTAAAAATGGGTTTTAAAAAGTGTGCTAAAAAAATAACAAGTTTTAAAATTTGAATAACCAACAAGAATGAATAAAACAAAACGTCTTCGGCATAAAATAACCCAACAAGGGTTGACATGCTGTAAAAACCAACCAACCAACCAACATCACATTGTCCTCATCAGTCACCAGTGTGTCTGCAGTCGCTGAAGAACATCATAAATCTTTGTTTATTAATCCAAAGTTAGATACACACTGTAATTCAAAGATTATAAAATGTTTTATTTGAGCATCGGATGTTAATTAGGAAAGATAATTTCTGTTTAAACACAAAATATACAGAAAGAAAAAATTATTAAAAAATCTTAGTTTAGTGTTACTGGCATTTAAAAAAAAAAGAATTATCTCCCCTTGTTCAATAGGAGATTTATAATCCTTTATGGAAGAAGTGTTTAGGGTGCAAGTTTAATCTGGACATCCATAAAATTTGACGGAAAATTAATGAGATTTGTTCTTCAATAATAAGAAATATTTCATGATGTTTTTTTTCCCTTTAGAAAATTATTCAAAATAAAATGATACTGGCACAGGATTATGATTTATCTATTTATATAAAACATGACTTTATTTTTATTGGTTATGCAACCTGGTGTCACCAGTCATAAGAAATTCTATTGTAATGGTAATATGAGCACTATTAGTCATTTGCATTTTGGATTTTCTAAGCTAACACACACATGCATGCACACACACACTATTTTCAACTATAAAATAGAATAACAATAAAAACATGATAAAAACTCATAATTCTGGTTTCACGTTGCCAATAATTTAACTGAATAAATATTTGTACACAATGTAATTTCTGAGTCATGTGACTGACATACTAAATCACGTGGTTCAATATGGAACCAAATTACAAGGTAAATACTTACCCTATGGTGACATTTAGTTACCAATTCTGTAATTATCGTAATAGTAATGTGATTTAAAGATTACATTGAGTACAAATATTTATTTAGTTGAATTCAACAGACTTTGGTGTGTCAATAGTGGCTCACCTGAAGATCAGTCAAGTGAAACTCAAAGTCATGAGATTTTATACTGTTTTATTGTTATTCTATTTTATAGTTGAAAATATTGTGATATTGCTATGCATTGTTGCAGATAGAGCACTGTAAAGATATATATATATATATATGTGTGTGTGTGTGTGTGTGTGTGTGTGTGCATTCATTAAAGAATTTGTTCAAAAAACATTGTTGCTGCTATATTTCTGTTAGCACTATGAACATTTCTGTTTGAAGAAAGTGCTAACAGAAAACTGAAAAATATAACAGTAAGATTTTTTTTTTTTAAATTTATAACAAATTTTTACAAACTATATAAAACTAGGTATACCCAATTGTCGAAAAATCCGTGCTTTTACTTCCCCCGTTTGAAAAAATTTTTTACCAAAGATCCCCAGTTAACAAATATCCCCCCCCCCACACACACACTTGCAATACTGTGGCAAATTTTGTCAGTTAGTAACTGTTAAAATAATCAGAATTTTATATCTTATAGTTTTTAAAATAATGATTTCCATGGATACACACAATACACTGATCCAATGCAAAGTGCACAGATACTACAATCTCATCCTTTTAAGAATTGCTAATCCATATATAAATAATCCGTATCCTATAATCAGAAGATGGCTTCCTTGTTGGTTACCAAACTATGTGAGCATTGTTAATGAGTTTGATTCTCACTGAGTGCCCATACTTCTGGTCTTGTGCAAACTAAGTTAAGCTTAATAGATATTTATTGTCTGAAGATAATTTTCATGTATCAGGCTAACAAATCTATTAATAATGGAATTATCTGTATTTCTGTCTGTAACAAAAACTACGTCATAGCTCTACTCCACAGCTTACGTCACAAAATTTGAGTAAGCAATTAAAATTTTTTTTTTACAGTAACAAGAAGTTAACTAAAAAGTTTAA
>CM042142.1:134640146-134705566 GCA_023376005.1 Doryteuthis pealeii | reverse complement strand
AATACAATAAAACGTATTTAAAATTCATGACTTAGTTTCACTGACCTGATCTTCATTCCACTATTGACACACCAAAGTCGTGAATTCAAACTAAATAAATTTTACTCAAAGAATCTTTTAAATCACATTACTATACGTATAATACAGAATTGTACAAATTCACCATAGGGTAAGTATTTACTTGTAATTTGTTCCATATTAACCACGGATTTAGTATGATCAGTCACATACTCAGAAATTACATTGTGACAAATATTTATTCAGTTAATTAATTGCAAGTGAAACCCAAATTAGAGTTTTTAATCATTTATTTTATTCTATTTTATAGTGAAAATATGTGTTGGCATGCATGTGGTGATCTTAGAAAACCAAAATGCAAATGACTATAGTGCTTCAATTACCATTACAATAGAATTCTTATACTGTGACACCAGTGCATAACCAATAAAAAAAAAAGTCATGTTTTATTATAAATAGGATAAATCATAATCCTATGCCCAGGTATTCATTTTATTTGAATAATTTTCTAAAGGAAAAAAAACATCATGAAATATTTCTTATTGAAGAACAAATCTCATTAATTTCCGTTCAAATTTATGATTCCAGATTAACTTGCACCCAAACACTTCTTCCATAAGGATTATAATCTCCTATTGAACAAGGAGATAATTCTTTTTTTTTAAATGCAGTAACAACTAAAACTAAATTTTTAATAATTTCTCTTCTGTATATTTGTTAAAAACAAATATCGTTCCTAATTAAATCCGATGCTCAATAAAACATGTTATATAATCTTTGAATTACATGCTGTATCTAACTTTGATTAAAAACAAAGATTTATGATGTCTTCAGCGACTCAACACACTGGACTGAGAGACAATGTGATTTGGTTGGTTGTTGCGTTTTTACAGCATTCACCCTTGTTGGGTATTTTATGCAAGACGTTTTTTTATTCATTCTGGGTTATTCAAATTTTTTACAAACTTGTTATTTTTTTGTACACACTTTTTTAAAACCCATTTTTAAAATCTATTCAAACCCTTACATGGGACCCTAACAGGTACTCCATTCTAGCGTCAGAGTGGAACCTGGAAGTTATGATTGTCTTATATATCACTAAAAATAGTTTACAAATAATGTGTGGTTAATTTCACACTAGTTTAACAAAACCAGTTTAAGAATAATTACCTTGTGTATTGGTCTCGAATATAATTGTTTTATTCTCCGATGTTTAAAATCAATCCTATATTATAAGGAAGGACAAATAAAGTATAATTAAAATTGTAATCTTTTACTAATCTATTAATTTTGTTTAATCTTGTAATTATATATTTACTTACATTAAAAACTTATACCCTGACAAAGTACATATACCTTGCTAGTCTATAATAATGGAGCTTCGCTCCAAGTGGTTTGTCTGTAACAAATATACGTCACATTACCCAAATTGGTCATAACATAGAAGAATTACACTCAAAATTTGAGTATGCAATGTTAGACATCCTCATTGGTTGTTTTTAAACAAGTTTTAATAAATACATACTGGATTATCTTATCTCTAATAGTTTATTTGAATATATATTTAAGTTATCAAACTAGTTCCATTTCAAATTTTATTTTTTAACCTTTAATAAATTTATTTATTTTTTACTCCTTTAATAAATTGATGATTTTACTTTCTTATGATACCAAACTCTCTGATATTAAATTTCAACTCCCTTCCCCTCAAGCAAATTGGATTTTACTCGCCAGAGGGCGTTTTTTTTATTTACTAGTAATATAAATAAACCATATTACAAAATAATACAGCCTAATAGTTATAATCCTATTACTGTATTTATTTGTTTTCTGTCTGAATGCAATTGAAAACAAACTTTACACCAAGATCAAAAAAAAAGGGGGGTAGAATTTTACAGAAATGTGTAGTATATTTATTCTTGAATTGGAATACGAGGACCAAATTACCAACTGTGGTTGAGAGAAAATAGGAAAAATAAAATAGGCAAGGGGGATATAACTCGATTAAATTTGCAAAATAAATAAATCCTATATCTAACATTCTGTACATTAAGGACCACTTGATTTAATGAGACACTGATGATATGTATATCATCCCCTTTCAAAAAATAGTATCATTTGTTATAGCTAAATGGGGCTAACATGCACAAATTCCATTGTAACATTTTCACTATTAACATCGAAGTATAGTGTTTAATATGAATTTAAAAATGTATAACTTAACTCCTTGCCTACCAAATGCCTTGTCATTTTTTACCGTATGTGATATTCAGAGTTCACTATCTATTTATTTCAGAACTTTCAATTAATTAAAGTCCTATATATTATAATCTGAGTCCTTTGCTCATAAATGAACTAACCACAGTTTTACTTTTGGGTGTATGCAGAGAATGCGAGACCACTGAAAGGCTTTACAAAAGGCAAAGATTTAATTATGGATGACTATATAACGAGGTAAGGGGACATACAGATAGATAATAAATAAAACACTTGACAGACAAGAATTAACAATAAAATGAACAAAAAGTAAAAGTAAATATCTTTTTTGGTTTCACTTCCTTTAAAAAAAATTACACATATTTTAAAAAGTATTTCATTTTTTAGTTCATCATTTAAAATCCATTTTTAATGCAAACTGTCACAAAAATTCTTACTGAATTATATTCTATCACTGCAGAAAACTTCTCATCTCTTACCTCACCCTGGTCAGGTCGACTGGAAACACTGACTGTATCCCCCTGCAGAAGAAGACACCCTCTCCTAAAAAAAGGACTGTTCGTGTATGCCTCCATCTATGGTCACTACCATTCTGAAATCTATGAGTAGTAGATGTACCACTCATTACCGTTACTCCAATACCCACTCTTAGCTAGAAGTATTACATTAGATCCCATCTGATTTGTTTTAAAATAATTCACGTTCAAATGACGTTACAAAAAAAAAGAAAATTACTCAAAATTTAGATATAATGAATATGATTTCCTAAAATCTATGGCATAGGATGTAAGTTGCAAGTTATCTCTATTTAGTTTTCATGAAAATAAATAGGAAAGTATTGCTTTTAAAATGAACACTTAAAATATAAAATAAATAATCAATGACTTTAAAGCAGCGGACAAATATAATTTAAAAAAGAAAAAATAGTAAAGGTATCAGTAACTAAAGTAACACTCACCCTGTCATAAAAGTTAGAATATATGGAAACGTATCCCTGCAAATGCTGGGTATGACATAAATTCCATCTATGTCACTCTACCTTACTTCAAGTCCAATCTCACCTGAGTAAATAACTTTACTCACATCTTGGCTCAAAATAATCTTGTTTAAAATCATTTGTATTAGGATTACTTGTACCGTGTAACTGTAAAATATTTGTATTCCAATAACTGTTGGCACCAAAAACTCTTAAGAGACAACTCCACAAAAATATGAATGTTCAATGTATTGTGATTCCCTAACCTTAGGCATAAAATACCCTAGAAAAGTTACATGCATTAAATCTGCATCATATTTGAAATATTGACTGGCCTTTTTTCTTAACTATTCCTAAAAACCATGAACCTAAGAGAAAGAACTTCTTATTCTTCAAAGATTTGTTCCTTTTCATAGATTTGTTAGCCATGAATTATGTCTGTAGTGTAGTAACATTTAAATAATAGTATGTAAATGAAGTTACCATTAACTGTTATGACAGCAAGTTCCACCTTCCTGAACCTAGAGCTATTACTGATTGCAATAACACAAGAAGGGAAACTGACTTAGATTTTGCGTTATCAAACGGGACTAGATGCTAAATATATCTCTCTCCCAAGATGCCAACTATCTCACTGCACGGTTATAAAAATCCTTTTGGGCTTCACGTTTTAATAAAGAATCTTGTAAAATAATCAGTCTTGCTCATATTACAAACAATGAAATGGCACAGACAACCCAGCCCACAGAGGAAAATCAGCCCAGCAGAAGGAAGGAATCAGCCCACAGAAGAAGAATCAGCCAGCAGAAAGAAGATTCAGCCCAAAAAGATGATCACCGACCAAATAGACCCACATAAAACTCATCTCCTCCTCTCCCTCTCAATACTCAATAAAAAAGGGTATATAAACCTTTCATTTACAATTTTAAATGTTCAGTTTGAAAATTCATCTCGGACTATCTTTATGAACCTCTCACCACTGGAAAAATGGATAACAAGGTTAATTTTTAAGCAGAGTACCAGCTGGTTTGAATCAGAATTTTCCTTCTGAACTGTTGCCTAACTAAGGCTAGATAAACTCAGCCTGTCCTACTATCTACCTATAGCTGGGGGGGGGGGTAGAAGAAATGGATTCGCTTTTCCCAAAGGGCATTAGTGCCAATTCAAATGCAAACAACTTTGTCAAATCCTTCATTTTATTGTACAACGTTTCAGCTGATATGTCCCTCCGCCTTCTTCAGTATTTCTGTTCGCCCCCCCCTGACTGAACCTACTCGGACTCGAACCTTCTTTCGACCGGGGAAAGTCCTGAGTTGAAAAGAAGGTTTCCCGAGTCCAAAAAGAAGTCCTGATCCGACAAAAATACCTGAAAAGCCGGAGGGCATATACTGAAACGTTGTACAAAATAACAAAAAGATGAGGACAAATTCCGAATTAAGCAGTAATACTAATCATCAACTCATCTAAACATCAGAAAAAAAACTGTCAAAGATTTGAACTCGCGGTCACTAATTTAAATTACTATATGATAACCATTTACAATAAATACCTCCTTCATCTGAAAGTATTTTCAATCTTGAAATATTTATGAAGTCTACAATTATATTTTGTGATATGATATTCCCTTCTGAAATTTGTTACAAAATGTTTTATCTATGTATTATAGATTGACCTTGAAGCATTCAGTTAAAAGCCTGTCGGTGGGTGTTAGAATCCACCAACTCACCTCGCAAGGTAGACTCCCCCAATGGCCCACCTGTGGGGGGCGCGGGGAGGGCCGTAGGTGGCGACCCATGATGCTTAAGATAGAACCCAGGTGGATGAGCAGTTCATGACTTGCAATACTCCACTTGGCCCTATCTTGGGCTAGACGGGCGGTCAGAGAGACCCCCTCCGATCAATCGGCGGGCATTCAAGCCCTAGCACCTATATGATTCCCAACCCTATTGCTTATGGCAAGCCCCAACCCCTTTTTATCATATGGTGCTGAGAAGGAGTGACTGAGGTCTACATGTTCTGGGAATGATGTTAAACTCTATCTGATGGTAGTTCCACTTTGAAGTTTGGAGAATGTGGACACCCCTTCATCACCATTGCTCCTTGCTCCACTCTGACCCGAGTGTAGTACCTGTTAGGGTCCCATCTAGGGTTAAATAGAAAACAAGATTTATAAAAAAATTGTATTATCCATTAAGAATTGATTTATTTCAAAACTTATGGCATTAAATGACCCACTGAGTTATATGCCATAAAACAAAACCAACCAAACCAAAATCAAGTTAAAAGGTTGTAAAACTTCTAAGACTTTTAAAAATATAGGAAGTGAAATGAACATTCTAATTGACAAATCTCTGGAGTTATTTCCTGTATTCCCTATTCAAAGAAGAGAGAAATCAATTCACTATTAAATAAGGAAAAACTCTTGACAAAATTATTATTGATTGCCAACTCAACTGGAAATTATTTATTCTCTTACAGGATTTCACTGCATTGTGATAATAAAGACTCACTATGATTGCTATTTTATTATAACATGAAAATTGGATCATGAAAATATAGGTTGCTTGGTTGTTTTGTTATGGCATATCAACACTTTTGGGGTTATTTAATGCCAAATAAAGTTATTTTGCTAAACAAAGGACTCAGTTGCCTTCAGTATCTACTGTTGCTAAAATAGTCACCCACTTAAATATTGACCATGCTCATTGCTGCTTAACTTCAATGATCTAGTGGGAACTGATACTTTCAGATATAGATTCTTATTATTAATAGTATTATTATATAGAGATTGTCATTGATCTTTTCTTTGTTTAATGGCATATCAACCTTCGTGGTAATTAAATGCTAAGTTCATCCTTGTAGAAGAACAGTAGTGATACTATTTAACCCATAGCTGAGGGGTGTGAGTGGATTCATAGGTTTCTCAAGGGTCCATGTACTTTTAGGGGTTCTAAACTAACAAAATATTTTCTAAGGAAACCTTAAATGGTGGAAGGTCACTGGGTACTCACATGATAGGGGGGGAGGCGTAAGATGAACTTGTTGACCAAAAAACCAAAAAGGGGTAAATGCTGAACCCATGCTGGCGGCAGTCACACATGAGATGACCTGGAAATGTGTTGTGAAGGGAAACCTGAAAAGAAAACTGAATCTCTATTAATAGCAACACAAAATGATATCATAAGAACCAATTACATCCAAGGAAAGTAAGTATAAGTATATGGTGACAGAGATTAAATTGGTTAGTCATATAAATGAATACAGCAAAGTGACACAAAAGGAATAGAAGACTAGCATGAGTGGTAGGAAAGGGGTTCCACAGGGAATTATGCAAGAGATTAAAATTTGACCATCCTGACAAATGGTATTTGTACAAACCAGAATTTGTTAAAAAAATGAGACATAAAATTCTTAGAGATTTTGAGAAACAATCAGATTCACCAACCGTTGCCAAAATGAACCAACAAGAGAAAACAACTGTCAATTAATTGTCATCTGGATGTTTTGAGTCTTCCTCTGATTTCCAATTCCTACAGTCTCTTTTCCCTTGGCAACTGCCATGCTCATGTTCATATTTTTTCAGCTCTCTAGCAAATCCAAGTATTTGTTATCTTCATTTTATTTATTCACTCTACTGGAATGGTAAAACCATGATGTGACAATGTCTTTTCTTGTTAATTAACACTCAGTCTAATTTTCTGGATTAGGTGATCCATTTGATTTTAGCTTTACTTCCATTTCATATAATCCTTCATCAGATCTTTTCCCAAGACCTAGCTTGAGAAAAGGTAGCAATTATATGGTTCTATGTATTTATGTTTTTAGCAAATGAAATGTACTTCCTTCATCATCAGCACAGTCTCTACCAACTGAGCACGTTACTCTCACTTCCTGACACCTTCAAAACACAGATCAGTTTGTATGTGATGCTTTGCTCTCCCAGCAGTTCAAGTCTTCTCACTAGCACTATCCAAATATATCTTCTCTTCCACGCGTTTCAATAGCCAAAAATCCTA
Source organism: Doryteuthis pealeii (assembly GCA_023376005.1). Classification (NCBI taxonomy): domain Eukaryota; kingdom Metazoa; phylum Mollusca; class Cephalopoda; order Myopsida; family Loliginidae; genus Doryteuthis; species Doryteuthis pealeii. The sequence continues at coordinate 134,698,339 of CM042142.1, read as the reverse complement.
CTGCAGTCTTTCTCCCCCGATCTGGGAGGCAGGTCATTAAATACCCAATTGCTGTGTTCATCCGGGCTCCTTACTCTAATTGTACATTCGACATTCATCAAACGCGTCAATCCTCACGACGAGACTTTACATCCGGGTTACTCTGCACTACTTGTGCGGAATTTCACCAGTATTTCAGCAACGAAGAGGTGACGAGTTCAATTTCCGTGGTCACTCGCCACGCGCCCCCCCCCTCGCACAGGCCAAACATATCCAGACTCGTTTCATTCATGGCTGAAATCTGCTCGTCCACATTTTTTGCCGCCTTTTTTTTTGATGATATTCCACTCACATTGGTTGTACTCTCCACAGGAGATGAGCAGTTCTGCAAAGGTGCAATTTTTTGTATTTTTCATATTTTGTATATGCTGTGAATGCTAAATATCTTGTCATATGTTTATCTGCTCTTCTTGATTATACTTTGGCTTCCGCTATGACAGGCACAGTGTAGTTTTAAGGTGCCATATTTTTCAATTTCTATATCCTGGTCTTGGTATTTATTTATTCATTACACTCTTTTAGTGATATATAATTATCTGTTGGTATTAACATATAAATTAGAAGGTATGTTTTTCTTTATAATCCTTAAATATCATATCTGGTCTATTGTATGCTGATTTATGCTGTGAATGTTGAACAGACAGAAGTTAAAAACAGAAAACACATGAACACAACATGGAATTTCAAATAACATTGTATTAATACATTTACACAAACAAGAAATTACGCTTGTAAACTTGTGCTTGCAAACGATAGATTGTCTGCAGGAATGTTAATTATATAAATATAACAATACAATTCCACTTAACTGATCCTCGTAATGTTGGTAAGTATCGCATTTACAATGGTGCTTTTTTTATATCTGCTGAATTAGTGTTATATTCATGAGATGTAAAATACACAAGAAATAGTGTGCTTATATATATTATTCAGCACTTGTAACTGGTGCTAACAGATACTTATAACATAAAAACAAGAAGTAGTACAATTCACAAGACAAGTGTCCAAGAATGAGGAGGTCAAATGTCTGTAGTTAAATGCAGTGATTTCGTCTGAATATTATATTTCCCGACTTTATCATTGCTATGTGACTCTTATAAGGCTATGAGCCAGTCCATCTTGTGGTAACTCCTCTACAACAATTAGGAGCAATATTTTTTTACATATGTGCCCAATAGACACTAGTTCTAAAGAGGATAATTCTTATCTTCAATTTTGCCCCTCAAGTTGCGGGCCTTGATTAGTTGGTTTAAAAGAGGCACGTCGACCAAGGGGGATAACCCACCAATCTTAGATATATTTTTACAATTGATTTTTTTTCTATCAGTTTGGATAGTAATTTCTATGGAATACAATCCATATTTTATATCAAAATAAGAATAAACACACGTACACATTTCTTTCCCAAACTTAAGGAAAAGAGATTAAAACAAACACAAGAACACAATCCTTTCCTAAACTTAAGGAAAAGAGATTAAAACAAATGTTTACACAAAAATCAAAGTTCGGTTGGCTAGATTAGCAATGTGCTTCAACTACGTCCTTGTTTTTGCGCCCAAAATTTATTACAATCTGATCCTATTGGTAATTATAAAAGAAAGAGAAATCAACATAACACAGAATCATCTCGCTGTCAAATAGGACGCACACCCGACAACAACAAACAAACACAGATCCCATCTCGCTGCCAGATAGAACGCGACCAAGAAACAGAATGTCCGAACGAACTACCAAAGATCTCGCCACAGCAATTAATATACATTCATCAGTCGCATTTACAAACTTTAATTTCCATTCCTGTTCCATGTCTGATCGAACTTTGACGACTACATAAAACATTTCACATTTCACATTACACATTTCTTAACAAACTTTCCACATCATATATACACATTCTATTTCTTTGAACATTCACATATTTGTGTTAATTACGAATTATCTTCGAATAAATTTATTTGTTATTTTATAAATACATGCTTTGTTTTTTTATCATTTCTCCGTATTTTTTGCCTAAACTGTGTCTTATTATTTTATCATCATTCCTAATATTATTGAACACATCTCATAACTCTCTACACTTCTTTGGATTCTGTTATTCATTCTGGTTGGTTTATATCATTCTTCACATTTCAGTTTTCTATAATAATTGCATATTTTCCTATGAATATAATGTCTTATTTTATCATTCCTTTCTTTAAAATTCTATCAGTGTTATGATTGGACAACCGAACATTAAGTGGTCAATTGTTTTTGTTCACATAATCTACATATTGGTTTGATCAGTTTTTATTATGTTACCAAATAGTTTATATTCTTTTTTAAAATTTCAGCCAACAACCAATTAAAATGTATGTCACTACTAGTAATGTGAGAGGTGGTGTGTGGTGGTTTGTTTTTGTATATAATATATATTATATATATATATATGTGTGTGTGTGTGTGTGTTGTTAGTGTAATTTAACCCTGCACAGCAGCTGTGGATAAAGTTATTGATCTAAAAAATGTTGTATTTACACTTTAAAGTACATTTCCTTTCTTCCATCTTGAATTTCACTGCCATCTGTTGATCAACATTGGTACTAGTCAAAATGGTGACGCAGATTATTAACCACAGAACTCCTAGATTATAAAGAAAAAAAGATGTATTTAAGATAACTGGCATGCGGATAGCAAGAGTTTTAAAAGTGGAATTAAATTAATCAACAATTCATCAAATTATTAAGAAATTCTGAGGATAACATTTTTGACTATTTCAGATTTGTTGTTTTGATTTCACCATTAAAATTGGAAAAATAAGAAACATTTTCTACAACTTTTATGCTAAGTAACTTTCTAACATAATTTATCTTTCCTTGTTCTATTTCAAACTTTGACAGAAAGTCAGGATCATTTTGACATTGTATTTATATTGTAAAATGGACCCCCAGATTTGAAAACCATAGAAAAAGAATATTTTACTAACCTGACAAATTGCCTGATTTGAAGAAGATCGGAATCTAATCACCAAAAAATTACAAAAACAATAAATGTTTTCTATCTTTTTAAATGGGACCAACTGGCTCAGAAGTGCAAACATTTTTTTTTTTTTTACTTTTTGAAAATATTAGAAATAAAAAAATATTTTCAGTTGCTGTTCATCTGATGAAAATAAAAAATAAAACAAAAAAAAATAATAAAAAGAATAAAACATAATAAAAAAATAAACAAATAATAAAATAAAAAAAACAAATAAAAAAAAAAAAAAATAAAACAAAGTAAAAATTTCCGCCACTTTTTAACGTTTAATCTGTGATGCCAATCTTTTGAGTCTGAGATGTCAATCTCTGTCTAAAAATGTGTCTGATATGCAGAAGTTAAACTTTCAGTGCCAAAAAAGAAACACCTATTTGGACCATGCCAAACCACTGTAATATGTGTATTTTGCAGTTTCTCAAAAAGAGCAATTCTATACTCTACAATGTTATAATAATAATAATTCATGAGCCCAATGAAAAAAACAAAAAAAACATTCTACAATTGTAGCCGATAAAGAAATGGTTTGTATCTTTTCCAAGGAAATTTATGCAAAATGAATACAAAAAAAATTCAGCTAAAATTTGAACTCAGTTTGCAATTCCATTTTATGCTCATAACCATTACACTATGCCCATCATTATAAAATACTTGTTACATTACAATGGATTCACATAACAGTTAAGAAATGGTTTTCATCCTAGAAATGGATTAGAAATCCAAGTCAAATCCTGGACAAGGTTGGTTGTGTTTCACTTCACACTTTATACGCAGACTGGATTCCTTAATCTGGTTAGGCAACTAATCTAGGAGAAAGAAACTCTTAATTCAACCAGTTGATTCTGCTTGAAAACTGACCCTTTGTCACATCCTACGCATGTCGAGGGGGGTATATAAATGCACTGGATTCACTGAAAGTGCTTAAGTTAAGAAAACTTTTATACAACTTTGATTCATGTCCCATTTCCATATTCATTACATATACCAGAAAGTATACTAATCCTTTAGTCAAAGCTGCAACATTAAAAAAAAACAAAAACAAAAACAAAAAAAAACAAGCAACATACAGTAGTGGTAAAAAAAAAAAAAGTATCTAAAATAGATTAAAAAAATCTTTTGATTCAAAAATGTAAAATTCATATTTGAATGAGGATGTGCACACAGCTATGTCTAATTTCACCTAAATTAGTTAATGCCTGTTATATAATAATTTAATGTTACACTCCCTTCCTACTTCTGGAAGGCCCACACGATACCCCTCATCCCACTTCCTCTCATAGCTGAATAAAAGCTGACCTTGCCAACCACCCTCCCTCTCTCCCCTTCTCTCTCCCTCTCTCTCTCACTCTTTCACCCTCTCCCTCTCACTCTCTCACCCTCCCCCTTATATCTTCTCTTTCCTTATATTTGTTTCCTTTTCTCTCCTATTGTCATGTGTTTGAGCACCATAAATAACAGTGTCAGTTCTCAATACGTTTGATCAGCAACTGTGCAAAGTGCAGCGCCCTCAATCTCACCAGATCTCCAAGTACTGTTGACCTTTTCTTGTTTCCTGAACTGAAAATCATCTCAAGGGAAAGTTAAAGTAAATATGACCTACAGCTTCATGCTATATCAAAAGAAGTTTCACAGGTGCTTTGAACAATGAAAAACTCATTGGGTTTAGGGCATTTAATATTAAAGGGAGTATATGCACCTGGTTAAAAATCAGGCCTCTTGGATTTTATTTTTTGTCTTTTCTTCAAAATACTCCCTTTATATTAAATGCCCTAAACCCAATGAGTTTTCATTGTTCAAAGCACCTGTGAAACTCTTCTTTTGATATAGCATGAAGCTGTAGTCATATATTACTTTAACTTCCCTTGAGATGAATTTCAGTTCAGGAAACCAAGAACAGGTACTTTGGAGATCTGGTGTGAGAATTGAGGGCGCTGCACTTTGCACAGTTGCTGAGTATTGAGAACTGACACTGTTATGTTATGGTGCTCAAACACATGACAAATAGGAGAGAAAAGAAAAAAATAATATAAGGAAAGAGAAAATATAAAGGGAGGGTGAGAGAGTGAGAGGGAGAGGTGAAAGAGTGAGAGAGAGAGGAGAGAGAAGGGGAGAGAGGAGGTGGTTGGCAAGGATCAGCTTTTATTCAGCTAGTGAGAGAATGGATGAGGGGTCATCGTGTGGGACTTCCAGAAAGTAGAAGGGAGTGTACATTAAATTATATATAACAGGCATTAACTAATTTAGGTGAAATCTAGACCATCAAGCTGTGTGCACATCCTCATTCAAATATGAATTTTAACATTTTTGAATCAAAAGATTTTTTAAATCTATTTTAGATACTTTTTTTTTTTACCACTACCTGTATGTTGCTTGTTTTTTTGTTTTGTTTTTGTTTTTTTAATGTTGCAGTTGACTAAAGGATTAGTCATACTTTTCTGGTATATGTAATGAATATGAGGAAATGGGACATGAATCAAAGTTGTATAAAAGTTTACTAACTTAAGCACTTTCAGTGAATCCAGTGCATTTATATACCCAACCCCTCCGACATGCGTAGATGTGACAAAGGGTCAGTTTTCAAGCAGAATAAAACTGGTTTGAATTAAGAGTTTCTTTCTCCTAGATTAGTTGCCTAACCAAGATTAAGGAATCCAGTCTGCCGTATCAAAGTGAAGTGAAACACAAACCAACCTTCCAGGATTTGAACTTGATTTCTAATCCATTTCCTAGGATGAAAACCATTTCCTTAACTGTTATGTGAATCCATTGTAAATGTAACAAGTATTTTATAATGATGAGCATAGTGTAATGGTTATGAGCATAAAAAATGGAATTGCCAAACTGAGTTCCAAATTTTAGCTGAATTTTTTTTGTATTCATTTGCATAAATTTCCTTGGAAAATACAAAACCATTTCTTTATCGGCTAACAATTGTAGAATGTTTTTTTTTTTCATTGGGCTCATGAATTATTATTATTATAAACATTGTAGAGTATAGAATTGCTCTTTTTGAGAAACTGCAAAATACACATATTACCCAGTGGTTGCATGGTCCCAAAAGGTTGTTTCCTTTTTTGCCACTGAAAGTTTAACTTCTGCATATCAGACACATTTTAGACAGAGATTGACATCTCAGACTCAAAAGATTGCATCACAGATTAAACGTTAAAAAGTGGCGGAAATTTTTACTTTGTTTTATTTTTTTTTTTTATTTGTTTATTTTTATTTTATTATTTGTTTTATTTTTTATTATGTTTTATTCTTATTTTTATATTTTGTTTTATTTTTATTTTCATCAGATATGAACAGCAACTGAAAAATATTTTTATTTCTAATATTTTCAAAAAAGTAAAAAAAAAAAAAAAAATGTTTGCACTTCTGAGCCAGATTGTTCCCATTTAAAAAATAGAAAAACATTTATTGTTGTAATTTTTGGTGATTAGAATTCCGATCTTCTTCAAATCAGGCAATTTGTCAGGTTAGTAAAATATTCATTTTTCTATGGTTTTCAAATTGGGGGTCCATTTTACAATATAAATACAATGTCAAATGATCCCTGACTTTCTGTCAAAGTTTGAAAATAGAAACAGGAAAGATAAAATTATGTTAGAAAGTTACTTAGCATAAAAGTTGTAAAAATGTTCTTATTTTTCCAATTTTAATGGTGAAATCAAAAACAACAAATCTGAAATAGTCAAAAATGTTATCCTCAGAATTTCTTTAATAATTGATGAATTTGTTGATTAATTTAATTCCACTTTTAAAACTCTTGCTATCCCGCATGCCAGTTATCTTAAATACATCTTTTTTTCTTTATCATCTAGGAGTTCTGTGGTTAATAATCTGCGTCACCCATTTTGACTAGTACCAATGTTGATCAACAGATGGCAGTGAAATTCAAGATGGAAGAAAAGGAAATACTTTAAAGTGTAAATACAACATTTTTTTAGATCAATAACTTTATCCACAGCTGCTGTGCAGGGTTAAATACACTACACACACACACACACACACACACACACACATATATTATATAAATATAATATATATATATAACAACAACAACCACCACCACCACCACCTCTCACACTACTAGTACATACATTTTATTGGTTGTTGGCTGAAATTTAAAAAAGAATATAACTATTAAACATAATAAAAAACTGATCAAACCCAATATGTAGATTATGTGAACAAAAAACAATTGACCACTTAATGTTCGTTGTCCAATCATAACACTGATAGAATTTAAAGAAGAAATGATAAAATAAGACATTATATTCATAGGAAAATATGCAATTATAAAACTGAAATGTGAAGAACAACCAACCAGAATGAATAACAGAATCCAAAGAAGTGTAAGAAAAAGGTTCAATAATATTAGGAATGATGATAAAATATAAGACACAGTTTAGGCAAAAATACGGAGAAATGATAAAAAAAAGCAATATTATAAAATAATAAATTTATTCGAAGAATAAATTCGTAATTAACAACAAATATGTGAATGTTCAAAAAATAGAATGGTATATATGATGTGGAAAAGTTTGTTAAGAAATGTGTAATGTGAAATGTGAAATGTTTATGTAGTCGTCAAAGTTCGATCAGACATGGAACAGGAATGGAAATTAAAGTTTGTAAATGCGACCTGATGAAATGTATATTAATTGCTGTGGCGAGATCTTTGGTAGTTCGTTCGGACATCTGTTTCTTGGTCGCGTTCTATCTGGCAGCGAGATGGATCTGTGTTTGTTTGTTGTTGTCGGGTGTGCGTCCTATTTGACAGCGAGATGAATTCTGTGTGTATGTTGATTTCCTCTCTGTCTTTTTATAATTACCAAATAGGATCAGATTGTAATAAATTTTTTGAAACACAAAGGACGTAGTTGAAAGCACATTGCTAATCTAGCCAACCGAACTTTGATTTTTGTGTAAACATTTGTTTTAATCTCTTTTCCTTAAGTTTAGGAAAGGATTGTGTTCTTGTGTTTGTTTTATCTCTTTCCTTAAGTTGGGAAAAGAAATGGTGACGTGTTTATTCTTATTTTGATATAAATATAGGATTGTATTCCATAGAAATTACTATCCAAACTGATAGAAAAAAATCAATTGTAAAAATATATCTAAGATGGGTGGGTTATCCCCCTTGGTCGACGTGCCTCTTTTACAAACCAACTAATCACAAGGCCCGCAAACTTGAGGGGCAAAATTGAATAAAATTTATCCTCTTTAGAACTAGTGTCTATTGGGCACATATGTAAAAAAAATATTGCTCCCTAATTGTTGTAGAGGAGTTAACACCCCTACCAATGGACTGGCTCATAGCCTTATAAGAGTCAACATAGCAATGATAAAGTCGGGAAATAATATTCAGACGAAATCACTGCATTTAACTACAGACATTTGACCCTCCATCTTGGACACTTGTCTTGAATTGTACTACTTCTTGTTTTATGTTATAAGTATCTGTTAGCACCAGTTACAAGTGCTGAATAAAATATATATTCAAGCACACTATTTCTCTGTGTATCTTTTACCATCTCAATATATAACACTAATTCAGCAGATATAAAAAAAAGCACCATTGTAAATGCGATAACTTACCAACATTACAGGACTCAGTTAAGTGGAATTGTATTTTATATTTATATAATTAACATTCCTGCAGACAATACTATCGTTTGCAAGCACAAGTATTACAAGCGTAATCTTTTTGTGTAAATGTATTAATACAATGTTATTTGAAATTCCATGTTGTGTCATGTGTTTCTGTTTTTAACTTCTGTCTGTTCAACATTCACAGCATAAATCAGCATACAATAGACCAGATATGATATTTAAGGATTAAAAAGAAAAACATACCTTCTAATATATGTTAATACCAACAGATAATTATATATCACTAAAGAGTGTAATGAAATAAATAAATACCAAGACCAGGATATAGAAATTGAAAAAAAAATATGGCACCTTAAAACTACCACTGTGCCTGTCATAGCGGAAGCCAAAGTATAATCAAGAAAGAGACAATAAACATATTGACAAGATATTTAGCATTCCACATATACAAAAAATATGAAAAATACAAAAAATTGCACTTTGCAGAACTGCTCATCTCTGTGAGAGTACAACCAATGTGAGTGGAATATCATCACAAAAAAAAAAGCGGCAAAAAACATGTGGACGAGCAGATTCTCAGCCCCCATGAATGAAACGAGTCTGGATATGTTTGCCTGTGCGAGGGGGGAGCGTGGCGAGTGACCACGGGAAATTGAACTCGTCACCTCTTCGTTGCTGAAATACTGGTGAAATTCCGCACAAGTAGTGCAGAGTAACCCGGATGTAAAGTCTCGTCGTGAGGATTGACGCGTTCTGATGAATGTCGAATGTACAATTCAGAGTAAGAGCCCGATGAAACACAGCAATTGGGTATTTAATGACCTGCCCTCCCAGATCGGGGAGAAAAGACTGCAGTAGGATTTTGGCTATTGAAACGCGTGAAGAAATATATTTGGATAGTGCTAGTGAGAAGACTTGAACTGCTGGGAGAGCAAAGCAATCACATACAACAACTGATCTGTGTTTGAAGGTGTCAGGAAGTGAGAGTAACGTGCTCAGTTGGTAGAGACTGTGCTGATGATGAAAGGAAGTACATTTCATTTGCTAAAAAACATAAATACATAGAATCCATATAATTGCTACCTTTTCTCAAGCTAGGTCTTGGGAAAAGATCTGATGAAGGATTATATGAAATGGAAAGTAAAGCTAAAAATCAAATGGATCACCTAATCCAGAAAATTAGACTGAGTGTTAATTAACAAGAAAAGACATTGTCACATCATGGATTTTACCATTCCAGTAGAGTGAAAATAAAATGAAATGAAAAATAAACAAATACTTGGATCTTGCTAGAGAGCTGAAAAAACTATAGAACATGAGCATGGCAGTTGCCAAGGGAAAAGAGACTGTAGGAATTGGAAAATCAGAGGAAGACTCAAAAACCATCCAGATGACAATTAATTGACAAGTTGTTTTCTTCTTGTTGGTTCATTTTGGCAACGATTGGTGAATCTGATTGTTTCTCAAAATCTCTAAGAATTTTATGTCTCATTTTTTTTAACAAATTCTGGTTTGTACAAATACCATTTGTCAGGATGGTCAAATTTTAATCTCTTGCATAATTCCCTGTGGAACCCTTTCCTACCCACTCATGCCTAGTCTTCTATTCCTTTTGTGTCACTTTGCTGTATTCATTTATATGACTAACCATTTAATCTCTGTCACCATATAACTTATACTTACTTTTCCTTGGATGTAATTGGTTCTTATGATATCATTTTGTGTTGCTATTAATAGATTCAGTTTCTCTTTTCAGGTTTCCCCTTCACAACCATTTCCAGGTCATCTCATGTGTGACTGCCGCCAGCATGGGTTCAGCATTTACCCCTTTTGGTTTTGGTCAACAAGTTCATCTTACGCCCTCCCCTCCCTATCATGTGAGTACCCAGTGACCTTCCCACCATTTTAAGGTTTCCCTTAGAAAAATATTTGTTTAGTTTAGAAACCCCTAAAAGTACATGGACCCTTGAGAAACCTATGAATCCACTCACACCCCTCAGCTATGGGTTAAATAGTATCACTACTGTTCTTCTACAAGGATGAACTTAGCATTTAATTACCCACGAAGGTTGATATGCCATTAAACAAAGAAAAGAAATCAATGACAATCTCTATATAATAATACTATTAATAATAAGAATCTATATCTGAAAGTATCAGTTCCCACTAGATCATTGAAGTTAAGCAGCAATGAGCATGGTCAATATTAAGTGGGTGACTATTTTAGCAACAGTAGATACTGAAGGCAACCTGAGTCTTTGTTTAGCAAAATAACTTTATTTGGCATTAAATAACCCCAAAAGTGTTGATATGCCATAAAACAAAACAACCAAGCAACCTATATTTTCATGATCCAATTTTCATGTTATAATAAAAATAGCACATCATAGTGAGATCTTTATTATCACAATGCAGTGAAAATCCTGTAAGAGAATAAAATAATTTCCAGTTGAGTTGGCAACTCAATAATAATTTTGTCAAGAGTTTTTCCTTATTTTAATAGTGAATTGATTTCTCTTCATTTGAATAAGGGAAATACTAAGGGAAATAACTCCAGAGATTTGTCAATTAGAAATGTTCATTTCACTTCCTATATCTTTTAAAAGTCTTAGAAGTTTACAACCTTTTAACTTGATTTTGGTTTGGTTTGGTTTTGTTTTATGGCATATCAACCTCAGTGGGTCATTTAATGCCAATAAAGTTTTGAAATAAATCAATTCTTAATGGATAATACAATTTTTTTATAAACTCTTGTTTTCTATTTAACCCATAGATGGGACCCTAACAGGTACTACCACTCCGGGTCAGAGTGGAGCAAGGAGCAATGGTGATGAAGGGGTGCTCCACATTCTCCAAACTTCCAAAAGTGGAACCTCACCATCAGATAGAGTTTAACATCATTCCCAGAACATGTAGACCTCAGTCACTCCCTTCTAGCACCCATATGATAAAAAGGGGTTGGGCTTGCCATAAAGGCAATAGGGTTGGGAAAATCATATAGGTGCTAGGGCTTGACATGCCCAGCCGATTGATCGGAGGGGGTCTCTCTGACCGCCCGTCTAGCCCAAGATAGGGCCAAAGTGGAGTATTGCAAGTCATGAACTGCTCATCCACCTGGGTTCTATCCTTAAGCATCATGGGTCGCCACCTACGGCCAACAGTGGCCCATTGGGGAGTCTTACCCCTCTGCAGAGGTGCAGTTGGCATTCTAACACCCAGCCGACAGGGCAGCTTTTAACTTGAATGCTTCAAGGTAAATCTATAATACATAATAGAATAAAAATAATTTTGTAAACAAATTTCAGAAGGGAAATCATATCAACAAAATATATTGTAGAACATTCATCAAATACTTTCAAGATGAAAATACTTCAAGATGAAGAGTATTCTTATTGTAATGGTTATCATCATAGGTATTTAATCAGTGACCCGAGTTCAAATCTTTGACAAGTTTTTTTTCTGAATGTTTGAGATGAGCTTGATGAATTAGTATTATCTGCATTATTTCGAATATTGTCCTCATCTTTATTGTTATTTGTACAACGTTTTCAGCTGATATGCCCTCGGCTTCTTCAGGTATTTCTTGTCGGACTCAGGAACCTTCTTTTTGGACTCGGAACCTTCTTTTCAAAAACTCAGGAACTTTCCCGAGTCCGAAAAGAAGGTTCCCAGTCCGAGTAGGTTCAAGTCCGACAAAATACCTGAAGAAGGCCGAGGGCATATCAGCTGAAACGTTGTACAAATAACAATGAGATTTGACAAAGTGTTTGCATTTGAATTTGCACTAATGCCCTTGGAAAAGCAAGAATCCATTTCTTCACCCCCCCCCCCCCAGCTATAGGTAGATAGTAGGACAGGCTGAGTTATCTAGCCTTAGTTAGGCAACCAGTCAGAAGGAAAATTCTGAATTCAAACAGCTGTACTCTGCTTAAAATTTAACCTGTTATCCCATTTTTCCAGTGGCTGAGAGGTTTCATAAAATACGTCGAGATGAATTTCAAAACTGAACATTTAAAATTGTAAAATGAAAAGCTTATATACCCTTTTTATTGAGTATATGAGAGAGAGAGGAGGAGATGAGTTCTTATGTGTGGGTCGGTATTTTCTTTGGTGATTCCTTCCTCTGCTGGGCTGATTCCTTCCTTCTGCTGGCTATTCCTTCCTCTGCTGGGCTGATTCCTTCCTCTGCTGGCTGGTTGTCTGTGCCCATTTCATTGTTTGTAATAATGAAGCAAGACTTGATTATTTTACAAGATGTTTATTAAAAGTGAAGCCAAAAGGATTTTTATAACGGCAGTGAGAAGTTGGCATCTTGGAGAGAAGATCATATTACATCTAGTCCTTTGACTAACGGCAAAATCTAAGTCAGTTCCCTTCTTGTGTTCACCTTAAGCCAATCAGTAATCAGCATCTAGGTCAGAGAAAGGTGAACTGCTGTCAATAACAGTTAATGGTAACTTCCATTTACCATACTATTATTTAAATGTTACTACACTTACAGACATAATTCATAGGCTACCCACAAATTATGTAACAAAGGAACCAAAATCTTTGAAGAACTAAGAGTTCTATTCTCTTAGGTTCATGGTTTTTAGGAACTAGTTAAGAAAAAAGGGCCAGTCAATATTTCAAATATGATCAGATTTTAATGGCATGTCAACCTTTCTAGGGTTATTTTAGCCTAAAGGTTAGGAATCACATACATTGAACATTCATATCTTTTGTGGAGTTGTCTCTTAAGAGTTTTGGTGCAAACAGTCCTATTGAATACAAATAATTTATACAGTTACACGGTACCAAGTAATCCTAATACAAATGATTTTAAAACAGATCTATTTGAGCCAAAGATATGAGCTTAAAAGTTACTTCTACTCAGGGTGAGATTGGACCTTGAAGTAATGGTAATGAGCCTGAACATTAGATGGAATTTAATGTCATACCCAGCATTTGCAGGGAATACGTTCCATATATTCTAAAGCCTTACTGACAGGGTGAGTGTTACTTTAGTTACTGATAACCTTTACATAGTTTTCTTTTCAAATTATTTTCATTGAATTATTTATCTTTATATTTAAGTGTTATTTTAAAAGCAATACTTCCTATTTATTTCCATGAAAACTACAATAGAATAACTTGCAACTTACATCCATATGCACATAGATTTTAGGAAATCATATTCATTCATATCTAAATTTTGAGTATTTTCTTTTCTTTTTGTACACAGTCATATTTGAACGTGAATTATTTTAAAACAAATCAGATGGGATCCTAACATGTAATACCATTCTAGCTAAGAGTGGGTATTGGAGTAACGGTAATGAAAGTGGTACTCTACACTCATAGATCTTCAGAACTGTAGCCTGACCATCAGATGGAGTGGCATACCCAGAACAGTCCTTTTTTTTAGGAGAGGGTGTCTTCCCTCTCTGCAGGGGATACAGTCAGTGTATTCCAAGTCCGACTGACAGGGTGAGGTAAGAGATGAGAAAATTTTCTGCAGTGATAGAATAATAATTCAGTAAAGAATTTTTGTGACAGTTGCATTAAAAATGATTTAATGATGAAACTAAAATGAAATACTTTTTAAAATCATGTGTAACTTTTTTTTAAGGGAAAGTGAAAAAAAAGATAATTTGACTTATTATTTTTGTTCATTTTATTGTTACTTTTGTCTGTCAATGTTTTATTAATATACTCTCTGTATGTCCCCTTACTAGGTATATATATCCAACTAAATTTAACTCTTTGCTTACTTTAAAAGCACTTACAGTGGCTCTCGCATTCTCTGCATACCACACCACAAAGTACAAAAACTGATGGTTAGTTCATATATTGAGCAGAAGGACTCAGATTATATAATAATAGGACTTTATCTAAATTGAACAAGTTCTGAAATAAAATAGATAGTGAACTCTGAAATATCCCACCATACAGGTAAAAATACCAAGAGAATTTGGTAGGCAAAGAGTTAAGTATACACTTTTTAAATCTCATATTAAACACTATCATCACTCGATCTTATAGTGAAAATGTTACAATGGAAATTTGTGCATGTTAACCCCCCATTTAGCTATACACAAATAACTACTTTTTTTGAAAGGGGATGATATACAATATCAACAGTGTTCTCATTAATGCAAGTGGTCCTTATGTACAGAATGTTAGATATAGGAATTTATTAAATTTGCAAATTTATCAGAGTTATTCCCCTTAGCCTATTTATTTTTTTCTAATTTTCTCACACCACAGTTGGTAATTTTGGTCCCTAGTAACTTCAAATTCAAGAATAATATAAAATACCACCATTTCTCGTAAAATTCTAACCCCCCTTTTTTCTTGATCTTGGTGTAAAGTTTTGTTTTCAATTGCATTCCCAGACAGAAACACAATAAATACAGTATAAGATTATAACTATTACGGCTTATTATACTTTCTGTCAATATGGTTTATTATTATTACTAGCAAAATAAAAAACGCCCTCTGGGCGACGTAAAATAAATATTGCTTGAGGGGAAGGGAGTTGAAAATTTAATATCAGAGAGTTTGTATCATAAGTAAAGTAAAATCATCAAATTTATTAAAGGAGTAAAAAATAAAATAAATTTATTAAAGGTGTAAAAAATAAAAATTTGAAATGGAAACTTAGTTCTGATAACTTTAAATATATATTAAAATAAAACAAACTATATAAGATAGATAATACCAGGTATGTATTTATTAAAACTTGTTTAAAAAAACAATGAGGACTGTCTAACATTGCATACTCAAATTTTGAGTGTATTTATTCTATGTTATGACAATTTTGGGTAATGTGACGTAATATTTGTTACAGACAAAAACTGGAAGCGAAGCTCCATTATTAATAGACTAGCAAGAGTATATGTCCCTCTTTGTCAGGCGTATTTAAGTTTTAATGTAATAAAATATATAAAATTACAAAGATTAACAAAATTAAATAAGAATTCATGTAAAAAGATTACAATTATTTTAATTATATTTTATTTGTCTTCTATATAAAATTCATAGGATTGATTTTAATACATCGGAGAATAAAACAAATATTAGAGACCAATAACACCAAGTAATTATTCATTAAACCTGGTTTTGTTAAAACTAGTGTGAAAATTAACCACACCATCTATTATGTAAACTTTATTTCTTAGTGATATATAAGACACATTACTTCCAGGTCCACTCTGACGCAGAATGGTAGTACCTGTTAGGGTCCCATGTAAGGGTTAAGTAGATTTTTAAAAATGGGTTTTAAAAAGTGTGCTAAAAAAATAACAAGTTTTAAAATTTGAATAACCAACAAGAATGAATAAAACAAAACGTCTTCGGCATAAAATAACCCAACAAGGGTTGACATGCTGTAAAAACCAACCAACCAACCAACCATCACATTGTCCTCATCAGTCACCAGTGTGTCTGCAGTCGCTGAAGAACATCATAAATCTTTGTTTATTAATCCAAAGTTAGATACACACTGTAATTCAAAGATTATAAAATGTTTTATTTGAGCATCGGATGTTAATTAGGAAAGATAATTTCTGTTTAAACACAAAATATACAGAAAAAAAAATTATTAAAAAATCTTAGTTTAGTGTTACTGGCATTTAAAAAAAAAATTATCTCCCCTTGTTCAATAGGAGATTTATAATCCTTTATGGAAGAAGTGTTTAGGGTGCAAGTTTAATCTGGACATCCATAAAATTTGACGGAAAATTAATGAGATTTGTTCTTCAATAATAAGAAATATTTCATGATGTTTTTTTTCCCTTTAGAAAATTATTCAAAATAAAATGATACTGGCACAGGATTATGATTTATCTATTTATATAAAACATGACTTTATTTTTATTGGTTATGCAACCTGGTGTCACCAGTCATAAGAAATTCTATTGTAATGGTAATATGAAGCACTATTAGTCATTTGCATTTTGGATTTTCTAAGCTAACACACACATGCATGCACACACACACACTATTTTCAACTATAAAATAGAATAACAATAAAAACATGATAAAAACTCATAATTCTGGGTTTCACGTTGCCAATAATTTAACTGAATAAATATTTGTACACAATGTAATTTCTGAGTCATGTGACTGACATACTAAATCACGTGGTTCAATATGGAACCAAATTACAAGGTAAATACTTACCCTATGGTGACATTTAGTTACCAATTCTGTAATTATCGTAATAGTAATGTGATTTAAAGATTACATTGAGTACAAATATTATTTAGTTGAATTCAACAGACTTTGGTGTGTCAATAGTGGCTCACCTGAAGATCAGTCAAGTGAAACTCAAAGTCATGAGATTTTATACTGTTTTATTGTTATTCTATTTTATAGTTGAAAATATTGTGATATTGCTATGCATTGTTGCAGATAGAGCACTGTAAAGATATATATATATATATATATATATGTGTGTGTGTGTGTGTGTGTGTGTGTGCATTCATTAAAGAATTTGTTCAAAAAAACATTGTTGCTGCTATATTTTCTGTTAGCACTATGAACATTTCTGTTTGAAGAAAGTGCTAACAGAAAACTGAAAATATAACAGTAAGATTTTTTTTTTTAAATTTATAACAAATTTTTACAAACTATATAAACTAGGTATACCCAATTTGTCGAAAAATCCGTGCTTTTACTTCCCCCGTTTGAAAATTTTTTTACCAAAGAAGTTAATGAATCCCCCCCCCCCCAGGCAATACCTGTTAAGTGGTACTGCAATAATCAGTTTACTTAATAGAATTTTATAATAGTTTTTAAATAATGATTTCCATGGATACACACAATACACTGATCCAATGCAAAGTGCACAGATACTACAATCTCATCCTTTTAAGAATTGCTAATCCATATATAAATAATCCTGTATCCTATAATCAGAAGATGGCTTCCTTGTGTGGTTACCAAACTATGTGAGCATTGTTAATGAGTTTGATTCTCACTGAGTGCCCCATACTTCTGGTCTTGTGCTAAACTAAGTTAAGCTTAATAGATATTTATTGTCTGAAGATAATTTTCATGTATCAGGCTAACAAATCTATTAATAATGGAGATTATCTGTATTTCTGTCTGTAACAAAAACTACGTCATAGCTCTACTCCACAGCTTACGTCACAAAATTTGAGTAAGCAATTAAAATTTTTTTTTTTACAGTAACAAGAAGTTAACTAAAAAGTTTACAAATAAATAAATACCTACGATTTTGTGTAAAATTGATGTGGAAAATATTCAAAATAATTGTTTGATTATTACATGCACGCAACTTTTTATTTGAGAGGGATGGGGCTCAGTTTTCATTTCAAATTGTTTTTTTGTTGTTGTTTTTTTCTACTCCTTTAATAAATATGAGAATTTGTCTTACTTATGATACAAACCTCTGACATTGAATTTTTAACTCCCACCCTCTCAGGCAATGTCTTTCAAAAATTAATTTTTACGACGCCTGGAGGGTGTTTTCTCTTGCTAGTAAACATCAATATATTTTTAGAACATTTTGATTTTACAATTTCCTGCATTTATTTCTGTAATTTGCCATAAGTGTGGGGTCTGCTTTAAAGATGAGATAACTCGGCTCAAGTATGGTACAGCTCAATGGATTTCATGTGCTCTCAATTTCAAAAATTATCATGAAATAATCATCATTTTTTTTTTACTTGGCTTGTGTAACAACATGAAATACTTGTCATTTTTCAAGCTTAGCATAGTTGTGACACAAGGCCAGTAGTATAGGAGCACCCATTTAGAATAGTCTATTGGCTCGTTAACCATTACCCATGAGAAGTGACCAAACATCTGTATTTATTGGTAATATAAACACAAAAAAATAAAAATAAAAATACAAGATCCACCTTCAAATTTACTGATCTCACAACCCATTAATAGTAAGTGTGAGACTTTGTTTCATAAACAATGTCATCTACTAAGTTTGGATTAGTCAAAAATGAAGCAAAACAAAATGTTTAAAAATTGATAAAAATTACATTATACCAAATTTTTTATTTTTTTTTATTAAAGAGACAGTAACTTTTTACAGTTGAAAGATGTGACAGTACAAAGGTTCTATATACAGAAATTGAAAGAAAACTGTCATAAAATTTGTTTTTATAGGTTTATCCCAGGTTAAAAAATAGTGTTCATTGTTGAATATAATCCAGAGATATATAAATATATAATAATCACATACTGATAAAGAAAATTGCCCACAAATTAATGTGAAAATAGAGAGGGGTTAGAAATGTTTATGATATATATATATATATATATATATATATATATATATATATGCGTGTGTGTGAGAGAGAGTCTAAAAAAAAGAAAAATGTCAAATTATTATATTTTTCAGTTTGATCCTCTTTCCAACTTTGTATTTTTTATTGTTTATTCTAGAATTTATTTTTAAATAACTGTTTTCACTAATCAAGTTTAACAGACTATTCAACATGTAGAAATGGAGATTCTCTAGCCAAGGTCACCCATATATATATATATATATATATATATATATATATAGCACTTTTTAATTGGTTTTAGGAAAAAATCCAGAAGTAAATAAGATTTTATACTTATTTGCTTGGTGGATTTAATGGTAACTGCAATATATATAATATATATATATATATATATATATATATATTAGTGGTACAATTACTGGTCACATGAGTTCTAAGGATTTTAAAATATTTAATACTAAAAGCCAAATATGTTATATTCTGATTCTCCTGTGATAAAATCCTTTTTTTTATCAAATAAAATAATTTTTCTACACTTTGATATTTTTGTAGATGCCAAGTAAGATTTAGATTGTGTGAGTGTAAAGATTTCCATAACTAAAATATCAAATATTTTAACATACACATTATAAATAAATCCGATCAAAAATATCTTATTTTCGGCAATTTAAAAATTCCTCATGTCTATAAAAACTAATTTTCATAGAAAATACATTCTCTATAGAAAAAACCCAACAATCATAATTTTTTTTTTAATCGGAAAACTTAATGTTTATTGATAAGTTAAAAACTATCTCTGAATGAAATTGAACAATTTTTAAAAGTTGGGCTTTAGAAATTTTAACAGCAATGAAAATAAACAACAAACTTTTTGGATTTAGTAATGGATAACAAAGTATGAAATTATTTTCAATTGAAAAAAAAAAAGTTTTATTTTTAAGAATTTAATCAATTAATAATTTTTGAAGTTTAAATAAAATATTAATTTGTCATGTGGGCAATTAAAAACAAATCATTTTCTTAAAAAAAAAAAAAAAAAAAAAAAATCTTTTTCTATTCTTGATCCCCTAAACAAAAATAAGGTAATTTTTGAGGAAGTGCGTCCCGGTCTCCTGCCTCAAAAATTGCTACCCGGTGACTATTAAAATAACGACCCAGCTCAGTCTATTCAAAACTATCCATCTTCATATCTATCTATCTATCTATCTCAATTTGTTCATACTTTAAATACTAAGATTTTCTTGTATTCATATTTGTTTAATGTCTTGTTTTTAGTTTAAATAAACAAGAATTACGAGAAAAAAAGATGCGACCCCCCCAAAAAATACATTTACTTGTCGAAAATATCTATCTCCATTTGTTCATATCTATCTATATTATTTTGTTTGTTTATCTATCTCAGTCTATTCTAAACTATATATCCATCTTCATATCAAAACAAGAATTATGACAAATTACGATAAATAAACAAGAATTACGACGAGCTGGGGTTGTTATTTTGATAGTCACCGGGTAGCAATTTTTGAGGCAGGAGACCAGGACGCACTTCCTCATAAATTACCAAAAATAAACATAAAATAATCTTGAATAAATTCAAGTTGTTCATATATTTTTTTAATTCAGATGTTCCCATCACCTCATCAAGTTTTTATCACACAAAAGAAAACAGGTTGAATTTAATGAATTTTCAGAGTTAAAAAACAAAATATAAGAAAAGTTTTTTTTTAGTAAAATTAAAACCCAAAATTGGGAGGATAATTTAATCTTGTTGATGACTTAAAATGTTAATTGTAAGAAATGTCATCTTTCTTCTGACAATTTATCCAAATGAAAGAAAAAGTGTAGAATTTTCACGTTAGAAAGTAATAAAATCATTTATCTAATGATATGATTACAATCCAGATTTAATGCTTAGAGCAACAACAACAAAAAAAATGTGGATTTCATTTATAAGAATTTAACTTGAAATTAATCCAACCAAATATGAAATAAAATATCAAGTTTGAAAGTTTTACAAATTGATTTTTATTTTATTTTCATTCAGAAAATAAATTTCAATTTGTTCATCAGTCAAATGAATTCAACTAATTCAATATTCATTCAATTAATTTTTTTTTAATATCCCAACTCACTATAACAGCACAGATCAGAAATAATAATGATGATGATGTGTGAGATGATAATAATAATAATAATAATAATAATAATAAAGGATAAGCTGTTGGTAAGACTTGAACTGATATTTCTTTTTGTTTCAGGGAAGCTTGGTTAATAAATCAGCAGCACTACCAACTGAGCTGCATTGGTTTGTAAAAGCTAAAATCAAACCAATAAAACTCTTAAAATTCTTTTTCCCAATTTTGTTTGGTGCCATGTTTGTTGTTATTTTAGATCTAATGCATTAAAAACATTTTGGGATTTTAGAAATGTAATAATTGCAAAATACTTCATTAAAATGAAAATTAAAAATTATTCTATTTGACTTAACATAAAAATTCAATATTCTAAAATAAACAAAAATAACATTAAATATCATTAACAATGATTATCATTGTTTTCTTGATGTAATTCAATGGTTAGCATGCTGGTCTTAAATTCACTGAGATTCCTTCTAATCAAGGAAATATAAATTTGTACAAATTTGGTAGCATAAAATTTTTATAAAATGTAACAGAATAATTTAAGTCATGAATTATTACAAATGATGTATTTTACCAAAATGAATGTATTTAGTTTCATAGTCTTCAAATATCGCTCAAATTTAACAAAAAGAAAAAAAAAAGTATTTGCATAGAAGGCATTTCTAATAATAATTCACAGATCTGATTTCAAAGAAAGAAAAATGATTTACCGAGGTAGTCATAAGTTAACTTTGACCATGTGATTATTAGTGAGACTCAAGAGTTGAATTTTTTTTTAGAGGAAGAGAATTTACACAGTGACAAAGATTTCTTTAACAAGTTATAGCATTATTAATATGGATTTGAATGTAGATTATTATTCTTTCTTACTAAAGATGATGCATTTCTGATAGAAATAACATTTTTGTTGTTGTAAGAAAAATAAAATGATTGCAATCAAAACCAGTCAAGTAACTAAAAGGGTGAGATTTGGTGTGGAATAATCCATAGTTAAACTCCTCTGGATATTAACCAAATATATTGACCCCCCACCCCCAAAAAAACTGTATAAAGGAAATTGGTCAAACAGTAATGAGCAGTTACAGAACTGGTTGTTGGGTCATGATAAAATATATTGGAAATTAAAGGAAGTGCTTGTGGCATAATGGACTCGGCTGTGTTAAAATCCTGAATGAGGTTGGTCGCATTTCATATAGCATTAATACTCTTGGGAAAGGTATGGATCCAACTATAGTGTAGAAACTGAACTGTAGTGACAGTCTTGATGATGATATTAGGTTTTTCATTTATCTTCACCATAAATTTAGTTTTAATTTTTGAGAAAAAAAAAACAAAATTAAGTTTTCTCTGCTGGTGATTAATCCCAGCATTAGTTTCTAGAAGGTTGACTAAAAAAAAAAAAATACCTATATTATTTCAAAAAATTACATTAGTAAAAGGAAAGATCTACCAAAAATAGTCATAAAATCATCTAGCAACACTTTTTTTAAAGTTCTTATTAAAATCAAATTCAAACCAACATAAAAGATAGTGCAAATACTTAACTGTTGTTTATCTTTTTGATAATGAAGAAAAAAAAAAAAAAGAATAGATTTAAATGTTTTTTCTTTATAAAATATAAACATGCTTGCATACATATATTTTCCATTAGTTGTTGATGGCAGGAGTATTATGGGATGTAAATGATTCTAAACTTGTAAATGAAATATTTCAGTTCAAACAATTCGCATGACTCCTCCATTCAAAAAAAAAAAAAAAAAAAAAAAAAAAAAAATTGCAAAACTATATCATTATTATTATTAAATTATTCCAGTGCCAAAATTTTTCGCTTTTTTTTTCTTCGTAAAAGAAAAATAAAGCCGTATTTGATGTGATCTTGCCAGGACATGTCGAAATATCACTTATAGACAAGTTTAGTTATAATAATCTCTCAATTTGTTGAAAAACAAAAATCAGCTGTTTTATGTATTTTTGTCGGATTAGCATCAACATTCACAAAACTCTATATTTGTAAAAATAACAGAGTCCCCTGCTGAAGTTCCAGCCAAATACTAAGGATAAAATATAAATGATGACCAGTGCTGTCATTGGATAGAGTAGTGAACGGGTGTTTTTTAAGAAAGGTAAAGCACTGTAGCCGAGAAAGGTGATGTAAATATAATATCCGATGGCGATCAGCCACAGGGTGTTACCAATGAATCGGGACACAAATAGATCATGGTTTATCACAGTATTGAGGAAAGCCAGTTGAAAAAAGTGTAGGATCATCAACAGTGGGAAGAATGCATTCAGATGAACATCGAAGGCGTAACCCCACTCGACGTCCTGTCCTCTTGGGGGTGCCACTATTAAGTAACGATTGGTTATGAACCATAACAGAGAGGCAATGAGGATGCCAACACCAATACAATCGACAAAGATAACCCAAATGATGAACTTGAGGAAACCAACAAAATGAAGCCGCAAAACAAATGCGAACCCGATCGACGAGGCTAGCAGCCAAAAACTAAGTAAAACAAGAAAGGCAGGGTCGTCTCGGGCCCACTGATCCTTGGTTTGTTTACGGTACTGGAAATTACGGTATACCTTTTGTGGTGACATAAACAGGTAAACCATTTGCCAGAAAGCATATTCAAAGTCCATTTGACGAAATTTGAGGAGCCTACGGAAATATTTTTGACGTTTTGCAGCGGCCGTCAGTCTGGCTGTTCCATTTTCTTGAGCTGACGACGATGACGGACTACTGGGTCCTGCAGGTGGTCTTCTGTATCCATCAACTGTGGGTGGTGGTTCAGGAGAAACCGGTAATGGGGAAGGAGATGCCTTCCTATAAGGATGCATGTTGGACTCACCAAACTCTCCTCAAGCTTTGACTTAATTTACAACCGATTGCTTTTTCAAACGTACACACGCAATGACGTTTACCAGTCGACCATTTTACCGGAACTGTATGGCATAACATAACAAGCACTTCCGCGAAGGGAAGTAACTCTGTGTCAATCTAAAGGGAGATAATTTTGCTTTGTATTGAGTGATTTTTTTTTTACAAGGGGAAACAAATGCAACAAATAAATGAAGATATATATATTTTTTTTAAGTTTTTATTTTGTTTATTGATTATGATTTAAAAATTACTAAGGGAGGAAAAAATACACTTATTTCCCAAATATTGGGATGAATTACAGGAGAAGTTGAACCAGGGTTTTGAGCAGGTGGAGTCCAAATCGAAAAATTTGTAGAGTGCATAGTTGTGATTGAGTGTATTGTGGTTGTTAATGAGTGGATATATATATATTTGTAATTATAACAAACACCATAAGGTCACATATATTAAGACAGAAAAACAAATAACTCATAAATTCAACAAGTAATATGTGTATTAAAACAAACAGATTACAGTAGTCAAGAATACTGATCAAAGTCCTGCAGAATATGATTTTTTAAAAGTTCATGTAATTAGAAAAGGAAAGTGTTGAGTTACCTCCAATAAAAAAAAAAAAAGGGTAATGCTCTACATATCAGCAGGGAAGTAACTTGTAGAGAGAGAAAGATATAGCTTGTAATACCTCCAGCGGTAGGCCAATATTTCTGAGTCAAGCGACATGGAATATTTAGTTTGTCTTTACTATTCTTCCAAAACCTTCGCTTTTATAGGACTCCCTCGGATTGAGATCGGTCTTTTTTGAAAAAACTTCTTTTTTTAGGTGTGAACGCTTCTGATTGGTTGAAAATTATCATTTTTAATATTTCTATTTTTTCTTTCTACCTGCGCTGATCCTATGCGCAGACTTCTTATTTTCGTCATTTTATTTCTGCTTTCAAACCGTTAACTTCCGACTCACCACAAACGTTAACTTTTTAGCTCTATAACAGGCAAAAGAATAAAGTAGTTGTAGTTAGTTATTTAATGCCGAAGACGTTTTGTTTTATTCATTTCTTTATGAATGCTTAATCTTTTTAAACACATTTTTTTAAAACTCATTTTTTCTATTCAACCCATTGATAGAACCCAAACAGGTATTACCACTTAAAAAAAAAAAAAACTCTCAAAAACAATGCATTGACAATTCGGAGCATTGTTTGCAACTGTTTCAATGCAACAAAAAGGTGTTTTTGCATAAATATGTGACAATGGATGAAACATAGATCCACCACTTCACTCCAGAGTCAAATCGGCTGTCAGCTGAGGGGATAGCAGCAGGTGAAAGCCGTCCAAAGTGACTAAAGATGCAAACATCAGCAGGCAAGGTTTTGGCCTCCATATTTTGAATGCACAAGGTATTTTGTTCAGCGGTTACCTTGAGAAAGGAAGAAGCATCAATAGTGAATATTATATAGCATTATTGATGCATTTGAAGGAAGAAATCGCCAACAAACGGCCACAAATGAAGAAGAAAAAAGTGCTTTTTCACGAGGACAATCCAATTTTATTTAATTTTCTTTCTAAAAC
Organism: Doryteuthis pealeii; assembly: GCA_023376005.1. Taxonomy (NCBI): domain Eukaryota; kingdom Metazoa; phylum Mollusca; class Cephalopoda; order Myopsida; family Loliginidae; genus Doryteuthis; species Doryteuthis pealeii. The sequence goes on along the minus strand of CM042142.1, from coordinate 134,672,825 downwards.
ATTTCTTGTTCATTTAACCTGTGAAGCTATCTGCTGAGGTGACACCTATCACAACCACCAAAACATATTAGTCCTTCTTTGCACCAAGGTTGTATTTCTAATCTTATTCTTTATCTATCTATCTATCTATCTATCTATCTTAGTATATAAGCATTTATCTCAGTATGTTAAAATCTATCTATCTATCTATCTCAGTATGTTTAAATATATCTATCTATCTATCTATCTATCTATCTCAGTATGTTGACATCTATCTATTATCATTAGTTTTCCCTTTTTAAAGGGGGTTTCCTGTTACAAACAAATGACAAAGAAAATGAAGTGTCTTTAAATGTTAATAGTCACTTTTCAATCATTAAAAAAAAAAAAAAAAAAAAAACGAAAAGAATTGTAATATGAAATAATTCAGTGAATAGATTTTATGATAAAAGTTTTTAATTAGATTGTTAATCGCTTAGTTTAGTTTGGCACAAAGTTGCAGGAGGATTAAGCTCATTACACTCACAAAAATATATATTAGCAATAATTTCTAATTATATTCAAATAAAATTAAATTAAAGAAAACATTTATAATAAACTTAGCAAAAAAACAAAAAAAAATTGAAAAAGTATTCTAATTGTAAGTTTTAAAAAGTATTGAAAATGTATTCTAATTGAATAGTATTTTAAAATCAATTATCTTAAAGATTACAATGAAAAATCTATTGTAATCATTAATTTAAAAACATAAAAAAATAAAGAAGGTTTGTTAAGAAAATAAGCTAGATTTAACAATATCAGAATACTTTACAATTATATTAGAGAATTATTTATAATTTTTCTTTGCAACACATTATTCTTTTAATTTTTTTTTTGTTATTATATCACAAAAACATGTTTAAAAAATGTTCCCTATAGAATAAAGATTTGTTATTTTAATTCCATTTTTCAATAATGTATGACTTTCTATTCTTATATTTATATTCTAATTTTTATATTTATAAACTATTTTTAAAGTCAACGAAAGAATCAGAAGAGGTATTCAATTTAAATTGTGTCTCTAGTCACTTTTAATATAATTTAAAGTGTTTCCGGTAGGTGGCGTTAGTATCGCTAAAACAAGAACTGTCTGCTGCTTTGCTGCTACTGTCCGCCATATTAATGCAGACACGTTTCTCTGCTGTCAGCACTACAAATAATAGTAATATTTTGAATTGAATATGGCATTCAGACGAAAACTCCTTGCCTTGGAATACCACAGCCCGGATAACTTCAACATTAAAGATGACAAATCTGTTCGTTCCATGGTCACTTGGCTGGAAGACCAGAAAATCCGTCACTATAAAATATCCGATCGAGATGCTCTTCGCGATATTGATAATGAAGCATGGCTGCCAACTTTCCAACAATATTTATCCGAATTGGGATGTCCCCACGATCCAAAGGATTCTCCTGCCGTAATGGACTGGTTACTTGGTTATGCTGTTCGTCTAGAATACGGTGATAACCAGGAAAAATACAAATCTGCGAGTGCTGAGAATGTAAAGAAGTTAAAAGCTGCCGGTAAAGGTCAATCGACGAACCCGCTTGATAATTTGGATTTTAACGACCCTCATTTTAAAGCCGGTATCGCTTCTTTGGCCATGTTATTACAAGTTCCACCCCATCCGGATCATTTGGAACAACTTAAAGCTATTTGTATTCTTGTAAAGGAGAAATTTTCTAAAGAGGGTCTTGCTAAAAATGATTTTTCGGGCAACGTGAAAGATAATATCCCAATTGACAAGACAGTTTTGGGTTTTGATGCCGGTGATTATATATTGAATGATGCCGCCAAAGTTTTACGACTTTTGCACATCAAAGAATTGAGAGAATTGCAGACAAATATCAACAGTATTATTGTTGGGGTACAAGCTATTACTGCAGACCCCAGAACCGATACTAGACTTGGTAAAGTTGGACGAATGTAAAATCAATCCTGAAAGAAAAGAAAACTGTGTTTTTACTGTGCCTCATATTGCAAATGTAGCATCTTAAGAAGAGATAAAGACAACAAAAATGGTATTAGATCTTTTCATTTACAAAAAAACAAATTTTGTAAAATATTTAAATAACTGCTGCACATGAGCTCTATTAAAACTGGGAAATAGGTCTTAAAACGTACTGAGGACAAAATATCTGAGCATTTTATTTTACTCTTTCTTAAGACACGTTTATTTTAATATTTTTGTTATTGTTTCTTTTCTTTTTTTAAAAGTGAGTCTCTGTAATATGAGGCATGGTAAAAACTAGGGTTATAAGAATTAAGCTTCATTCAAAGTTGAAATAAGAGACAATAATTAAAACAAGAAATTTAAAATAAAATTTTGCTCTGCTTTCTCATTCTGTTAAAAGAATCTTTTGAATGAATCTTTTCTGTGGAAAAATCAACATGAGTATATTTTGATTTTTGAAAAACTCAAATAAATGCGTATGAAAAATTTTTTTTTTTCTTTTCTTTTTGCATATTTTGTAAAAACTTTAAAGTATATGCAACAGTTACAATAAGTAAAAAAAGATTCAAAATTAACTTTTTTTTTTTTTTTTTGTTGATATTTTGGTCATGTGATCAAATAAAAAGATTTTTTTTTTTTTAATAATTCATTTTTTATTTTTTTGAAAGAAGAAACACATTTTCCACAGTAAAATGTTTTTTACTATTTATTTTTCTTTGTTTTTAAACTTCTAGACATTGTCACATTCATCATTCACAGAAATAATTACCACTGTTAATCCTATAGATTATATCCCACTCTTTGTAAAGAAATTAAATAAACAACTTTGTAGATTTAATTGAAGATAAATATGGAATTTTTGGTTACTTTTTCATGGGACATTTCACAAATAATTTTTTTTACCTGTATGTATGTGTGTATTTATTTATTTATTTATTTATTATTTTCTTTCAAACAAGTTATTGATTTTTATCTTTAACACTTAACATGAATATTTTATTTTACTTACACTTTGTTATGATAGTTTTTGTAAAAATGGCAAAGGTCTGATTTAAAAAGATTGAAGAAAAACAAAAAAGGATTAGTACCTCCATTTATAGGTTTAATATTTTATTTGTTTAATTTGAGGTTGTTTCTATTTACTGCGATTCCAAATTTGTCTTTCATTGTATCTTGGTGGTTCTATTTCTTTAGAGATGATTGTGCTGTCTAGTCTTGGTGGATAACCGGTCTAGGAGAAAGACAAACTTAATTCAAACCAGGTAAGCATGGGATTAGTATCTGCACCTTGTAAAGAAAAAAGAACCCAGACTTTCTATTGAAACCAGTTTCATTACTGACATGATGTCTTAGTAGTAGTAGTAGTATCTAATGGGTCTTCTTACTGTATCACTTATATATATATATATATATATACATATACTCTTACAAAAAATGAATATGTAACAGTCTATATATTCCTTATATCTGTACCTACCCCGCCCCTGTCATGAGCAGAATGCAGTGTAGTGTCAATTTTTTAGTGGAGTCACACCATGTTGATGGTTAATAGGGATGGATTGCAAGAGAGTGTCAAGGGAATCCATGCTGTTGGCATGCCTTAATGATGATGTTACTTGAAACACGTGTTAATGGTAATTATTTGAAAAAAGATTATTTGTAGGAATATTTCCTAAGATTAGCTTAGTTTAGCACAAGACAATTATTGTTGAGCACTCAGTGAGGGTCAAACTCCTCCAGTAGAATGGATCAAAAAAATTGACTCATTTTGAAAAAGATTTAATAATACACTGACATAAGTTTACATCTTGAGGACTTAAGATTTTATTTTACACAAAATGAATATTTTTTAAATATTTTATTCGTTTTTTAACAATTTTTATTACAGAATTTTTCAAAAGTAATCGACTTAATTCAAATTTGAATTAAAACAGCCACATTCCAATTGCCATGGTTACCAGTTTACCATTGCTTTTACCAAAATCTTCACCATTTTACCACCCTGTTAGGTTTAGAATATGCTGTATTCTATGCATCAACTAGATCTATTTAAAAATTATTCGTATTTGATAGGAATACTTGATACCATATAACTATAAATTATATTATTATATAATATTATTATATAATTTTATATTAATTTATATATAATTTTATATATATATTTTTACTTTTATATATATATATATTTATATATAATATTATATTAATATATATAATTGATACATGTATTTAGTTAATATTATATTATATAATTTTATATGAGTATAGATAAAAGGATATGAAAACAACACAATATGCTGTTAAGGTGAAAAGATTTTATATCATATGCTAGCTAATATTGAACAATATTTCGATTTATAAAAATCATCTTCAGAGTTTATTTATACTCTGGACTTATCAATAGCGGAGACAAAAAAAAAATGATATATAATATTATGTATATATAATTTTATATTATATAATATTATTATATAAATTATATTATAAATGTACAATGAACACAATTCCTTGAACTTTAAAATTTATTGTTCTATGGCATCAAGTATTCCTAATGAATACAAATAATTTTTTAGATAGATGGGAACCTAACAGACAATGAAAGGGCATTGTCACACTTCCCAGATTTATAACGTTACTATCACTTCTAATTTTGTGTCTTACCCAAAACACTCCCTTTTGGTGGGTGCCAGTAGAGATACAGTCTTTAATAAATGATGCACCGTCCTATATTTATCTCTAGTCTACTTGTGTAATGGTTAATATCATATTTTAAAAAAAATAGAACTTTTTACTCTTCACTTTAGGAACGGCATGATTAAGCTTTCATTAATTGTTTCTTTTTTATTTCCTGCGTCACTGCCAAAAAAAAAAAAGAAAAAATGACATGATATTTCAGGAAAATGAATTCATCTAAAAATCAAGAAATTATTCAATTTTAATAAAATGTTTGGTATTATTCATTAATAGATGAAAATAAAAAGGACATTAAATTCAAACTGGTTTGGTTAGTCTTATTTATTTATTTATTTATTTTAAAGGAAATGAATAATGAGTAATAATAAATGTTGGTTTATAAAATAATTTACCTTGGGTAAACATATAAGATTGACATTGGGAAAAGTATGAATCCATCCTTCCCCCAGCTATGGGTAAATAGGCAGAATGAGTTATTTAGCCTTGGTAAAGTGACCAATCTAGGAAAAAGTAAAACTCTGAATTATAATCTTCGTATGGTGATTCGAAAAAATTTTTTTCGAATCACCATGTTTGTGTCACATCCTGCTTGTGATGGAGGGGTTGGATAAATCATTCTATGGACCATCTTTAGACGTTTTGCTCCAGTCCAGGATTAAGAAAGTTATCCCAATTAAAAGAAATGGATTAAGAAAAAAATACAAATCTTTAAAAGACGTTTTGTATTTTGACCGCCGATGCCATTAGATGTCAAACTTCCACTAGACTTGACAATGCTTATCAAATTCTTGTCCAACAGATCAATTCCATAATGTAGTGACTTTGTTTCTCACTGGGTGTACCACTACTTGTGCTATACTAAACTTTATAAATTTTATTGACTGCTTTTAACAAAATTCATAGTTACCACTAGTACCAAAGATTGATGTTAAAGTTCAGATAAAAATTGGAATGATGACTTTATAGGCAGGCAACCTGTATTATTGCAAATGAATGGTACTAGGGTGGGATTAGATAAATTATTTTTAAAAAGCCGGAAGAGAGATGAGTTGACAAAGTTTAACATTTCATCTGGTAGGCCGAGTGTAAAAAGATATGCTTGATCTGTAATTCAGTAGTGTAAACAACAGTTAAATAGGAATTGCTGAGGTTATTTGATTCATTCGGCCGTCTCAGTGGTGGTGGGGGTTGACCAAATGATGCCCCACTCCTGCAAGGTAGAACTGTAAACCCCAGTAAAATAAGATGGGTTTTTCAATTCATTCTCTTTGATGGCTGGGTACAAAATGAAACAAAGCAGTCACGTGGATGGAGAGCAATTGAACCATTCAAAGATATGAGAAGAGCTGGTTCCTACTAAAATGAAGAATCTAGCCCAAACATTGTGTCTATTATCCATTTCCACAACCTCAGAAATAAAACAACAGAGGTCAACAACATTTGAGGTGAGTTATATTTTTTGTATTTGATTTTGAACCATATGACCTTTAGGCACACCTTCCGCGATCTCAACTCACAAGGACACTTTTCTCATTAACACCATCAAAATCCAGTTGTTTGTTAGGGGTTAGGGTTAGGGGTTAGTTTTATAATTTAAAAAAAAAACCTTAAAAATTGTCTGTTAACAACCAGATTTTGACTGTAAATGGAAAAATGTCCCCAAGAGATCGCAAAAGGGTTGCCTAAAGGTCATATGGTCCTTAATTTCTGTTAAACTATTAACCATCACTGACATAGCAGTCATTGGTGACTATGCCTCACAGACCGTCCCTATTTGGAAGATTAATATAACACAGTTGTGATGAACAAGCTTACTTACCTCCAGCAAAACGCATCTGCTTAGCTTGTCAGATTTTGCCTGAACTAAGCTAAAGAATCATAGTCGCCATTGACGAGCAGATTTATAAGGTGTGGTCTCGTTCTGTCTCGTTCGTGGCGTGAGTATAGCGTCGCCCATGCAAATTATGCCGACTGTATAAAAAGAGCTAATTTCTTTGCCAGAGCGGCAGCAATCTAAGCACAAAGAAAGACTGTGAGCGTGAAGTTACTGCTACTAGAAGACACAAGCTATTTCGGCTACGCACCAATTCCCTTGGGCGGGTCGTCTTGGTGTACTCTGGTCAGTACTTCAACCATCATTGTCTTGAGAGGGTCATCCTTCACAGTATTTGTCCATCCGTGTGTCACCATACTCGCCCGTCTCTTTATCGTTCCTGTGGCTGCATGGAGCCACCCGCAAACAGGAAAATGTCCCACCAGCTTCCCGCAAGTTGAAAATACTGAGCGTCATGTCAGTGGAACAGGGAGTTCTGGAATTACGCTTCCACCTCAGTGTGTCTCCCCCCAGACCTTAAGTCCCAGTACGAGGATTCCGTCTTTCAATTCTTTGGCCTTATTATATGAAACTATACTCAGCAGCATCGGCTTTAAACTGCGCTGCACATATTCATCTATAGTGGATTCTGGATGGTATTCACAGGTAGTAATATCTCATCTACAGAAAACAATGTCATTATATACATAAGGTTGGCTTCTACTTCTATAGATAGATTATTGATCATATGGAAATTTGATCTCTGATAAGATAAAATCGGAATTCTTCCAAGCTGTAGCCGTGTGAGTGCTATTGTATGGCTGTACCACTTGGACTCTTTCAAAACGCTTAGAGAAAAAGCTAAATGGGAACTACACAAGGATTCTGCATGCTGTTTTCAACAAATCTTGGAAACAGTACCCGCACAAAAAAGCAATTGTATGGCCACTCCTATCAAACCACAAACTCTATACAAACCATTGGTAATTTATGAGGAAGTGCGTCCCGGTCTCCTGCCTCAGAAATTGCTACCCGGTGATTATTAAGATAACGTCCCCAGCTATATCGTCTTGGTGGTGTTACTTGAAAGAAAACAACCAACTTAGGGCGTTAAATGTATTTTAGAGGGGGGGGCTTCTCTTTTTTTGTCGTAATTCTTATTTATTTATCGTAATTTGTTTAGAAATTTATTTATAGAAATTTGTCGTAATTCTTGTTTATTTATAGAAATTTGTCGTAATTCTTGTTTAGATATGAAGATGGATATATATCTATCTATCTATCTACCTCAATTTGTTGATTTTTTACTTTGTTTATATATATCTATCCACCCATCTCCATTTGTTCATATCAAAAAAGAGAAGCCCCCCCCCCACCTCTAAAATACATTTAACGCCCTAAGTTGGTTGTTTTCTTTCAAGTAACATCGCCGAGACGACATAGCTGGGGACGTTATAGTAGTCACCAGGTAGCAATTTCTGAGGCAGGAGACCGGGACGCACTTCCTCATAAATTACCAAACCATTCGTATTAGATGAATAAGACATGATCGACACTGTTGAAGAAACAAGGATGAACTAATAAGTGACGTTCTTCTATGGACTTCTACACATGGATCCAGCATTGTAGACCAACCAGCAAAAACATACATCGATTAGCTCTGTGCAGGTCCTGGATGCTTTGCAGAAGACCTGGCAGGAGTGATGACCAATAGGGACGAGTGGCAAAAGGGAGTCATAGGAATCCGTGCTGTTAGTATGATGTGATGATGATGATGATGTAATGAAGCTATTAGATTATAAACAGTTGACATTTTGACATCAGCCCTTGAGCAATTTGTGAATGAAGCTTGTTGGTAATATTTGACCCATAGATGGAACCTTAACAGGTACTACCACTTAGAGTCGACTTGTAAATAATGGTAATGCAGGGGTATTCCACACTCCCCAGGTCTCTAGAAATCGATCCTCATCACCTGATGCAGTATCGTGTCCTACCTAGGACCCCACTTTGAGGGGTGGTTCTAATCAGTAGATTCTAAGCCCTACCAACACGACCACGTTGGCAAGTGTCTTTATGTTTTGGGGAATTTCAAAGCTTTACAAATCTATTAATCCCTATCTCTATTTATTTTTAAGTGAAACTACATCACTGCTTACATCACAAAACCCAAAATCATCAATACACAGAATAAAGAACAATTAATATTAATAAAATAAATAAAAGCTGTTTCTTATAATTCAACATTTGAATCTTTTCCATTGTAATATTGACAATTTAAATAAATAAACTATTTATAATTTAGATAAATAAACTTTATAAACTATGAAATTGATTAAAAAATTATTTGAAAAATTCGTAATCAATTTTTTAAATTATTTTTTCCTCTCACCTTTTTTTTCAGTAACAAGAAGTTAACTAAAATGTTTCCAAATAAATAAAATATGATTTTATGTAAAATTTATGTGTAAAATATTCAAAATAATTATTTAATTAATAATTAATAGATGCATGCAACATTTTATTTGAAGGGGACAGAACTAAGTTTCATTTCAAATTGTTTTTTTGTTTTTTTACTCCTTTAATAAATTTAATGATTTTACTTACTTATGATACAAACCCTTTGACATTGAATTTTAACTCCCTCTCCCTCAAGCAATATCTTTCAAAAATAAATTTTTACTCTGCCTGGAGAGCATTTTTTTTTGTTAGTCACCATAATATAAGCACTCACTGTCACTGCTGTTCTAGGCAGATTAGTAGTAATTGTATATTTTTCGTCCTGTCATGGTCATCAAGTCTGGTTTATGCTTCCCCTCCCACTTTCCTCCCTTACCCTGAATAAAGTACCTTGTGACCTGGTCATTCCCACTGGTAAAAATGGTTCCCTTAAAAGAAATAGTTCTGGATTTTAATAACCCAAAAATATGTGTAAATGCATTTTTTGAGATTGTTTGGAGTACTTATTTTGCCTTTGTGTTGTTATGTAAAAGAGAACAATGCCTTAGGCAGTTGAGCAAAAAGTTTTAAATAAAAGATAAAAGTTTGTAGGGTCTTGGACTGTGAGTAGTAATTTTGGTATTGTCAGGTCTAGGGATTCCTAGAAATCCAAAAATAAATTTTGAAATCTTTCAAAAATAAATTTTTACACTGCCTGGAGAGCATTTTTTTTTTTTCGCTAGTCACCATAATATAAACACTCACCTAGACATTTAGGTAGCAAGACGAACACATAGAGAACCTGAAAACTCACTTATTTGTCAAACCGGAAGTGGGCAACAGAATCTATAAAAGTTTAAAACTCACAATATTGAAAAAGAACCAATTCTGATTATACAGCAGAAAATAGTTCAGTTTCAACACACAAAGTCTAAATTTTAGTCCAACAATTTTGTGTTGTGTTCTTCATGATTTCAGCCCACGTTTTAGTAAGACATTGGTCTCTACATGAACTCATAGAAAACAGAGCTCATTATTTTTATCAAGATGGTGTTATCTCCTCATTAAATGGCAAGCCTCTCAAATTAGTAAACCAGTTCATATACCTTGGTAGCAATATCTCATCTAATGAAAGTGATGTTAACAAATGCATATGTAAAGCATGGACTGATATTGATTGGTTAACAATCATTTAGAAACCTGATATCTGATTAAATGAAATGCAAATTCTTCCAAGTTGTAACCATGTCAGTACTATTATATGGTTGCACCACTTGGACCATAACAAAATGCCTGGAGAAAAAGTTAGAAGGGAACTGCACAAGGTTGTTATGTGTTGTTTTGAACAAATCCTGGAAGTAGCATCCTACCAAACTACAGTTCTAAGACCACTTACCTCCTATCATACAAACCATCCATTTAAGATGTGTAAGACACACTGGGATCCGCTGGTGAAGTAAGGATGAATTTAAAAGGGATATTCTCCTATAGACTCCTACATGGACACTCTAGTCCAGGCCAATTAGAAAAAAATCATTCATAAGCTCTGTACAGACACTGGATGCCATCTAAAGGACTTATCATGAGCAATGACCAATAAGGATTGATGAGAAAATAGAACCAAGGTGAATCAATGCTGTCAGCAACACCTTGATGATGATGATGATGATGATGATTTGATAAGATCCAGAGTAAAAGAGATTCTTTATATAAATATTTTCTAAGTCAAGTCTTACACGAGACCAAAAACATGAGGAAAGCCACCCAATGAGGATTAAACTCATTCTAATTATATATATTTACCAACTCCTCCGCACGAGCAGGATGCGACACAAGGTCAATTTCTTAAGCGGAGTTTAACAGGTTTGAATTCAGGGTTTTCCTTCTCCTAGACTGGTTACCTAGCCATGGTTAAAGAGCCCAGTCTGCCCTACTATTTATCCATAGCTGGAGGGAGAGTAGGATTCATACCTTTCCCAACGGTATTAGCGCTAAGTGAAATGCAATTACCACGTCCAGGATTTGAACTCGGGGCGACGAGTCCATTTCCCATGACTTTAACCATTACACCACTCATTCTAATTATAAGGTTTATTTGTTTAACATCATATTATCTCTTTATGGAGTCACGATGGATGTGCATGGTGTAATGGTTATCTGACATGACATGACATGACTGCATTTCACATGATGCTAATATCGTTGGGAAAGGTAGGTGTTTAATCAACCCATTTTGTTATGGGTAGGATGTGACACAGTGTCGCAATTATGGGACATCCAGCAAGGATAGAACTCGCTATTCAATTGTAATGGATCTGTGAGACTTGCTTGCTATTATATCACAATGGGATGCCCCACCCTTGGGAAAGGTATTCTCCATACAGCTATAAATAAATAATAGACTTGGCTCTTTAACTTTGGGCAACCAGTCTAGGAAAAGAAAAACTCTGAATTCAAACCTGTTAAACTGCTTAAGAAACTGACCTACATCCTACTTGTGTGGATGGGTTGGTAAATATATATCAACTCGTTATATATATTTACCAACCCCTCCGCACGAGCAGGATGCAACACAAGGTCAATTTCTTAAATGGAGTTTAACAGGTTTGAATTCAGAGTTATCCTTCTCCTAGACCAGTTGCCTAACCAAGGTTAAAGAGCCCAGTCTGCCCTACTATTTACACATAGCTGGAGGGAGAGTAGGATTCATACCTTTCCCAAGGGTATTAGCGCTAAGTGAAATGCAATTACCCCGTCCAGGATTTGAACTCGGAACGATGAGTCCATTTCCCATGACTTTAACCATTACACCACGCGCTTCCTACATATCAACTCCTTATAGGTTATTCAAAGCTGAAATTTAATTTATTTGTAAATATTTGGTTTGATTTATTTAATGGCATATCAACTCCTCATGGGGTATTCAATGCTGAACTTTGATTTATTTGTAAATATTTGATTACAATCAACTATTTACAATTTCAGTGTTCCAATTTAATCCTTTTTGCCCATTTTTAAAATTTGAATTTTATAATTTGTTTGAACTTTTGATTTTCCTAATAATAAACAACTTCAGTAGACTAAGCTAGATTTCTGACTTGTTTTACAGTGAGACATGGTCATATGTGTAGGTTGGTTTCTTTGTTTAATGGCATTGGTATATCAACCTTCATGGGTTATTTAATACCGAATCCATCCTTGTAGTAGAACAATAGTGATACTATTTAACCCATAACTAAGAGGACGTAGGGGATTCATATATTTCTGAAGGGTTTTAGTTTGAAAGTGAATGTAATAAACATGATTGGTGTTTGAACTCACTTACTATGATATTGCAGTCAAGCACATTAGCCACTACCCCATGGGGATTCCCCACAAATATCTAGGGTACTCAGAATCGAATTTATTGCAGTAATAATGATTTTTGTAGAGATATATACTAAACTTAACTTATTATGGCCCAAGTGTGGATCATTCAGTGAAAATTGAACTCCCTACACTGTAGTAATGATCTGTTCACCACAGTAAGATGATCAAATCTTGCTGTATATTATCATTTAGTGCTTATTTATTTGATTTCAGTCAACAAAATTTAGCCACACTTTCCAAATAACATCATATATTGAAACTTAAACTCTTCCTTGATTATCCCAAGTATTCACAGGATAGGCATTCTGAACATTTTTTTTTACAATCCCTAGTATTTGTCTTCTATCACTGAAACTAAATTCACTAACCCAAGACGTTTCGTTCACCGATAATTTCCCGTTTTCTATGAGTCTGGAGTACTCTGTAAGTGTTTTTTTTTTAAAACAATTGTGGTGTGTTTTAGTTACTATTTTCAAAATATAAAAGAATACATTTTAACTAGTTTATTTCAGTATTGTGTTAAAAATTCCAAATTGAAATGAATACTGAGAAATGAATGTAAATGATTTCATTGGAAAATAAAATTTCACTTTACAAAACTAATGCTGTGAGAAATGGAAATGAAACAGTTTTTGGCATGATTACAAATAAAACAAATAAACTTAGATTTTTATTTTATTTTTTCCTTCAATTCTGTATATATATATATATATATATATATATATAATTGAATACATAATTAATTAAAATACACATTCCTCCAGTATATAGTACATAGTATGTACATTTCCTTATACATATATCAAATGAATATTACATAAATATATAAATAGATGAAAATAATAAAAAAATAAAATAAATTGAAATTGAATGAACGGCTATGTCCATCACATCACGGCTTTGTGCGTGATGTTTAAAAAAAAAAAAGAACACCACGACGCGTGTTTATAACATAAAAAAATAACGACCAAAAAAAAACGCGTCCATTTCCGAAAATCATCTCTGAAGATAAAGTTTTACTTTGAAATCGATAGGACACAAAAAATAACATCTTTTTGTTTTTATTTTTTACTTGCATTGTAATTGCTTTCAAATTAATACATTATAACATACTTAACAATGCTTCAAGCAAATTACCAATTACTTATATATATATATATATTATATATATATATATGTGTGTGTGTGTGTGTGTGTGTGTGTGTGTAATGCCTCTACCAAGAATACTTGGGATAATAATAACAGAATAAATTTCAAACCAATATAACTTCAAAAACATTGATCATTTTACAAGAAATCTTCTCAAATTCATTTAATCAAATATAAAAGGGATAATTAAGCAAATAAAAAAAATCTGACTTATTTTTGACGGGTAATTAAAGAAAAGAAAAGTGAAAGGGAAGAGGTTAATAGTTATTGACACAATCAACAGAATTCCAGATAAGTCTGTTTGCATTCACTTTGTACTATTGCCCTTGGGAATTTCTCTTGTTAGGGATGAAATAGTTGAGAGAACTTGGCACATAGCCTTGGTGAGCAACCAATCTAGGAGAAAGACAGAGCTGGAGTCTTTAAAGCATCCTGTTGTTGTCTTAAACATTTTTCTGGCAACCCCTGCAATGACATTGGTGACAAGATGTATCAGTCCTTACGTTTTCCTTGGAAAACAGCCGAGAGGGAAGAGGGGAGATTGCTGTATGGGTAACTGCTTGTCTTCCAAATAATTTTGCCTTGGCCTGAAACCAGTTCCTTATCATTTATTGATAGAATATGAAAATAATCAAATTCAACAAAGCCAATTTGCCAAAATAGAATTTTTATTAATGAAGAGGTTACAACAATATTGGATTGTCAGATAGAAAAACTTTGTTAACATACAGAAACCTGATTGGTTTATATCTTACTTCTTTTCAAAGTACCAATGATTGGTTAATTTATTGTCCAATCAAAAATGTTCAAAATCTTCTGCACTGCTTTGATTGGTTACTTCAAGGCACATATGAAAGTAATATCTGAAAATGGGAAAGTGTGGTTATAAATGCATTTAAAAACAGAAAAGAAGGAATTGGTTGAAACTAGAAATTCTTGATGCTAAAGTCATTCTGCCTGATGTCTGGAGAATTCTTTGGCTAACCATTCTGTTTTTAAATCTCCTTAAACTTAAAAGATGCAACTCAACTATTACAATTTTATATTCACAACTATTTTCTTTTCCTCAATTTTATAATATTTGATGGATTTTAACAGCATGTTAACTCGTTTAGGGTTATTTTATACATAGAGGTTTGGGAATTGCATTCATTGTATATCTATATTTTTTATGTAGTTATTTCTTAAGAGTTTTTTCACAGTTATATATATCAAATATTCCTAATACAAATAATTGGCACACAGTTGTAGGGTTTCAAGTATCCCTATCTAATACTAATAATCATATGGTTTCAAGTAATTATTTCTATTTAATAATTGTCATTTGTTTGCACAGTTAATAATAATTGAGTAACTAATAATAATCCTTATTATAACTTCAAGTAACTATTCAAGTAACTATTCTTAATACAATATGAATAATTTTCAAACAGATCTTTTGACCCTTATGTGGTGCCCTAACAGATACTACCACTCTGGCTCAGAGTGGACCTTAGAGTAATAGCAATGAAGGAGTACTCCACACAAACTCTAAATAGTTATCCTAACTAAATAATAGTTATTCATTCCAAGAAATCTCTCTTTCTCTAACACACCAATAAATAAACAGCTACCATAAGTGAACCTGATCCTTGTATCAGAACCCTTGGTTTATCCATTGTTGGGGGGGGGGGCGGATAAGTATCTGACCCAACTTTAGTGGGACCATCTATCTAAGCTTCACTTCCCATTATCCTTTTATTATCCTCATCTTTGTTGTTTTTAGTACAATGTTTCACTTAATACAGATTCAACTTTCTTGTATTGATCAAATTTATTAGATGAAGTATTTTCCTGAATAATAGAAAAAGGAATTTGTTTTCCTTTTAGGTGTACTAAGTATCCAGCATGAATATCTCATTTGAATAGACAGGCTAGGCAGTTAGTTAAACTAAAATTATAAAAGTTAATTGTTAAAATATAAAAAATAAAAGATTTCCAATTTATTGAAAGTCTGAAACGTAATTCAAATGGAAATTCTGATTTTAGAAAGACAATTCTTTTGAACTTTTCAAAAGACGTTTACATTAATACACATTGGAATTTGTTTTGTTTTATGGCATTCATAACAGAAAATAAAAGGCAGCAAAAATTCTGTTTGCTTAAGTAGTTTTGTATTCACTGAGAGGTCATTTTTTTAAAAAATTCTTTGTTTTTTTTTCCTTATACAAAAACTTGAACATTTTGTAACTTTTGTAAAATCTTTCTCTCCTCATGTATTATCAGAGGAAAAAATAATATAAATCCAATAGTCTTTTAATTTGAAAACATTTTTATTCACATTTAATAATTGTATTTTTCTTAATCTGCAACTATAAGACACTTAAACTTTTAATTCTATTATTATTTTATATTTTATGCATGTAAAAATTTTCCTATCCAATCAAACATATTTAATTCTGTAATGATGTCTTATTCATATGTATTTACAAAAAAGAAAACAAAAGAACCTTTAATAATTACATAAATTTAATCTGAAAGGTTTAGAATTAAAATATAACTATATTGAAAGAATGATATTCAAGAATATCACCACATTACATTATCACCTTTGATGAGTTGTGGTGCACCTGAGCACGGTATGCAAGAAATTTCATTATCATTTCAGGTGTTAAAGAAAAACTTTTTTGTTTAAAAATTTATCAATTCTTTAGCAACACAATACCAGCTAAAAAAAAAATCTGAAGAGAAACAGAAATGTTATTTTAAAATAAATTTACACAATCTCTTATTCAAAACCTTTAGAAGTAAAAACTTTTCAAAATTTGATCCTTTTTGGAGTGGTAGTAAAGTTAGTACAAGTAGGATAGACAATTAAGTTGATTAATAATAACGTCTCTACATTAAAGCTTAGAAATATTTATATTGACTAGGCTAAATTATAGGTAATAGAGTTTATTTATATTGTATTAAATGACATAATAAAGATAGGCCATAAAATTACTGGGAGAAGGATTATTGGGGACAAGGGACCAAAGAAAGAAAATATTTTCTCCATGGAAAAAATATTCAGTTCTTAGAGCTTTTTTTTTTTTTGTTTCAGAATTTTGAATAAGAAATTATGTCCCTTCATTTATACAAATCAATTCTTTCTAAAAATAAGAACCATTTGACGTTATATTTATATGGTTGATTTTAATGGCATTTCAACCCATCTAGGAGTACTTTATGCATAAGTTAAGGAATTGTTTTCATTGTAGGTTTATATTTACATTTTTTGTGTAGTTGTTTAAGAATTTTTTTGCACACAGTTATATGATATCAAATATTCCTATGTAATACAAATAATTTACACAGTTGTAGGGTTTCAAATATTCTTATCTAATAGAAATAATTTATACACAATTATATGGTTTCAAGTAACTATTCCTATTTGATAATAATTAGTTTGTACACAGTTATACGGTTTAGTGCCATACCTAACTTTTTTTTTTTTTTTTTGAGTGAGGTTTTACCCCCCTTAAGGGGGTGCATTCAGCATATTATAAGCCCCGCCATCAGAGGTTTATATCTATAGTTAATATAATACACACAGGATGTGACAAAGGTTGCAAGTATGGGGGCATCGAGCAACAATTGAACTCGCTATTCAGTGGTAATGGATTTGCGAGACTAGCTTGCTAATTATTACACCATAATGCAATGCCGTAATATAACACAGAAATATTCTAATATGAACTAGAAAATATTGTTTTCTATTAAGTTAACAGGTCACTGAAGTCCTAAAGCATTATGGGATAGAAATATTTTACATTGTTCAAATCTTCTCAGAAGTGAAAGTTCATTTATGTATCATACATTTTATTACAAATAATTTCACATATTTTTTATTAAAGACACAAAAAATGTTGAATGCTTTTTAAATATCCTTTTGTAAATGTAAGAAAATATGCTTAACTAAGAAATCAACACGAGTCAGCAGTATCAGTCATATTTCAGTATTTTATGTTATAAATATCAGTTTTTAGGGGAGAGGCAATAGAAAAAAATACTATCACTTTTCAGTTATTAGATATCATGCAAACACACACACACATTTTTTTTTTTTTTTTACAATTATGATATTTACACTTCAAAGTTAAAATAAGAAACTTCTGAAAAAAATTGTGTGGTGTTGAACCATTTTGATGTCGGACAATCAAGAAAGAAAATTTAAAACTGTACTTTCATTATGATAATAATAGGACACCTGCTAAAACAATCTGAGTTTTTGTGTTTTCATGAGGGTAGTAAATGGAATCTGAAGCCATAAATTTCAGCCTTTGGGTATCAAATTTTGGAGGTCCATTTCACACACCTACTGCCTGACCCTCCCCACACCTCCCAGGATGACTAATATCATCTTAAGTCTGGTATAAGATCAATAAAATAACTCATGGAGGATCCAACACATTACAATAGTAATGGTCTGTGAGATGTGAACTGTTAAACATTATTTTCTAAGTTTAACGTTTCAAGTGTTAGAAACCAGTGGGGCTTGAACTTCCTCATATAGTCACGGTTTTGTAGGATGATCTAGATAACCACTACGCTATGTCAAGGCACTGAACATATCTTAGTCTGATACAAGGTCATAATAATTGGGCACTTAGTGAGCTTCAAACTTATAAGCCAAATAAATTAGTCTGCAAAATGTGTTTGCCATTACATTGATATATTTACTCAGCTTAACTTCATGGCACAAGGACATGGGTAAGAAAACTTGCAGTGGGGGCGATCCTTAAGGTTTAAAACATTTTTAGCTTAGGATGAACAGGTTTAAATAAGGAAGTGCAACAGGCAAGAGACAGATTGTGTAACACGAAGTGGGAAGAACCATCTAATTTGAAAGTATTTGAAATACAAGAGATTCAATATCAACCATTAAGGTTGTATAGGGGGATCCAAAAGGTTTTGTCACCCTTATATATTGTTTTAACATTATTTTTTGTTTCAATATTATTAACAATTTAGGCAATTATTTTACCTAAAATAAAAATAAAATAAAATAAAATAACAAAAAAAAAAAAAAGACGGTGACAAGACTTTTGGGTGACGCTGAACAAAACTATACAAACCTTCAAGCAGGTTTTATCAGAATTTACTAAGTTTAACTGTACACAAAGCCAGAGGAGTAGGGTACCTAGTGAGGATTGAACTCAAAACATTAGTGAACTGATTTGTGGCATAAGCTTACTAACCTTCATACAATAGATCCTCCTGTTAGAACTACAAACAGCAGATAATTCGAAATAAAATACTCAACACAGACACACAGAGAAATTGGAGAGATAAGCAGAGAAATAAATTAGCTTTTCTCGCAACAATCATTTTGATGTTATCACAACTTTGAAAAGATTAACACTTTGAGCTCCGATCTCCTGAGCCTAAATTAACTCTCGGCTGTTTGAGCATAATCTCAGCAAAACAAGGCTGTAATGGTTAGCAAGCTGGATTAGCTGACCATTGTAAGAGAGTTCGATTCTCACTAGGTGCCCTATACTTGTGGCTTTGTGCCACAATTAAGCTAATCTTAGTATAGGTATACCTAATTTGTTGAAAAATCCGTGTTTTTTCAATACAATTTTGACCCTACCTTCCGTTTGAAAAAGAAATTTACCAAAAATCAGGGAATTATCCGATTTTAATAAAATTTTCAGTGTTGATTTGGCAATGAATGACTTTTATAATGCATCAGTTATTTCATATCAAAACTTTCTGATTTTTTTCAGGTCACTTAACTTTTACTCTCCCCTATTTTTGGGGCACAAAATATTGGTGTGGTTATATGTGATTGATACTTTTTCTGCATGTGTGAATAGAAGAAAAAAACATTTTTTTAATGAATCTTCTCGGGTAGTAAATAAGTACCGAAAATTGGAAAATAAAATGAAAATAAAAACTAAAAAAATTTTTGGAGATTTTTTACATTTTTTTTATACTCATTTTGATAATTATTTAATTGGATATTATTTTATAAAAGAAAAAAAATATACATCAATATTTCTTCCGCAAAATATCCAATACAGTTTTCGACCAAAAAAATATCGGTGATTGATACTAAAGTAAAGTACTTATTAAAAAAATTTTTTTTTTTAGAATCTAATATGACATTTTAAACTTAAAATTATGCTGCTCATATTTTAAATGAATTTTATATATTAATTTATCATAGCAGAAATACCTAATTAAAGTTTTGAAATAAAATAACTGATGCATTATAAAATTCATTAATTGATAAACCAATACTGAAAATTTCATTGAAATCGGATAATTCCCTGATTATTGGTAATTCTTTTTTTCAATCGCGAATACAAACATGGATTTTAAGCAGCGTTTCAGGCCATATGGGACACGTGATCGAAATTGACCGAAAAGATCGTTTTAAATGTATCAAAAATAAATTACATGTGTAGTATTATTTTGCTTTTTTTATTATTATTTTTATTGATGCTCATTATGTTACTACTTTTCGACTTGGGCAAAAATTTAACCTTAAATAATCGATTTAATTAATTTTAATTCGTTTTTAAAATGAATTGCAGGCGAATTTTTGGATATACCTATCTTAATAAATAATTAATATCAGCAGACAATGAATTTAGTGAATCCTAAACAGTTTTTAGTGCTCGAAATGAAGTTCAAATAGAGATGGAGGGGGGGGGGCATTGCGTTGTGGCTAACGTGCTGGACTGCGACATCGTGGTAACCGAAGTCGAACTCCAGTTGTGCAAGTGTTCACTTTTAGACTAATACCCTTGGAAAAAGTATTAATCCTTTCATCCCCCAACTATGGGTTAAATAGTACCACCACTGTTCTTCTACAAAGGTGACTTTGACATTAATAACCCACGAAGGTTGATATCCCATTAAACAAATAAACTAAACTAAACGGCGATAACTTGTTATCAGCATCCGCATCCAGTCTAGTAGACATAAACAAACTAGTATCCTTAATTAAATCGGACTTTTTATTTACATAAACAAATTCGAGGAATTATTTTTTGAGGGCGTGGAGAACTTCCGCAATTTGACGATATGTCAACTCAAATTTAACAGTTTTGTTTGAAATTAAATGAGACAATAATAATAATAATAATAATAATAATAATAATAAACTCATTTATTTTTCTTCCCCCACCACCTCCCGGAAAGAGTGAAAACAGATTGGAATCATGTACAGACACGGATATAAAATGAAAGTTTAACAACAGAACGATTGAGATTCATTGTCACCAGAAATAGTATTTACTTTGTTTAAAAGACCTTTGATGACATTTGAATTTTAGCATTCAATAAAGTTGGCTGAAAATCAATATAAACAAATTCAAAAGGAAAATAAACGTTCATATTGGATTCAATTATAAAAAATAGAAAAAGTTTAAAGCAAAAAAGAAAATTGTAAAATAAACATTTTAGTTTTAAAATGCAAAAACGAAAAAATTTTTTTAAAAAAAGAAAATCGAAAAAAATTTTTAAAAAGAAACAAAGAGAGAAAAAGGCAAATCTGATTTAGGTAAAATTTGACTTTAACTTCGTAATTAGATAATTAAGTGTGTTTTAATTAAAAATAAGATTATTAATTCCTTAAAATTGATAATTTACTACCTAAAAATCTATCCATAGAACTTTGGTAGATTAAGAAAAAAAAAAAAAAAACACTAATTAAAAATTATTTATTAATGATCGCGAAACAGGTCTTTTCTATTTATTTAGTTTATATTTTAATGGGGTTTTTAAGTGTTAAAAAAAAGTCAGATTAAACAGTGTACTTTACTTAATTTAATCTAAAATCAGTAATTTGCAACCTGACTCAACTAGAAAGTTATCCTGTTTTTTCGCGAATCCAAGACAAAGAAAATGAAATTACTTTTTGAAATTTGTGGTATTCCATTGCACAATAGACTGGGGAAAATATAATTAATCCATCGGGGTTTGCTTTCGAGGAAAAAGCAAGAGTAATTATTTTGTTATAAGAAATGAAATGGAATTTGAACTTACTTTCTAAGGCATTCTATTTTTTTTTTTTAAATATGTGCAAAAAATAAAAAAGGCGTTACATAAAAACAAAACACATTTCTTTGAGAAATATCATAAAACTAAAACCAATTTAAGAATGTCATTGTTTGATGTCACTTGTGGTGGTAATAATGGTTAGCAGTGAATTCAATTCTCACGGAGCACTAAATACTGCTGGCCTTGTGCCTAACTTTAAGCCTTTAGGAATACATTTTTTAATGACCATAATCGTCACAGAATTTCTTGGGTTCCCAGCCCCACAAAAGAAAGATTATTTAAAAAAAATAAAAAATTGTAAAACCAACTGCATTTAAAAATTTAAAAAAAAGTTCAAACATAAAACAAAAACATGCACCTTTCTCTAGCAAAGATTAAATAAACTTTATCATCAACAGTGAACATTGTAAGTGACATATTTTGTAGACTATTTTGCAGAGCACTAGGGTACCTGACCCAAGTGAAAAAAAAGATCACAATTTTTTTTTTTTTTTTTTTTTTTTTTTACTGGTGTAAAACAAATCTCATTTGATACCACATTCCACTGAGCCACCAGTCCTGTGGTTGACCACTGAGCCAAGTTCTCAAATAATTTTCAAGTAATCCTACAATTTTTGCATATATCCACAACTACTGTTTGTTTTCTTCTTATTCTTGTGAGGCACCATTTAGTTGTTTTGACAGAAATGTAACTTGATTCTAGAGAGATCACTAGCAGGAAAAGATTTATTTTTAAACTTAATTCGAGGGCTGAGTGGAACTGGCGTGATTGAGGTATATCTGAACTCTACTTACTTACTTACTTAGTAAAGTGACTGACTGACCGTCCTGAACGTGGGCGGTTAGTAAGTTGCGAGTATTTCAGGGTGACATGTGTTTTAGAGAGACTGGTTTGGGGTTATTGCGAATTAACAGCCACAGAAAGTTGGGCCGATACAAAAAAAAAAAAAAAAAAAAAAGCACTGAAATAAGAAGCATTCTTTTTTTCTTTTACATTTTTTAGATTTTTTTTTTTGTGCAGTGTAAGAAGTGTATCATATTGCAAATATCTTAAATTTCGAGTTCGTATAAAAGATTTTCATTACAAAAGAACAAAATGTTTTTTTTTTTAAAGAAAGATCTCTGCTTGCTCCCCCCCCCCGCTTTTTTTTAGCAGAAAAAGAAAAATACTTTTTTTTCCTCTTAAATTTTAGAGTTAAGAGCAAGTTTTTTTTTTTAAATAAAAAACTTTTATGTGGGTCTCATATAAAAACATTCTCACTCTATTGCCGTGAGAAGACCTTTAATATTTGCTTTTTACGATGTCGAAAAGTTTAAATCAACTAGTTCGATGATATATAGATATGATTTTATAGATATAATATAATATATAAATATATCTAACAAAAAACGAAACAAAAATTAGTGAATTACCATTTAAGTTAAGTTTTCCTTAGTGTGATACACAAGCCTCAGATTGACTTGAATTGTATTTAATGCTATTTTTTAACATTATGATTATTCGCAATATGACACATAAAAAAAAGAAACTGGTATATATATATTTCTATGGCATGTGTTCTGCAGCGGCTTGTTTTACCGCGGTAATAATTTCATCAAGAAGATTATCTCTGTTCTTTTTTGTGACGGTAAAGATGCGAACATCTTTTCTTTCTCGGATTTGTTCGATAAGATGAACAGGTTTTCCTTTTTTCAAAGGGATCGTACCCAAAACCACTGATCGTGGATCATCCATCCGACTTCGAACGGCTTGTTGAAAGGACCGACTGATTGATTCCATTTTTCCAATTTCATCGATAACAGTCACACCCGTATTGCCAGCGTGGAGCAAAGGCAGAGCTGCCTGTTCAAAAGATTCAACTTGGACAATATACTGACCCAGACGATAAGGATCAGGTCGATTTAAAGGTCCAACTTCTGCGTCATGTCCGCTTCCATCAACTCGAGCGAGTGGGGCTCTCAATTGACCATTAACACTGACCACATCGAAACCTTTTCTTCGTCCAAAATGCCGAACTTCTTCGGTAATAAATCCGTGTAGTACGTATCCTTGCTTCTGTAGTTCTTCACATGATTTTTGGATTAGTGTAGTCTTTCCGCTACCGGGTAATCCTGTTAATAAAATATGCTTTGCCGAGGAAACAGTTGCACTGCTGGCCATTTCGTCCTCCGAGTACAACTAACAATAAACACAACTCGACAAACGATGAAAAGTGGCCGAAAGAAAAAAAGAAAAAAAAGTTGACAAACAAGCCAAGGGAGATAACTCTTATTTGACTTTTCTCTTTTTTTAATTTTTTCAGCAGGCATGTGTGTTTTTTCTTATCTTCAGGGGGTGTGTCTCATAGAGCATTAAAAAAATACACTACTAAACAGTTATACATCATACCAACTTTCTTGGCTCTCAGGGGTGCTTCGCTCTGTGTATAGGTTTGAAAGCTAGGCTAGCAGACCTAAAATTTGATGTTCACTGGATGCTCAATACTTCCAGCCATTTGCCAAACTAAGCTAGATCTAAGTAAAAAAACCCAAAAAAACTTGACTTTCAAAATGAAAACCTGTTCTATTTTCAAAATTTTTAGCATTAAATTAAAAAGTAAACAGTCAAGATATTAAATTTAAATTACACACGCCTTAAACTTCAGAAAAAAAACCCATAAAAACCCGCCCTTTTTTACTTGAAAAAACGAATTGAAATTAATTAAACCGATTATTTAAGGTTAAATTTTAGTTTTAGTCGAAAAATAGTAACATAATGAACATCATCAAATAATAAAAAAAGCAAAATAATATCACATAATTAATGAATTGTTAATGCATTTTAAACATTAAATTTACCCCCAAAATAATGAAACCGGACGCTACGTGAAGTAACTTACGTACTTACAAAACACGTTATTAAAAGTTAAAAAAAAAACTTATAAAAGCTTATTCTTAGAAATAACTAACAACAAAAAAAAAAAAAAAAAAGAAAAATTAAATACACCATGTACAGAAAAATTACTCATATGTTTATATTTTATTTCAATGAAATACCCTTTTTTTTCCCTTTTTTTTTTTTTTTTTTTTTTTCAAAATTCAGAAAAAAAAGTCCGCTAAAAAAATTACTCTTGATTTGTTTAGATGATATTCCCGCAATATATTTTCGAACTATGGAAGCCGAGACATGATCTTTCTTTTTTTTTACAGTAACAATTTACTAACCCTGATTGATAAACAAAAAATTGCCAAAAATCAGGGAATTATCTGATTTGAATAAAAAGTTTCTTAACTTATCAATTAATGAATTATATTTTGAATTTTATAATGCACCAGTTATTCTATTTTTAAGAAATGCAGATTTTTTTTCAGTTTACCTTTTGGGGACTAAAAACACTCAGAGTATTTAGGGCTTTCTCTCTCAGAGAAAAACTAATGAAAGTTACTAAAAGGAAACAATTCGAAATTCTTTGAAATAAATATTACTGTTAGGTTATCCATACATTTTTAATGATATCATTTTTTATATATAATTGATAAATAAAAATCATTTAAAATTATAGTAGGTCCATCTCTAGGATTAAAATTTATATTTTCACATTTGTAAAAAAAAAAAAAAATATTTAATAACATGTTTAGATCTATCAGCTATAAAAGAACACTAATTTAATTCTCAGTTTAAACTGACCTCCTCCTATTTAAGAAGAAAAACAAAAATGATAGACATAGAATTATTTTTCTCATAATGAAAAAGATTATAATTCATGTACATTAGAATAATGAAAAAATCTGAAAAACTGTTTTAAAATCTTTTTAAAAGTTTAATTTTTAGAATCTATTTTTCCCCTTTCGGCCAATTAAAAGATCATTTTTCATTCTCTTCGTATCTTCAGTCTTTTCTCTTTTTGTTTATACAAAAATTAGAGTCAGCCTTAAATACATGTTGCACCCCAAAATAGGCGGGGGTCAAAGTTAACTGATCTGAAAGCTTAAAAAAAATAACTGGTGTATTATAATTTTCAATCATGAATATATGGTGGAGAAGTTGATGGGTGTTATATATATTTGGATAATTTACTCATCACACCATAAGGTCACCTGTATTAAGACAGAAAAACAAGGAACATATAAATTGAACAAATAATATTTGTATTGAAACAAAAGATTACAATAATCAAGAATACTGATCAATGTCCTGCAGAAAATGCTTTTTTTAAATGTTCATGTAATAAGATAATAAGAATTGTTGACTTGACTCCAACTGAGAAAGAAAGGGTAATGTTCAAAATCAAATCAGCAGTCAAGTTACTTAGAGAGAGAGAGAGAGAGAGAGAGAGAGAGATAGAAAGATATAGCTTCTGCAGTAGGCAAATATTTCTTATAACGAAAAGCGTAGAGTATTCAGGCAAATTGGTTCTTTCTCTGCTGTTCTTCGAAAAACCTTCGTTTATATAGGGTTCAGAAAAAGGGTCTGTTTGATAAACTACTTTTTAGGCGCGAACGCCTCCGATTGGTTGAAAATTATCATTTTTAATATTTATTTTTCTCTCTAGCTGCGCCGATCCTTATGCGCAAAGCGTTTATTTTCGTCATTTTATTTTTGCTTTCAGAGCGTTAACTTCCGGCTCACTACAAATACACACTGAAAATTTCATTAAAATCGATTAGTTTCCTGTTTTATTTTTTTCGGGGTGATTCTGGTACTGTCAATTTTGTGACTTTAACTCTTGAATTGTTGGTCCCTTCCTTAAACTACGTTCAATCACCCCCCCCCACACCTAACCATAAATCCATAACACTAAAGAAATGCCTCTGATTGATTAATTGATTTTAACGGCATGTCAGCATGTCTTGGGTTAATTTATGCCGACAGGTGAGGGAATCACGTTCATATTAGCATATTTTTTTGTTGTCATTTCTTAAGATTTTTTTTGTTTTGTACACGAATACGAATAATTCTAGATAAATCTATTTGACTTTTATATCGGAGCCTAACAAGTACTATCACTTCGGGTTAGTCTAATCACAAGGAAATCGTGCTCCACATCTCCAGAATAGGAGCCTCACCATCAGGTGCAGTTGAGTGTCATACCCAAGACATTCTCTTTTTAGGGGATTGTCTTACCCCCCCCCTCAGCAGGGGATGCAGTCAGATTATTCTAAGCCCTGCTGACTGGGCATAAAATGCATCGGAGTCAATTTAAATCTTGAGAATTTTCTATTTAAAACAAATTCAATAAATTATTGAATTACTTTTGTGTTTACATTTGTTTATACATCAGTTAACCCGTTGACCCCATGATAAAAAAAGCATTTATTTTACACAGCAGATATTATTTTTCAACATAGTTTCCTTTATTTTTAATAAACTTAATTCAGTTTACACATACGTTAAACATGATACAGTGACATTTTCAGATGAAAATGAAGTCAATAACTATATGTCGGGTTGCATATTTATTGATTGACCACCGTTTATCATTATTTGATGAAATCTAATAAATAAGGTTTTTAAGGACGAACTCATAAGTGACGTCCTCCTGTGGAAGTCAGCACATGGACACGCCAGTGTAGGCCGGCCAACATAGAGCTACATTGACCAGCTTTGCGCGGATACTGGTTGCTGCGCAGAGGACCTCCCTGGGACAATGAATGATAGAGAAGGTTGGCGAGAGATTGTCACGGATATCCGTGCTAATTGCGTGACATCATGATGATGATGATGACGATGATGATGATGACTCAATAGAAGAAAATAACGAAATATTTTTTTTTAAACCACTTTATCTTATTTAATTTGATAATTAACCCCAAAAGGCCGAATAGTTGATATTGGTCAGATCATAGAGTTTTTAAAATCATTGATAGAAAAATTGCAGGTGGAAATTTTATGATAATTTATGAGGAATGCGTCCCGGTCTCCTGCCTAAAAAAATGCTACCCGGTGACTATTAAAATAACGACCCAGCTCAGTCTATTCAAAACTATCCATCTTCATATCCATCTATCTATCTCAATTTGTTCATATTTATCTATATTACTTTAAATACTAAGATTTTCTTTTATTCATGTTTGTTTAATGTCTTGTTTTTAGTTTAAATAATTACAACAAAAAATACATTTACTTGTCGAAAATATCTATCTCCATTTGTTCATATCTATCTATATTATTTTGTTTGTTTATCTATCTATCTATCTCAGTCTATTCAAAACTATATATCCATCTTCATATCTAAACAAGAATTACGACAAATTACGATAAATAAACAAGAATTACGACGAGCTGGGGTTGTTATTTTGATAGTCACCGGGTAGCAATTTTTGAGGCGGGAGACCGGGACGCACTTGCTCGTAAATTACCAATTTTTTTCTGTTTTGTTTAGTCAACAAAAATTATAAATTGAATTTCTTTTTGTTATGAACGACTGGAAAGAAAAGCAAATAAAACAGGTAACATAATTTGCATACAGTTGTATCGGAGGATTACGCAAGACGCATTCCTGTCTAATATTAATAATTTGCACACTGTTATGTCATATCAGCTAGAGACATTGCCCTCTGTGTGAACTCAGATAAAAACGAACTTCATGGGTTTTTTTCAAACAAGATGGAAACATCTCCACACTGGATGACAAGACTGTGAAATTAATAGACCAGTTCACATATCTCAGAAGCAGTATCTCATCTACAGAAAGCGATGTCAATATACGCATAGAAAAGATATGGATTGCTATAGAGAGATTATCTATCTTATAGAAATCTGATTCCTTTGTTTAGATGAAGTGAAAACTCTTTTAAGCTGTCACCGTATCAGTGGGCGAGGGGGGGGTATTGGCATTAATTCTCCCATGGGGGTAAATTTCTAGTTTCAATATACTGGCAAATTATCATTCTTACTATACCGGGGAAATAATTCCAAATTCCAGTATATGAGTAAAGTACCGAAATTTCGTGTATATTGGGAAATATTTAAAGGGGGATAAGTACCGCAATTTTCAAGTTCGGAATTCTGAATAAAAAGACAAGGCAGTAAAACACAAGTATAACTTATCAATTTTAATTAAAACAAAAATGAAAGGAAGGATAAAAGAAGAGATAGAAGGTGAAAGTGTAGGAGTGGAGTAGCAGAGTGGTTGCAAATTTGTAGTTAGTTGCGGGTAACTTATCTGACAAGTGCCTGAGTAACAATTTCGTAAATGGTTTGATTTCTTGTAGTAGTTTTGAAAGGTAATAGCGGCTTGAATTCTTGAAGATGCAAATAGATTTCTTGAGAGGTATTCGTAGAGTCGTTTCCAAGTGTCAATTACTGTGTGTTTTTAAAGTTGAATTTTTGTTAGAATTGAAGATAGTCTTTGAGTTGAGATGAAGAATCGTTTTCTTTGTATTTTTAAAGTTGAATTTCAGGATTTCTGTCAAGGCCCGTCAACCTATTATTTTATCGACACAGATGGTAACTGGGGAATTATTTTCCGGGCTGCTTTCTTTTTACTGATAGCTCCGAGTGAGTGACGGCAATTTTTGGTGGTTTCCAGTATTAGGGAGAAAACTCCGACTTCCTCACTGAACGAAGTCGAACCGAACACTGGCTGTTTCTTCAGAAACGGACCCCAAGGGAGGGCTCGATGGCATGACAAAAATGGTGTACTTGTCGTCTCACTGTCGGTCGGTCAAGAAGTGGGACTAAGCTTTTCAACTGTCACGTCACCTTCAGTCAACTTTTTTTATTTAATTTTTAAAGGAAATTTTTATATAATGTATGGCTATATCATGTGGACTTTAACGTAACAATTGCAAAAAGGCTAGATGGGAACTATACACAGATGCTGCGTGTTGTCCTAAACAAATCATGAATAAAAAGCAGCTGTATGGCCACTGTCTCCCATCACACAAACCATACAGGTAAGATGAACAAGACACACTGGATACTGCTGGGGAAGTAAGAAGTGACGTTCTCCGGTGAACACCTACACATGGACACACCAGGATTAGTCGACAAACAAAAACTAACATTAATCAGCTCTGTGTGGATACTAGGGGCGATGACCGATAATGAGAGAGAGAGAGAGAGAGAGAGAGAGAGAGAGAGAGAGAGAGAGAGAGAGAGAGAGAGAGAGAGAGAGAATTATAGGGATCCGTTTTGTCAGTGTGACGTGATGGAGATAATTTTATCTAATTCCTAATATTATAAAAATAAAAGAGGATCTTTTAAACATCGAATGGCTATGGGGGCCACCAGGTTAAAATAGGAATGAAAGAGGTCCACAAGTAAAAAAAAAAGAAGAAATTGAGAACCTTTATTTGAATGCTGAAGATACTATCGGCTGTATGTGAGGACTTGTAGCACTCTCCAAGTTTAGATACTGCGGAGTTATAAGAATTCTCTGATGAAATTAGGATCAAAGTTTTGTCTGATGATGATGTGCTTTGTCGGTGACCCTTGGCTGGGGAAGGGGGTGGCATATATTAAATCAACTTTGTGTCACAATCCAGGGGGGGGGGCGGGGGCGTCAATATCCACCCATTGCCATTCCGGTGAGTAAAGCGACGAATTGATTATTTCTCGTAAGTGAAACTACACGCGCCATCCAAATTAGTTTTCTATGATACACAGCAGAACAATTTTCATGACTAATAGTTTCCTAAAACTTTGTCATTTGTCTTTCGCCCCTGACAAATCGATAGAATAGATTTTCATCATTCAGTCACTTTCATTTCAACATCAAAAGATAAAAAGTAGAAATAATACAATTTTATAGACATTTAAAAAAAATCTTGATAAGAATCTTAGTGAAACTAGCAAATATATGCACCCTCCGTCGGATGCAAGTATTTAAGTTTTATTGTAATAAAATATGATATTAAATTAGAAAGGCTAATTAAACTAAATAAGAATGCAGATAAAAAGATTTGAAACCGAGCGGGGGTTATAATCGAAAAATAGAACAACTGAAACTTACTCTTCCATCACTCCCGTCTTTCATTGCTAAATTTTCCTAATTTAACTATTTAGGAAGTAAAGAATACAATTACAGTTATTTCTTCTTGTTATTTAGATTTCTTTTAAGATTTATCCCCGAGATTTTTAAAACCAAACAATTAGAAATCAATAATACTAAGCACATATTTATTAAAATTAAATTTTTGATATCAATATATAAATTAGCCTTCCCATTCACACTGTAAACCGCTATTTTGTTGTATATATAAATACAATTGTATGTTATTAGTATATAGATATAGCCAACAGTATTAATAATGTAAAACAATTTTATTAATAATTGAGGTTTAAATAAAAATAAAATCATGGAGAATGTGATGTAAATAACTAAGGGAATTGTGACTTGAGAAGTAATATAATTTTGCTTACAGACAAACACACAATCTCCATTATAATAAGATTTTTATCTGCTTGTTTCAAAGATTTTTTGTGGGTGTGGGATGGGGATTGCGATTATAGAAAATGAACTCATCCAACAGAATATGAGGAAATCTTTTCATTCATAACATGGGGGTTGATTTGACAACTCTTATTGGAGTTGAGAGTCTACTTGAGATGATAAACAACTAACACACAGAGAGAGAGAGAGAGAGAGAGAGAGAGAGAGAGAGAGAGAGAGAGAGAGAGAGAGAGAGAGAGAGAGAGATGAGCAAATTTGTTTTGTTTTATAACATAAGGAGAAATAGATTTATCAATTTATATTGGCATGCGGAAGGTGTATCTGAAGTGACAGATGACACACATAGATAGAAAATGTTTGAGTGCAGATACAGTCAGTGTATTTTAAGCTCTGTCGACTGGGTGGTCTAAAATAAAGGAATACACTAAACTCCGAGCTTGAATGTAACATCATTTTATGGGGTAAGGTAGTTGTTGTTTTATGAGGATTATTGGAAATTCCATAGTTAATTATCTCCCCCTGCCGCTAGGGGGAGAATCGCCAACATCGTATGTTGGCGCCAAAAAACAAAAACTTTACTTATCACGGAGCACTCACTGAGGGTAGTCGCGTAAATAGCGGTCCCTAAACTTCATTCATCACTTAGCCCCAAAACAGGGCTTACTTATCTACGGACCGTTGACCTGGACGGAGGCATATTTTCACAGCACACTTTCGAAGGTACGAAAGCACACTATAGAAAGCTGAAGACCAAATAGTCTACTTGGAAAGGGCCCATTCACCGTCATTTAAAGAACTGTTAACCCGGGCGAGAAGCTTCTAAAATAGCATCCCCCATTACTTATCACAGAACCGGTTACGAGGAAGCAAGAGAAACGTCCGAAGAAGCGTACTATCAACATTTCCTACCAACGAACAGAATACCCCTGTTATCACCACAACTCCAAGAACATTACTTAACTCAGATAAGTCTTGTTGCAAATACCAATAAAATTTGTAAAAAGTTCTTGTATTATTTGTCAATATATGTATTAAATTTCCATTGTGTGTTTGTCTTCTTTGTCCGACAATTTGCCTGCAACTACGGAGAAATAAGAGCTCCTTCGAATCCCGTAAATACTTTTAGGATTTAAGGCCATTGGTCGTTTTTGGTGCGTTGTTTCTTTTAAACCCCCATTATATTTGGTTCTTCCTTCTTATGGATTGTCAGACTGAAAAGGAATGAAATGAAGGGAAAAGAAGAGACAAAGACAAAAGGTATTTTTAGGTTTCAGACTTTTATTCTACATTCATGGCTTCTTCGTGGGGAGGAAATTTCTTCCCGTCCCAGTCGTAGTCTGATCCCAGTCAAGGCCTGAGTTCGAAAGACCTAGACATTTCGTTGGCAGTAGGAAGTGGGTCCCTTTCTCTGTGCATATACAGAGGGTTATTCCTGTCTATGGCCTTCTGGGAGATTCTTTTTTAATTATTTTATTTTATTTTATTTTATTCTAATCCTCACAATCTTATGAAAATGCCAATTGGTAATGGAAGTTTGTTGATCTTTCCCAGAGAGTTCCAAATTAATTTTAATTAAGATGAATTCTGTTTTCCTTTTTGCTTTACTTATCTAGTTATCAAAAGTTTTATATTGAAATGTTTTCAAAAAGCATTTTCTAAAAATGAGGCGTGGTAAAAATAATACTATGAAACATAAAAAGCAAATTAGAGATATGTAAGTAGCAGTTTCAACCACAACCTTGACAAACCGCCAACGCACTAAGTCCGAATTAAATTCTCTTTAGAGCTTAACTGACCCTTGTCCATAACCTAGATTTTATTTATTTAC
>CM042142.1:134605146-134637646 GCA_023376005.1 Doryteuthis pealeii | reverse complement strand
TTTACGAGAACAAAGGGAACAAAGTGGGAATGATAACTAAATAATTAAATAAAGCCTTGTATTTTGTAGCTATTTAAAACTATTTAGCTAGAAGCGGTGATATGTTAAAAGAAATCCATATCAATTATTAAGGGAGGGCAAAAGCGAAATTGCACAGGCTTTAAAAGTCTGTCGTAGTCTTTATATATATATATCAACAAATAACAATAATTTCTGTCAGAAAATGCAAGTAAAAAAGAATATCTGTTAACGAATGGTAAAGGTTCTTGCGTGTGTATCTGCGTTTGAGCAAGTTCTTGTGTGTATTAAAATATCCTTTTATATGTGTTTGTTTGTAATAATAGTCTATATGGGAGAGAAGATCAGAGTTCTTGCGGTTGAGAGTTGTCTCCAAGTTGTCTGCTTACAAAGTGAGTTTTCGTCGGCGCAGAAATGAAAGGCTTTATATGTGTGTGAGCTAGTGTATCAGCTGTTTTGACATCGTGAACCCTTGTGAGACCCCGGCGGTGATTGAAACTGAGAGAGTTTGATAAACAGATTTGCACTTTGTTTATACCTGTGACGTGAACAAAAGTGAATCCAAATCGAAGTATTTTAGTTTTAACGGAAATCATTCTAGTTAGTTAGATGATAATGTAACGATTGTCTTCCCTTATTGGGATGGAGTGGAAAAGGGTTATCTTCCCTTGCCTACAGGGCTGGCCACTTGATGGCATTTCGACCTGGCTATTTAAACTCATCCCGGTAATTTCCCTCCCCCTCTCTCTCTTTCATCTGACACACTAGATGCACTAGACAACTTGTGTCTCTGTCCATTAAGGATTGGGGGTGGGGCTTACCACCCCCAACTATACAGTAAGTGACTCTTCTACTCTCCATTTTAGCAGCCTCAAGATTAACTCTTTCTTCCTTCGTCAGGACGTTCGTCCTAGCTCAGACAATAAAGTCTGTATTTTGTTATCTACCTCTGTCGGAATTTGTTGTATATAACATGTATGCATATTCATCCATATTAGGAAGCATTCACGAGGCCTCCTAACGTAATATAATCTACTGAAGCTAAAACTACATTTAATTCTTATAATACTATTAATTTAATATGCTCAACCGGAAAGGGTGTGTCTAACCTCTTGCGCACAAACAACATTTCGTTAGATGGCGTTTAGCCTTTGAAGCGTTAACTTCCTGTTGACATCCACAGTTTCAAGTATTCTTATTTGATATTAATAAATTATATGTTTTCAGGTAATTATTTCTATGCAATAATAGTCATTTGTTTGCACACAGTTATATGGTTTTAATTAACAAATAATAATCCTTAGTAAATAATTATAACTTCAAGTAACTATTCTTAATACAAATAATTTACAGTTATATGGTATCAAGTATTTCTATCGAACACGAATAATTTTTAAACAGATTTATTTGACCTATAAGTAGGATCCTAACAGGTACTACCACTCCAAGTCAGAGTGGAACTGGGAGTAGTGGTAATGAAGGGGTACTCCACACTCCCCAAAGCTCCGGAACTGGAGCCTTGCCATCAGATTGAATTTAGTATAACCAGGACACCCCTTTAGGGTGGGGGGGGGTGTCTTTCACCTTCTGCAGGAGAGACTGTCAGTATATTCTAAACCCCACCATCAAGGTGACCATGTAAAAAGGTGGGAGCAAACTGAAAAAAAAAGAAAGAATAAGAATTAATGGTTCGGCCTATTTGTTTAATGGCATATCAATTTCTCATGGGTTATTTAATGCTGAAATTTGATTCATTTATATATGTTTATTTGTATTCATTGTATTTTCATTATTCCATTTCATATTGTTTTGTCTATAATAATTTGTTAGCACACATTTGTGGGGTTTCAAGTATTCTTATAAAATATTAATAATTTATACATTATATTTATGGTTTCAACTAAATCTTCCTATTCAGTTATTCCTATCAAACGCCAATAATTTGGGTTCAAGAAACAAATAATAATAATTGCTTAGTTATAACTTCAAGTAACTATTAATACAAATACTTTGTATAGGGGTAAATGCTTTGAAGTATTTCTATCAAACATTAATAATTCTCTTTAATTACAATCAGTTATTTAATCTTGTTTAATCATCATCATCATCATCATCATCATCATCATCAATTCACATTACTCTCTCTCTCTCTCTCTCTCTCTCTCTAACACACACACACACACACACACACACACACACACACACGCACACACACACACACACACCATCAGTCCCTTTCAATCATCTCTCCTCGAAAATCCTCCACATGTGTTACATAATCTATGCGGTTGCATAAGATTATAAGGGATGGCCCTTTTCATATCACGGGCGGAACTCTCCATGGAATAGTACAGAAAGCCCGCCAAATTACGTGAAGTCACGTGGGACCTGGTTTGGTCCTCAGTTTTCAGTTTGACGTCGGGCAGTGAGGATGTCCTGCCTTAACTGTGACTCACTCTGCATACGCGCGCTATGTTAGTCAGATATTCAGTTACATGAAATGTATAGTTAAGGAAATAAAAGTTTAAGAAAAATAACACGTTCTTGTGATTAATGAATGTCTTGGTAACAAGACTGATGAAGAAGAAGAAATGAGTTAAGAACGACCGACACCAAGACGAAGTCCCCAAGAAGAAGAACCTAAGATAGAAGATGAACAGAAGAAGAAGAAGTAAGAAGTAAGTAATGAGAAGGGTATACAACACATGGATCTATTATTCATTACTTATCATTATCATCATCAGGTTATACTTATAGCACGGATTCCCATGACTCTCTGTCTCACCACCCAACCTAATCTGGCTAGTTCTTCTCACGGCATCCAGTATCCGCACAGAGCTGATCGATGTAAGTCTTTGCTGTTTAACCTACTCTTGTATGTCCATGAGTAGTTGTCCACAAGAGAATGTCACTTATGATTTAGTCCTTCCTTTTTCAGCGATGTACAGAATGTGTTGTTCGTCTTACTTGGATGGTTTGTGTGATAGGAGGTAAGTGGCCTATGACACAATGGACATGACGTGGAACCATGAGGGTGGTCTGAGTGATTAGTTACGGAAAAGTTTGAGTGGTGATGTGTGTGTGTTGTAATGGAAAAATTTGAATGATGATGTCAGAATAGACGCGTGGTATGGTTTTTGATTGGACGAGGAATGATACGTGGCGAAGGGGAGAAAAGAAGAGTGAGAGATAAGAATTTTGAGATTCAGCCGAGCCGTCAAAGAGTTCAGACGTGCTGAGGCTGGTCTCCCCACGTGGCAAATAAGAAATATGGGCTAGATAAAATAAAAACTTGATCAATTAACAAAACAATGTCTTGTTAATTCAAATGCAATGACCAAATCAGCCCTTAGTCAGAAGAAACAGCTCTTAGTTAAGAAGAAGTTAGATAGAAGTACCCAATTAGACAACAAGATGGTAGCCGGGGGGAGATGGTAGAAGGATCAACAAGAAACAAGTAAGATCTCCTCACTAAGTAAGTCTCTAATCTGTCTCTCTCTTTAATATCTCTCTCTATCAATGAAGAACTTTTTTCTCTCTGAAGTCTCACTTTCTCAAAAAAAAAAAAAAATATTATACCCTGAAAATACCCCGAAGATTCGCACGAGAAACTTAAGTCGCTAATTTTTTTAACCATTCGATTTTAAACATATATATATATATATATATATATATATATATATATATATATAGTGTGTGTGTGTGTGTGTGTGTGTGTGTTGGAAAATGTACTGCATTGTTACGGTTTCCAATCTGACTCCTCCTTCTTCTACATTTTTTATAATGTTAATGCGATTAGAACCTGAATATTCCCACTCACAAAACAAACCCACCCACGGGAGGATGAAAATTCTCCTTGAATTTAGCACAATCGATGGGAGTGGAAATTTTTGAAAATAGGCTAATGTCTACACACATGCAATTTTCTTCTTTTTTAAAAAACTTGAGTATTTTTAGCGTTTTCAAATTGTCTACAATTTTGTTTGAAAAGGAACGTCGAGATATGTGACCTACCAGAGTAAGTTACTAACTTGGATACAACAACAACAAAAAAACAATCATTTGTTCTTCACTGTCTGTGTCAATTGTCTGTTGAACAACTTGGTCATGTAAATGCTATTTTTTACGATATTACCTTTATTGAGGATATTGCGAAAAATATCGACCCTTTTTCTGCTTTTGTTTTACACCATTTAATAGAATGGAGGCGCGTGGTCTAATGGTTTGATTCGACCCCAATTCAGAATCTTGGACGAAGCTACAGTTCACTAATACCCTTGGGAAAGGTATGAATCAACTACTCTCCCTCCAGTTATGAGTAAATAGTAGGACAGACTGGGCTTTTTAACCTTGGCCAGGCAACTAGTCCAGGAGAAGGAAAACTCTGAATTCAAACCTGTTAAATTCCACTTGGGGTGGTCACTACTAGAATAGGCTCAGTCCTAATTAGTGATCTAGGCAACCAGTCTAGGAGAAGGAAACTCTGAATTCAAACCTGTTAAACTCCACTTGGGGTGGTCACTACTAGAATAGGCTCAGTCCTAATTAGTGATTTATTTCACTAATAATTTTTTTAAATGCAGAATACAAACATAGATTATTGTGATTCAGTTGACTATAATACAGCAAAAAAAAAAAAAAAAAAAAAAAAAAAACGCACACCGTAGCGAAACTTTTCTTAGCGCAATAGTACTAAAGTCCTCTTATTTATAGCACAAAATCATTTTAAATCTATGGGCAGATTCAACATCACCCTTTAAGAGCTCCGTGCTTTCAGAAATTATAAAATATAATAAAAAATTATAAGAATGGATTTTCATCCCGAAATATTAAGAAAATTAATCAAAGGCAAATGGACAACGTCATCGCTCGTTTTTCTTTTCACTTACATTGGGATAATATCTAAAAAAAAACAACAACCGCTAAACCAATATAAACACAATGCTTCAAGCAAATTATAAAACTCATATATTTTTAAATATAATTTAGACCTTAACGATAACAGTGAAAGGAAGGAGGTCAGCTCTCGCGGAGACAACTGTCAAATGTTGAACTTTATGTCCTCCATAGGCGGTTTTTATATGAGTAAGAATAATCAAGCAAGTAATGTTGCTTTAATTCATAAAACATGTTTATTCCTAGTTTTAATTTCTAGTAAAAGATCACAACAACGAACATGCGTATTGTGTAACCGCAGCATTCATATTCCGTCTTCAATTGGCTTCATATGACTTCTTTTTTTTTCTAAATTGAAAATCGCAATTGAAACGCCGTGGATAGGATCAAGAAGACGCTGATCACTAGGTACTGGCAAAATGTGCCTAAAATGCGTTTTTGAC
Source organism: Doryteuthis pealeii (assembly GCA_023376005.1). NCBI lineage: Eukaryota > Metazoa > Mollusca > Cephalopoda > Myopsida > Loliginidae > Doryteuthis > Doryteuthis pealeii. The sequence continues at coordinate 134,632,289 of CM042142.1, read as the reverse complement.
AAAATAACTTTAGCCCCCCCCCCTACAGAAAATAATTTACCAAAAAATCAGGGAATTATCGGATTTTAATGAAATGTTCAGTGTTTATGTATCAATGAATGATCTTTATAATGCATTATTTATTTATTTCAAAACTTTCTCATTTTTTACAGGTCACTTAATTTTGATGCCCCTTCCCTTATGTTGGGGGTGTAACATTTTCGGTACTAATTACAGAATAAATAATGAGATAAAAGACCGAAGTTATGAATAGAAACAAAAACATTTTTTACGGTGGCTTTTCTATGAGAAAATAAGTACCGAAAATCGAAAGATTAAAAATGTAAAAAAATAATAAATAATTAATTTTTTTTAGATTCTTTTTTACTGATTTCGATAATTATTTAATTAGCTATAAAATTATACAATTATACTAGTTAAACTAGAAATGCCATAACAAGACGATTTCAGTTCCAGTGGTCTTCTGAAAAAGAGATTTTATCTCGAAAATTCAAGAATAAAATACAGGTTAACACACAACACCATTGTTACCTTATTCTTTACACCTGCATTGTAATAGCCTTCAAAATCAACCTCCAAACTAGTTTTAATCAGTTTTAATCAAAGCTTAAAATACTTGTTTACCTCTGTACGTTCATTCTAAAATAACTGATACAAATCTTTTTTTTTTGTTCTGAAAAATATTCACATTACCAGAAATGAATGTGAGGAGGATGGAAGATGGCTGCATTCCCCATAGAACTTTTGTGTGGGGAATTAGTAAAAGGCTCCTGATCGGTAGATAGACCACGCCTATGCTTTAAAGCTATATGCGGGAGAGACATGAGGATATGCCACATTGACACAAACACGTGGGAGGTTAATTGCAGAAAATCGAGCGGTTAATGTTAAGGCACGAAGAGAAATGAGGCGGAGAGGAAAGTAGCCTCCAAAGCAAAGAGAGCCAGAAAAAGGAGAGAAAAGACAGCAGACCCAGCAAGCATCACAGTTTGTGTGCAGTCAGTGCACCAAAGACTGTCATTCAAGGATTGGCCTGCTCAGCCACTTGCGTAGATGCAGATAATTTTTATTTCATTTTATTTTTATTTATTTATTTATTTTTTGGACACTATGCCATCGCCCTTAGTAGATGGAAAGGCATCAACAACCAGAAATGAATAATATTAAAAGCATTTGGCATTAATGGATGCTTTTCGTTTTCACCGGCCCGTCAGTGACGTTTAGAATACACTGATTGTATCCCCTTCAGATGGATAAGACCCCTTTTTTATGGATTTAGAGGTAGATGAGATATTACTACCAAGGTCTATGAACTGGTCTAGTAATTTCAGAGGCATGTCATATATAATAACGAAAGTGTTTTAATCGGGATAGCAAGCCTTTGAAAATAGTTGACCGCTTCACATACCTAGGTAGCAATATCTCATCTACAAAAAGTAATGCCATTATACAAATAGGAAAGGCATGGAAATCTGATATCTCTAATAAGATAAAGCAAGAAATCTTCCAATCTGTAGCCATGTCAGTGCTAATATATGGCTGCACCACTTGGTCTCTAACGAAACACTTAGAGAAAAGGCAAGTTATGGACTAGACAAGAATGTTGCATGTTGTCTTGAAGAAACCCTGGTAGTAGCACCGCACAAAAAAAGACACTTATCTCTTGCTGGACACGACTGGAGAAGTAAGGACAAACTCATAAGTGACATTCTCCCGTGGACACTTCTATATGAACATACCAGAAAGGAGTTACATTCATCCTCTCCGTGTGGACATTGATGCCATGTGGAGGGCTTGCCAGGTGCGATAACCCATAGGTATGGATGGCAAGAGAGAGAGAGAGAGAGAGAGAGAGAGAGAGAGAGGGGGGAGTCCGTGTGTGTGTGTGTATGTGAGAGAGAGAGAGAGAGAGAGAGAGAGAGAGTCCGTGTGTGTGTGTGAGAGAGAGAGAGAGAGAGAGTGAGTGAGAGAGAGTGAGTGAGAGAGAGAGAGTCCATGAGTGTGTGTGTGTGTGAGAGAGAGAGAGAGAGAGAGAGAGAGAGTGAGTGAGTGAGAGAGAGAGAGTCCGTGTGTGTGTGTGTGAGAGAGAGAGAGTGAGAGTGAGAGAGTCCATGTGTGTGTGTGTGTGTGAGAGAGAGAGAGAGAGAGTGAGTGTGAGAGAGAGAGAGTGAGTGAGGTGAGAGAGAGAGAGTGAGTGAGTGAGAGAGAGAGTCCGTGTATCCGTGTATGTGTGTGTGAGTGTGAGAGAGAGAGAGTGAGTGAGTGAGAGAGAGAGTCCGTGTATCCGTGTATGTGTGTGTGAGAGAGAGAGAGAGAGAGAGAGAGAGAAAGAGGGGGTAATGGGAATCTGTCTTGATATTGTGTGTGTGTGTGTGTGTCGATATTGAATCTCAACCCTGAGACTTCCACAGCAAAACTATAAATTATTTATGATATTTTAAGATGTCGATTTGGTTTTCTTTTTCTCTTTTTTTTCTTTTTTTTTTTGTTCTAATTTAAAACAACGTAAACCAACAAACAAGTCGAATCTGTAATATATTGATCCATTAAGATATTTAAACACAAAGAAAAAATAAACTGGCACTGCGTTCTTTATTCCGTGGGGGTTGCGGCGGTAACCTCCCATAATTATTATTAGTTTTGAAAAGAACAGAAATAAACCAGTGACCCACCCGTAGTCTTCTTACCCTATCACCCACCCGCTTTATAAACATTCAACTATTCGGCAGCAAGAGGAAAATGTCAAATAAATGAATTTATTTTTATTCTCTGCAATTCATGTAAGTAATTTCGTCTCCAGGTCAGCCTAAAAAAACTTACAATGGCAGTAACAACAACAACAAAAATGGATAGCCAAAAACAAAAAAACAAAAAAACAAAAACAAAAACAAAAACATAATATAAAAATAGAATAAAATAATACCGGGTTTAGTTTCCTTTCCTCCCACGTTTGAAACTAAATGTTACCCCCCCCCGACTCTTTCTTCCAAATTATAAAACTTTAGGGTCCACCCTTAGAAAGAATGTCTCTGCCAACCGACCGAACATTCAGAGGTATAAAACACAGGGGAATTGGGCATCCCCTCGTGGTGTAATGGGTAACAAACTAGTCTCGCAGATCCATTACAACTGAATAGCGAGTTCGATCCTCACTAGATGCACCATACGTCATCTTATGTCACATCCTATTCGTAGCGAACGGATTTATCAAATACGGAAAGGGAATTTGTATGTTTACATTTATAGGAAAAATTAGTCATAATTCACCAGATTTCTTTTTCTTTTTTTTTTCTTTTTTTTTGTTCTTAGCCACCAAGGGTGAGTGCCCGTGGCGTAGTAGTTAACGTGCTGGACTGCGACATCATAGGAAGGAAGTTCGAACTACAGTCACGCTATTGCGTTCGCTTTCAGACTAATACATTTGGGAAAGGTATGAACCCCTTGATCCCCCAGCTGTGGGTTAAATAGTACCACTACTGTTCTTCTACAAGAATGGCTTTGACATTAAATAACCCAAGTTAGTTGATAAGCCATTAAACAAACAAACTTAAACAATATGGTCACCAAATTGTGTGTTCTTACAAATGTGACCCAGAGCAACTTTTTAGCATATTGGTTTTTGAAAATGTCTTAACCCCCCCTCCAAAAAAAAAAAACAACAACAAATAATTCGATTTACAACGTAAGTGTAATGCTAAATGGACTCTAATATTCCCTTAATGTCTTTCTTGTATCATATTCAAAGTTAAATTTCGCCATGTTTAATGATTCCTCGTCAAGTCCCAAAAAGTAAGATGATACGCATCCTTATTGAACACTGGATAACTGCACACACTTACCGACGTGGGGGTGGAGAGAATGTCACGTGGACCCCTTTGACCAATCAGTAGGTGTCTCTGAAGCATATAAATACACCGCATATAAATACACACACACACACACACAGACTCTCTCTCTCTCTCTCTCTCTCTCTCTCTCTCTCTCTCTCTCTCTCTCTCTAACTCTCTCTCTCTCTCTCTCTCTGGTTATTTCCTAGTTGAGAAACATGATATTACAGGGTGACCCAGAAAAACAGAACCCAAATTATTTATTTTCCCATTAAACTAACCCTAAACTCCAACCCCAACCCTAACCCTAACCCTGTTTTTTCTAGGTCACTCATGTTACTCAACTAGGAAATAACACCTCTCTTTCTTTCTCTCTCTCTCTCTTTCTCTCTCTCTCTCTCTCTCTCTCTCTCTCTCTCTCTCTCTCTCTCTCTCTCTCTCTCTCACACACACACACACACACACACACACACAAACACACACTCTCTTTCTCTCTTACCCCTGGCATCTAGGCAGAACACACGCACTGGACCTGACGGCCTGACATACACTGCGAACCCCCCTCTCTCTCTTCTTTTTTTCTTGGCAGGTGGTTTGTACATAAGCGTTTGTTTTGTCTCTAACCGGGTGAACTTCTCATAATATGACCAGCAAAAACATCAACTGAACACAGAAACACTAACGGACACTGAACCCCAACCATTATGGAACCCACACGCACACACGGCCATTCCAAAACTTCGCGGTTTGTTAGCAGATAGACCCCCCCACTACCAAGTACATACAGCGAGTCACATACTGACTCAAACCCGCCACACACAAGGTTATATCCTCTCTTTCCACGTGACCCCGTGCAAGGCATGAGACGAGAAGATGCAACAAGACAACCTACCTCAACGGTTCAATCCTAGTAATTTAATCTCGTCTCACAGAGCGATCCAATCCCACCTCACACAAAGTCAGTGACTACGTGCAGCGCCAGAGATCTCACATCGCTATTTGTGTATCGTCCCTTTAAATAGTTTCTCTAGATCTGGGGGGGGGGTAAAAACAAAGAAGAACCACATCAACTTCGGACAACAACCAATGGCGACAGCCAGTCCCCAACAACAAACTCACAAGTTACTATCACCACCAAATATTTCCCCCAGCTATTATCTTCAGCAGACAAGAAGATGAGAATATATGAGAATCCGCGCTAGACATTACTTCATCCTAAGACATGCACTACCTACCAAAATACAACAGAACATTTATCCGCACAACTCAGGCAAACAAGAAATACATTACCCATTACAATTCGTCGCAGTCCCGGTCCACCACGTGCGTAACCGAAGCCACGAGAGCTCAACTTCCATTTTAAAGGTGAAACATGCTGCTTCACTGAAAGTAAGACTAGAAGAACATCGTAAAACAGTGGTCCGAGGAGAAATAGAAAAGTCGGGTATGGCTGACCATATATGGAATGAAAAGGGAAACCATCTGCCCTTATGGGATGAAGTTAGAATAATAGATAGAGAAGAACATTGGAAGAGAAGACGCCTCAAAGAATCAGCGCATATGATAGGCTGTACTGGGCTGTTAAGTAGACCGAGCATAGAAATGAATACAATATGGGAACCCATAATTAAGAAGGCTAGATCAGATTGAAAAAAAAATACACAATATGAGTCTAGGTAAAAAAAATTATACATAAGTAAAGTAAAGGTAGATAGTCTAGCCAAATCAAGACATTAGGTTTATAAGTTCCCAAAATTCACACTCAATTGTACAATTGGACACATGGCCTAGTGGATAAGGTAGTTAGGTTAAGACAGTTATCTCTGGATCCCGAGTTCAATCCTGAGGCAGTTAGAAAAATAATTAACACAACTCCTATCCCAGCTATGGTTAGCGGAATGAGAACAGGATACCCCCGTGGGATAAATAAAGGGTTAGGTTCAAAGTTCCGTGATGGCTCCCGATTACGACAAGAAAGTTCCCGAGTTCGAAAAGATGTTTCCCGAGTCCGACAAGAAATACCTGAAGAAAGCCGGAGGGCATATCGGCCGAAACGTTGTACAAATAACATTGAAGATGGGGAAGTAGCGGTCGAATAAGGTCAGCAAACACTGTCTTGGCATCTAAAGGGTAAGACCAGACGAATTAAAAGAACAGACAAGCACCCGTGAGACGCACACGACAAATTCCACTGGCAGAGATCAGAAGTAGCAAATACACACAAGATAAATGTCCTTGTACTTTGTATAACAAATCTATATCCCCGCCGAGCGAATGTTTCTGGCAACCATTTACGAACTCTCACATACACCTTGAACACTTTTAACACATTTTGTAAACTCACACATTTCACATTGCACCAATAAACTATTAACCCAATGATATACTCTATAATTGCATTGTCTCATTTCTTTTATAGCATTAACTACAGTCTTATTAGTATCGTTACTACCTTGTTTACTTTTATTTCTGTTAGAATGAATGAAAGTTTTTGTAAGGTTCGAATGCAAAAGAGATTTGGCCCTTATGCAAAGTGATTTTTGAGAATCATAAAAGGTCCTTTTTAGATGGGCTGCCGCTGGAGTCGGTCGTGTCTTTTATCGTCCAATGGACGAAACTGGGAACTTTGGGGCGGTCATTTTATCACGGGGTACTTAGTCAAACGATAATAAGAAATAGATTTTGAACCCAGTCCGATAAGGTGTAAACTACAAGATAAAAAAAGTCCCCAATCTAGTACGAGCAATGTACCTCAGGTGTACATAAACGTTAACCTCCCAAAAGCGTTTATGAACTTATCAGTCCTCTCAAATATATAGCCCGGTGTTTATGTCTGTCTTTATTATTGCAATTAATGATATTTTTAAGTAACGTAAAATCCAACTTGTTGGGTGAGTTTTCAGCTAGAATCAAGAATTCATTTTCAAGACGAAAGAAGTAGCTCAACGTGCCACTGAATTGGGATGTATGTGTGCTACTTTGATATCTCCGCGTTCTAGGAGCTGCTGAGAAAAGTGTCCTTTCTCGAGCGAGATTGGTGATAAAAAGAAATTATAAAAAAGAAGAAAGAGCAGAAAAACAAATGGAGAGTATGACCTTAACCGGAAATATATGACCCAGGGGTCAAGTGATCAAAATCCATTGCATGATGGGAAAAATGTAAATAATTATTCTTTATTTCTATTTTTATCATTTTACGTATTCGATTTTCTTTTCTTTTTTTTCTTCTTTTTTTTTTCTCTACCAATCATTTTACCTTCATCGTTCAATACTTTTTTCAGTTTTAGAAGAAGAAGAAGAAGAAGAAGAAGAAGAAGAACAACAACAACAACAACAACAACAACATTATTAAAAGAAAACATTTATCTCCTTATATATAAAACAGAAAGTGTATTTTTATATGTATTGAACTTCGTAAAGACTACAATCAGGTTCCACTATGTGGAGCTGTTCGTCCTTTTTGGTGAGGCCCCCGTGGTGTAGTGGCTAACGTACTAGACTGTGATATCATAGCAACCAGGTTCGAACTCCTGACGGACTAATACCTAAGCGAACAAATAAGTGCGCCTCCCAAAACAATATCCACTGATCGCTTAGGCTACCGTATTTCGCATCTCAAAATACAACCACATCCTAATAGACTTCATCCTCAAAAGAAAAAAATCATTATGTTTGTTTGTTTTGTTTGTGGTTGTTGTTGTTGTTTTGTTTGTTTTCTGACAAAATAAATTTGAATTCAGTTATCATTGAAGGGAATGTCAAATGAAATCATTAGAAACTCTGAAAAGATAACTTTAGGCACTGGCAATTTTGTCATCTGCTAGGAATTTTAAAAGCGGATTAAAAATAATTAAATCTATTATTTAAGGTCAAACTTTGTCAAAATCGATAAGTAGTAACATAATGACCATCATTAAAAAAAGAAAAATATCATTACATATGCAGTTTATTTTTAATACATTTAAAACGATTTGTTTTGGTCAATTTCGACGCGATCCGCCATTTTGTCTATTTTTCAATGGTTTTACGCGCTTGTTTACAATTTTTATGTAACATTCGCGATTGCAAAAAAAAAAAAAAAAATACCAAAAATCAGGTAATTATCCGATTTTAATGAAATTTTCAGTATTGATCTATCAATTAATGAATTTTATAATGCATCAGTTATTTTATTTCAAAACGTTAATTTAGTATTTTTGCTATGAAAAATTAATATATAAAATTCATTTAAAATGTGAAAAGCCTGATGTTAAGTTTAAAATGTTATATTTTTAGATTCTAGAAGTAAATATCTATTTAATGCAAACCTTATTTTAGACACATAAAGTAATGTTTTGAAGATTAACTTTATTGAAAATGTCCCCCCCCTCCTTTTAAGCAGAAAAATATCGATGTATAATTTTTTCTTTTATAAGATAATAGCCAATTAAATAATTATCGAAATGAGTAAAAAAGAAATCTCAAAAAATTAATTATTTATTATTTTTTTGCATTTTATTTTTCAATTTTCGGTACTTATTTTCTCATAGAAAAGCCACTGTAAAATTTTTTGTTGTTGTTTCTATTCATAACTTCGGTCTTTTATTATTTATACTGTAATTAGTATCGAAAATGACCAACTCGCAAAAATGTCTCGCCCCCAACATAAGGGGGGGGGTCAAAATTAAGTGACCTGAAAAAATGAGAAAGTTTTGAAATAAAATAAATAATGCATTATAAAGATCATTCATTGATAAATAAACACTGAAAATTTTATTAAAATCCGATAATTTCCTGATTTTTGGTAAATGTATTTTCTGTAGGGGGGGGGGGCTAAAGTCATTTTGTCAAAAACGCATTTTAGGCTCATTTTGCCAGTAGCTAGATAACTTGATTAAGTCTTCCCTACTGATAAGAATATTCCATTTACTGTGGAGACTATTGCATCAGATTTCGCCACAGCGGTCACATCGAGTCGGGGGGCGGTGGGGGGGGCGCTGTTGCCTTTCATTCACGTCCATTTCAAGGAAGTGAGTTGTTTCATTCATCAGTTGAGAAGGAAGGAACGGGATTCAGTTGAATCATCATTAGTCACTGGCGACATTTTCTTATCGGTAGACATTTTACTTTTATCAACGGAGCCTATCTTATGGGTAGGATTCAAGGAAGGAAAAAAAACCCCAAAAAACAGGGTAAAGAAGAACAATTTCCTCGTAAATTCCTACCATAAAATAAACTGAACCCTCATTTTATGTCCGTGTTTTTGCAATAAATGTTTTATTTTTCTTGCACCCGTTATTTTACAATACTAAATATATTTTCTTTATTCTTTATTCTTTAACAAATAAAGAAAATATATTTAGTATTGTAAAATAACGGGTGCAATAAAAATAAAACATTTATTGCAAAAACACGGACATAAAATGAGGGTTCAGTTTATTTTATGGTAGGAATTTACGAGGAAATTGTTTTTTTTTTTTTTTACCAAAAACAGATATACATTTAAGGAACAAAAATATGTTCAATTACAATTAACAGACAAATAGAGCAGAGTGTGACATAAGGTCAATTTTTAAGCGAAGTACTTCTGGTTTGAATTCAGAGTTTTCCTTTGAGATTTGCGGTCTTACCAAGTGAGCGAGTCTAAAGAACTCCTAATAGGTGGAGGGTGGATGGATTCATACCTTTCCCAAGAGTATGAGCACGAAGTGAAACGCAATCAGTCTCGTCCAGGATTTGAACTCAGGTCATCGATTCCATTTCCTACGACGATAAACATTACGACATCATCTCGTATTGATGAGTAATCTAGGCACAGAATCCTGGTAAATAGATGTGCCAACAACAGCAGCGTTCGGAGTTGAAGTCGAATTATGTTCGAAGAAAAATAGAGAAATCCTGGAAATGAGAGAGGAAAAGCCACGAGAACCAGTGCGAGAAAATACTCGAGAAAACATTAAAAACAGAATAGGCTCAGGTGACGACATGTTGCTAGGCAACGTGTAAAATAATATGTGGAAAAAGCCAAGATTTTAGTTATACGTTATGTAATGGTGGAAATTTGGGATGACGTGTGAAAGGCGGACCTGTTGACTTCTGATTGGTCGAGGAGTTTCAACAGTGACGAGAGAGAGAGAGAGAGAGAGAGAGAGAGAGAGAGAGAGAGAGAGAGAGAGAGAGAGAGAGAGGGTTTGGGAGTTTGTGGAGGAGGCTAACAACGGTCTGGGCTGAGCGTTTGAGGAGGATAGGCGGAAGATACAGTCTGTTCACCAAGGCATTTTTACTTGGGAAAATACAAGATTTCTGAGCTCTGGGAAAAACAACAATGTCTTGTGTTCATTAAGAACTGCCAATGGACGCAAGTACATCCCAAGAAGAGCCAAGTAATTTCCAGACCCAAGGAACAGAGAAAATGCCAGCCCAACAACAGATGCAGAATACTAGCAACTCCACGGTTATCTACACAACGTTTCGGCTGATGTACCCTCCGGCCTTCTTTAGGTATTTCTTGTTGGACTCGGGAACCTTCTCGAACTCGGGAACTACAAATTATCAAGCCTCATCTAAAAAATTCAGAGAAATATAAACCAACAACTCCGTTGTAGAATAGCAAAGATCCAACCAGATCGAAATCCAGAGATAAGTAGAATAGTATAAGATAAATATATAAACTACATATACCTTCAATTAGACGCCACGTCACATATTCAAAGTAATGACCTTATATACCAAATAAATCCCGCTACGTCCTAATGACTATTACAACCTAAGCCTCCTTAAATGATCACGCTACGTACCAACCGAAGATCCTTGAGAGAAAACGTTGCGGAGAATTAATTACAAGGGTCAAAAGTGAATGGCGTACATTAAAAGTTGAAGTGCCAAGTCTTGCACCTGTGGGGATTATCTTCCCTTTGCCAGGAAGAGTTATCTTCCCGCGGTGTTGCCGTGTGTTCCCACTAGGGGACCTCTGGTATTTAAGCGCCTAGTTGGAACTTCTCTTGCTAAATCTCCGGTACGAGCACATGGGTTAGACTACTGTCTACCCCTTTCTCGGTGGGGCTCGCCCCACTCCTAGTAAGTGATCTCTATGTACGGACGCTCCAGTCCTTTTATGTATGTATGTTTATGTACACTATTCTATTCTATCTTCTATTGTTTATGTATCTTGTTTATTCATGTGCTGTATTATATAAAATGTTTTGTCTCTCAACCTTGTCGGAGTTGTATGTTCAATTATAACCTTGAATCTTCCACACCGATCTAAATACCGTTCTCTTATGTACGTATTTACCCAACCCATCCGCTACGGGCAGGATATGACACAAGTTCTTTTTTTAAGCAGCTGGTTTCAATTCAGAGTTTTCCTTCTCCTAGACTGGTTGCCTAACCAAGGCTAAAGAACCCAGTATGATCTACTACAGTTGGGTGGAGAACAGACAGATTTATATATTTTTTCAGGAGCATTAGCACGAATTGAAACGCCACCCGCGTCACCATATTCAGGACAGCACTCCTGTTTTTTTTTGTTTTTTTATCTTTTTGTTTGTTTTATCGTTACAGTGTGATAACTTCTGGAATGTGAGTTTATTTATAATTTGTTTCTTCTCTTATGAAGTTTTTTTTTTTGCCGAAAGTTTCTTAGATTTTCGTGTGAAAATGTCTTTGCCTTTGTCCTATGTCAATTTTGTGTTTCGATTCAAACCGAATGAGAAGTTGAACAAATGTTAAATTTAGTTTCAATTTCGCTGCTACAAATTTAAAAAAAAAAAAAGTAAATGCGTCTAATACAACAAAAGACGTTATTTTCCAGAATTTTGTAGCTGAAAGTTAGGAGTGCGTATTATACACAAATGCGTGTTAGACATGGCTAATTACGGTGGGTACCAGTTGAATTACGATCACGTCACTCTTTAAGTACCGATTCCAGTTAGATTATCGAAGTTAAGTAGCGACAAGCCTGTTCACCACTTCAATGAGTGACCACTTAAGCAACTATTCATCCAACCAGCCTAAATATTAACAGACAAAGCTAAGATTAATAATGTCTTAAAAGTATATACCTCTTCATTTTCTGTACCATCCTAGTGTATTGGTTAGCAAGCTAGTTTCGCAGATACATGAATACTGAATAGCAAGTTCAATCCTCGCTAGATGCCCATACCTGCGACCTTGTGTCACATCCTGGCAGAGAGGTTCGGTAAATATCTATTTCAATTCCCTTTTCAATTATGTTCTACTTTTGTGAGCGTTTCTCTTCTTTACGTTTTACTGACCCCCTTTTCGCCCCCCCCCCAAACTCCGACCTGTCTGCGTATCAGCAGTTGTCATTGTCGTTCATTTAGTGTACCAGTGTGACAGGTGTGGCGACACGACAATTATATTTTTAAAGCATGCAGCGGTCCAGTTAACTTCTCGGTGCGATTTTGTTGCTTCTGTAGGTGTAGTGTTGTATCTATGTGAATTGCTTATTTGTCGTTGGATTGTGTCTAAAGGTGTGTCGTCGAGCTATGAAGGTTTATCAATCGTTCGCTCTGTATAATAGACGGGTTGAAGATATTCAATATGGAAACCGTTTCTTTGTGATGTTATCTATCATAAAGATTCGTTTTGTAAAAGTTATAGAAGGTTAGTTCTGTTAAAATAGGAAAGATATTCTGATTGTATCGCAACGAACAAAGAAAAAATTCCTGTTAAATAAATTAGGTGGTTGATATGTCTTACATGAATGATCAAGCGTTGGTGTGAAAAGAAAATGGCCTCCTATGACGTTTGAAAGACGTAAGTGGTTTTTTGCTTTTTGTTTGTAAGTAAAGATTCTCCCGGTAGTAGTCTCTCGGCTACCGTTTGGATGTGACACAAGGTCAAGTTTTAAGCAGAGGACCTCACCCCCCCCCCCAATTCACGGTAGGCATGTGGTATCGGACAGACGTTCTAAAACAGAACAACCGTTGTCTTTTTTTTTTAAATTCTTTTTTTAGTTACTTGCAGTTCGTGAACTCGTAGAAGGAAATATCCTCTCCATTTATCTGAATGGGTGTGTATATGACGTCATGATACGTCATCATTTCCTAGGTGGCAACTCAACTGGTTTAGGTTTTTTTTCTTGAACAATAGTATCAAGCGTATAACAAGTATCTGTGAATTTCAGACAGACATCAGATGTACGTGAAATCTTCGGGCACTGACAAGCGATGCAGGTACGATCCCACCGGTGATCCTCCAACGAAAAGAAATATTTCATCAAATCCCAACTGAACTTGTCCAGCTGAATGCACCGGTCAACGTACTGTGTACAATGTTGACCTCATTCCACAGGATTTCCTATTCGACACATTATGAATTGTAAATATCTACTTGAAAGTTTATTAGTTGGTTTGCTTATTTTGTTTAATGGCACATCAACCCTTTTGGGCTAATTAATGTCAAATATTGTTATTTTTATATATATATATATATTTACCCACCCCTCCGCATATAAAAATAACAAAATTTGACATTAATTAGCCCAAAAGGGTTGATGTTAATAAACTTTCAAGTAGATATTTACAATCATGAATAGGAAATCCTGTGGAATGAGGTCAACATTGTACACAGTACGTTGACCGGTGCATTCAGCTGGACAAGTCAGTTGGATTTACCTGCATCGCTTGTCAGTGCCCGAAGTTTTCAGGTCAATTTCTTACGCAGAGTTTAACAGGTTTGAATTCAGAGTTTTCCTTCTCCTCGACTGGTTACCTAGCCATGGTTAAAGAGTCCAGTCTGCCCTACTACTTACCTATAGCTGGAGGGAGAATTGGATTCATACCTTTCCCAAGGGTATTAGCGCTATGTGAAATTCCAACAGCTTCGTTCAGGAATTGAACTCGGGTCGACGAGTCCATTTCCTACGACTCTAACCATTAGACCACACGCCTCCATTATTATTTTTTATATATGATTGCTAAGCGAATAGTTTGTTGGTAAACTGATAGAAATAATTTCCCTTAACTTCATAAATTGGTAGAAGTAATAAACTAGCGGTTAACCCTCATCCACCGCCTTCTAGTACCCATATGATTAAAAAGGATTGGTTGTTTGCTATTAGAATAATTTGAACAATAAAGTCGGGATAATCATATAGGTGCTAGGGCTTGACATAACCAGCAGATTGATTGGGTGAGACCACTACGACCATCCGTCTATCCCAAGTAAGAATCAAACTCATCATTAATTTTCAGTTAACTTAGCGGGTTAATTATTAATTGTAGGTGATGTATTGGTTTATGTACCTATATCTTTGAATAAAAGCTGGCTTTTTTCTCTAGAAAGTTGATAATGTAGGACCATGTCAGGAGGATGGACAAAGGCCGCAATCCCCTAAAGACCTACTGTACGGTGAACTAGTGGAGGGCACCCGACCGACAGGGAGACCACGCCTACGCTTCAAAGATGTCTGCAAGAGAGACATGAAGACATACCTACATCGACATAAGCACATGGGAGGCTTGTGCCGAAGACCGTGTGACCTGGCGCCTCCTCGTCAAACAAGGAACGAAGGGGAGTGAGAGAGAGAGGAAAGAAGCCGCCACAGAAAAGAGAGCTAAAAGGAAGGAGAGACAACAGCACCCCCAACACCTACAGAAAGCATCACCTTTTGTTTGCAGCCACTGCACCAGAGACTGCCATTCAAGGATCGAGCTGTTCAGCCACTCACGTAGCTGTAGGTAAATAAAATTTAAAAAACGGACACTACACCATCGTCTTAAATAGACGGAAGGTTGCCAACACAGACTTTTCTTTGAATATAGACAAGATTTCTACATTCCATCAAAAAGTGCTTCACTGTAAATTGTGTTCTACGTGAGAATTTTTGTGATTCTTCTTGTTTTAGGATAATAGAGTGAATTCATCTGTTATGGCCAATTAAAATAATTTTAACTTCAGATTTTTTAATGATGTAAATTGTAAATTTTAATCGTTTTGAAAATTATTAGTATTTGATAGTAATACTTGAAACTATATAACTGTGTGCAAATTATTTGTATTAAGAATAGTTGCTTGAAGGTATAATTGTTTACAAAGAATTATTATTCAAGGTAAAGAGACAGTGTAGCTGTAGCAGCCATACGATATGAACAGTATTTGAGACTGTTTGATTGCAAAATAATTATAGGAACCAGAAAGATGGGTGATTATCTTCGAGGTGAAATCTGATTTCAATTCTGTTCTTGGACAATTGTTGAAAAAATTATACTAGATTGATGTGAATTCGAGATAAACCTCAGAGGCACATGAAAACTTCGGGTATCCACAGGTGATACAGGTGAATGAGATCACCGGGAACTCACAAGAATGTTACCCCCCCCAAATGGGGGTCATGGACATAGAAATCAATTGTGCAGCGTCCACTGAAGTTCATAGGATTTTTTAAGTTGCCGACCAACAATTTATTGCCACAATGTTATCGCTTACTTGGACATCGTCAATGGACTGTGAACGATGGACGACATAATCGTATTAGACGAATACAGTTTCAAATATATTGTTACACACTGGACCCGTCAAAAAACACAAACACTTGTATTTAGGAAAATGTAAGATGGGATGTTTATTCCCTCGGTTGTGTACAGCTGAGAGTCGTTGGCAGGGTTACGCAAACGTGGAGCCTTCGGGAGTTCCTTTCACGTGATCTCGAACCTGATCGTTGTCTCTCTAATCGATCTCTACGGGCTTCTTTTATTGTAGTCTGACCCCCAGTGTCACGCCTCTTTGTTCGTGACACCTACGCAGTTTTTTCTGTAGACACGCCTCTTCACCCACACAGGCTGTTTTCATGGGCTATGGGCTACGCCTACAGATTTCTGCACCTAAATCATGCCAAATGTTCATTTCCAGGTGCAAAATTTCAGGTCAGGGCCACATCCTGTTTTCGTTTCCAGGCTGCACCTGACCCCCATGCACTTTCTATTCAGCCTGTTCCTTGGGTGCACTGATCAGACAATATATTACAATATCGATTATTGCACTAAAATATGCAATAATGGCAGTAAGGAAAGATCAATTGTTGAAATAAAGAAGAGTATTAAAGTGTGACCTGATTCAGGTTTGGAAATTAGAAAAAGAAAGAAAGAAAGAAAAAACGGAAATACTTAGAAAATATTTTTTGTCGGCGATCAGAATCTATGGAAAGAAAAAAAACGAATAAAAGTAATTTTTTCACTGAAACGGTAAAGATAATAATCAGCAATAATATTGACCGCTAGTGTATCTAGTGCAAGGCCGGAACAAAGGTTTTTTTTCTCCATCCAGAAAAGATAAATAGCGAAGGTAGATAGGAGACCAATCCTTTTGTTTAGACGTGCTAAAAGCACCCAGAGGGCTTGACACAATTACCTGTCAAAACTTAATGAAAAGATTCTTTCTTAGATAGGAATCAGCCCGGCGGTTAGAAAGAAGGCCTGTCCTTTTGGTTGGGACTAAAAGTGTCTGGATAGTTTGACGGTCAAAAGATAAAGGTCAGGCTTGGTTTCTCCGGTAAGCTCCTTTGTTTGAAGTGGCCGGAAGAGATGGCACTTAGATTGCGATGCGGAAGTAAATTTGATTGGCTGATTATGACAAAAAGAGAGGCGGCGCCCTTGATAAAATAAAAGGGAAAGAGGAGGTAAAGAATATCTTCGCGCTGGCCGGAAATAAGAATTTCCGATTGAAAAATTATTTAAACTGAGACGATCTTGACGAGAGATCAGAATGAAGCCGGGCGTGCTTGAGAACGGTAGCTAAGAAAGCTTGAAGTGTGAACGTAAAGATCCTGTTACCGACAGATAGACTGACTTCAGCCAACATTGCCGCGTAAGGTTATTCCGACCAGAACACATTGAATTGAGGTCCATCACTCCCCCGTCTTGAGAAGTAATTATTTGTATTCTTGCATTTTTTTTAATATAAATGTTGTTGATTTTTGAAGAAGAAAAAGAGTCGTTATACTTTTTTTTGTGTGTGACCAATCGGACGCCATTAATCTCGGAAATCAGTTTCTATAGCAGATTTCTAGTCGTTTGAGATCTTAGCACAACGTGGGGCATTCGGCTAGACTTCCAGCAAATATAGAGACCCTGCAATCCGTGGTTGATGCAGAAAATCCGATCTTGACGGCCAATTTCGGAGATTCTGTGAGCCCTTCAGCTCGGGAGCGACCGACGGGTTATATTTGGTGCCGTGACCAGGATTGCATGGAAGCGCAGTCAAAATACCATATTCAAGAAAACGAGTGAGGTGACCATAACCCGATCAAAGTGGCTGATAACTTTAGTAATTGACTTAAGACCGTATGGGGAGCTGTCGACCAATTTGGTAAAAGAATTAGCTGAGCTTAGAAAAATTAAAGAAAAGTTTACAGGGGGATATTCGAATAATGATAAGTATCTAAGGTTGTTAGATTTCTTAGAACAGGAAACTTTTATAATAGCATACCAGTGGAAGAAAATGCATGAGTATTTGAAGGGGATAGAGTTGTTACAAACCAGACCGAAAAGAGCGGTGTTACCAATAGTGGGGAAAGCCTTAAGTGTGTTGTTCGGGACAGTATCCGAAAGCGACATGAAAACAATCCGAAGAAAATTGAAAGATGTAGAAAAGGGTCAGAAAGTGTTAGCCCAGGTAGCTAAGGAAAGCGTATCCATTTTAAACGTGACGAGAGTAGAATTATCTAGGAATAGAGGCACTATAAACCGACTGGTTAGTGGTATGAAAACTTTGCAGGAAGAAGTGGGGAATGTAACAGATAGGTTAATAAAATTAGATAATTTTGTCCAGCAGTACTTTCAGTTAAGAGCGATCATTTCCAGGGTGCGACAGACGAGTCGAACATTAATATCTCTACTGGAACATGTAAGAGCCCAGTTGGATATGTTGTCCCTAGGACATTTATCTCCGAGTATAGTGACACCTAGTCATCTTAGAAGTATTCTCGTAGGTATACGAGCAAGGCTCCCTCATCATCTGAGATTGCCAGTTGACCCTACTAAAGAATTGTGGATGTATTATAATGCATTGGGCTGCGTTACTTTGTTAGAAGATGATAAACTACTGGTATTATTATCCGTTCCCCTATTGGATAGAGACAGTATTTTCGAGATATATCAGGTAATGAACTTACCCCTCCCATACCCCGGGCAGACCAAAAACTAAGAGCAGTCGCTCGATATAAAATTGAGACTGAATTTCTTGCTTTAAACTTGGCTCGAACAAAATTCATGCTGTTGTCAGAGGGGAAGCAATAAAGTGTGAAAATGATGCCTTAGGAACTTGCAGCTCTGTGAGTCCCATATATGTAATGGGTAACCATAAGCTGTGTGTACTAGAATTATACAAGGGGGATACAAGGGAGATATACAAGAATTGTCAGACTGAAGTATTGACAACCATAGTATTACCTCGAGCTATCAGCGTGACTGATGGAGTCTGGGCACTTGCTACCCAGAAGGAATTGACCCTATCAGAGGTATGTGAAGGCAAACCCACAAAAACAGTGCAAGTAATGCCACCATTAGCCATGATAAAACTACCCTTGGGATGTTCAGCATTCGGAACATCTATCTCCCTTCCCCCATATTATCAAGCGGTAGAGAAATTCGAGGAAACCGAGTCAATTTCTAGCTTATTGGGACCAATATTAGCGATTGGGCGGAGTTGTGGGGGCCTCTAGTCGAAGGAGCTCCTGAGGCCACGTTGAGGAATATACCTAAGCTTTTAGGACCAGTGGAGAGAATTAATTTAGAACAGTTGAAAGATAAGCTAAGTTCAGTAGGGATATCGAATTCAGTATGGAAGGGGACTTCGGGATTGTAATAAACTGGTCGGTTATGATAGGAATTTTATTGATTATAGTGATGGCACTATCAGCAGTATTCCTGTTGAAAAGACGTAGGAAAGTATTAGGTAGGAAAAGAGCACTGGCAAGAGTGTGTGCGAGCGAAGAGGGAAACCCACTAGGTGTCTCAATGGAAGACAGGGTGTACCCAATTGAACCAGCACCAATAATTGATACAAGGAAGGAAACTCAACCGAAAAGGAATATTTCAAAAACCCTTGACGAGGGACTGAAGACTGCTGTTAAAGCAAAAACTTGTTGTTAATATATATGTATAATTATATGTATATAGATGTGTGTGTGCGAGTGTACGTGTGTGTACACGGGTGCTACATGTATGGATATTCGGAACATAATTTACGGATTGGATTGAGTTAATTGGTAAGGGGCGCTGAGAGCTCTATTTGAATTCCATCCTATTGCATAAAAGAATATTGTGCATATTTGAAAAAAAAACCTACTGCATGATTAGTAGAAGGAAATTCATATTTTCGAAAGGAACAAGAACATTTGCATAACCAAGGAAGAAGTAAAGACGTTTACTGTTTCTACTGCATGATTAGTAGAAACCTTATGTATGAATTGTTTTTGAACTTACCAGTTGGTAGGTGGGTTGATATGTCATTTACAAGTAAATGACAAAAGGCGAAGGGAGTGATGTGACCTGATTCAGGTTTGGAAATTAGAAAAAGAAAGAAAGAAAGAAAAAACGGAAATACTTAGAAAATATTTTTTGTCGGCGATCAGAATCTATGGAAAGAAAAAAAACGAATAAAAGTAATTTTTTCACTGAAACGGTAAAGATAATAATCAGCAATAATATTGACCGCTAGTGTATCTAGTGCAAGGCCGGAACAAAGGTTTTTTTTTCTCCATCCAGAAAAGATAAATAGCGAAGGTAGATAGGAGACCAATCCTTTTGTTTAGACGTGCTAAAAGCACCCAGAGGGCTTGACACAATTACCTGTCAAAACTTAATGAAAAGATTCTTTCTTAGATAGGAATCAGCCCGGCGGTTAGAAAGAAGGCCTGTCCTTTTGGTTGGGACTAAAAGTGTCTGGATAGTTTGACGGTCAAAAGATAAAGGTCAGGCTTGGTTTCTCCGGTAAGCTCCTTTGTTTGAAGTGGCCGGAAGAGATGGCACTTAGATTGCGATGCGGAAGTAAATTTGATTGGCTGATTATGACAAAAAGAGAGGCGGCGCCCTTGATAAAATAAAAGGGAAAGAGGAGGTAAAGAATATCTTCGCGCTGGCCGGAAATAAGAATTTCCGATTGAAAAATTATTTAAACTGAGACGATCTTGACGAGAGATCAGAATGAAGCCGGGCGTGCTTGAGAACGGTAGCTAAGAAAGCTTGAAGTGTGAACGTAAAGATCCTGTTACCGACAGATAGACTGACTTCAGCCAACATTGCCGCGTAAGGTTATTCCGACCAGAACACATTGAATTGAGGTCCATCACTCCCCCGTCTTGAGAAGTAATTATTTGTATTCTTGCATTTTTTTTAATATAAATGTTGTTGATTTTTGAAGAAGAAAAAGAGTCGTTATACTTTTTTTTGTGTGTGACCAATCGGACGCCATTAATCTCGGAAATCAGTTTCTATAGCAGATTTCTAGTCGTTTGAGATCTTAGCACAACGTGGGGCATTCGGCTAGACTTCCAGCAAATATAGAGACCCTGCAATCCGTGGTTGATGCAGAAAATCCGATCTTGACGGCCAATTTCGGAGATTCTGTGAGCCCTTCAGCTCGGGAGCGACCGACGGGTTATAAAAGTAAAGAAGTTCATAATAATTCAAGATATAAATTCTCACTTCATTTTGATGTTGACAGTTGGTAATTTCAAGATTCGCTCGTGAGTTGCTAATTATTTGAAGTGCTGCACAGAATTCGTTTGATTATGCAAGACCTCAAGCGGAACATATCAGTCTAATTTTAGATACGTTTTTTTTCCTTCTTTCTCACACGTTTCCTATCAAATAATCCCAACATTTACACTGCGTTTCAAATTATTAACGAGGTGACACTTTTCCATTAAATGAAAAAATACTCGTTGGAATTTAACGAAATTATCAGAGAATGACAACATGCATTTGTATTTACACCGTAAAAATTGTAAAGTTCTAAAAAAGGGAAAATGATTTATCATAAATTATTAGTGAGTCAAATTACATTGATTTACAAAGAAATTGAGGCAAGCACAAAAATAGCTGTTTTAACCTAATTTGGGGGTGCAGCTGAATTCAGATTTGATGGTGAGGTTACTTCCAATGCATTTATGTAGTAAAATCACTTCCAATGCATTTATGTAGTAAAATCACTTCCAATGCATTTATGTAGTAAAATCAGTCCCAATTCATTTATGTAGTAAAATTACTTCCAATGCATTTATGTAGTAAAATCAGTTCCAATGCATTTCTGGACATTGCTTGTTTAATAACACTGGTTTACAAAGAAATTGAGGCAAGCACAAAAATAGCTGTTTTAACCTAATTTGGGGGTGCAGCTGAATTCAGATTTGAAATTTTTAGATTTGCATACTGTACATTTTGTACACATACTGTACATAAAGGCGTATATGCATTCAGGGTTAATTTCTAATATTGTGTGACTTCTTTTTTAGTCATTATGCAGGAAACTGAGAGTATGGGAAGCATTTAAGTCAGTCTGTAGTGGCTTCCTTGGTAACACACGTGTACCAAATTACCAAGCCTGTATTGAGAAGTTGCTAAAGACTTATGAGGATATGGGATGACGAATGTCACTCAAAATTCATTTTCTCCATTTACACCTCAACTTCTTCCCTCCAAACCTTGGAGCAGTGAGTGATGAGCACGGAGAAAGATTCCACCAAGACATTACGAAGATGGAGAGCAACTACCAAGGCAAGTGGAACCCCGGCATGATGGGAGGCTTCTACTGGATGCTCTTGCGTGACATCCCGGAGGCAAAATACAGCAGATCATCTAAGAAAACACACTTCTAACTGTCTGCGGTGCTATGAATTGTGTACATTGTGTCATCCAAATATATTTATTCCGTCAATGTTCTTTATCTATCCCGTTTTATCTGTAATAAGCTGCTGCAACTGTTGAAATAAGCATATATATAGTCTGTATATACTAAAATGAGACTATTTAAAAGACAGAAAACTAGAGGAGATAGAGCAAAACTGTTTATAAATTTGAATTCAGCACACCCAAATTAATAAAAAACACCTATTCACATTCTTGCCTCAGACAAAAAATATTTTTTATAAACCAGTGTTATTAATGAATGTGTAATGACAATCCATGTAAAAACGAAAATAACACTTAAATTTCTTTATCTACAGATTTTTAAGGATAGATATATTAACTAAGATTAAATCAAATTGAAATAAAAAAAGTAAACAGAGTTCAAAAATGATAGTTGAGTTGGTTAATATGAGACATATGAACATTTTTTGAAATGATTTGGAAAAGGCTCAGGTCCTTCGAACATCTCACTTTCTGGATTTCCTCTGGTGTAATTTCACGTGATACGATTCCTAGTTCCTCCCAAAATTCATCCTTGCTAATTCTTTTTCAGATATTTAGTAGTTTTATGTGCTTAATGCGAAGGAGCATTATCTTGCATAAATATAATTGTTCTCCTGAAGATGATTCTTTGCTTTTTTAGTCAAGATCCCAGGTGATCTTTGAGGAAGGCTAGATAAGCATCTGCGGTTATTTTCGTATCGTCAGGCAGAGTAAAGTGTAGCATATTACGGATTGCTCATCCATCAGAATCCCTCCATTTAAAATATTATTTAAAAAAATGTATTAATGTATTAAATTTCAGTGTTTTGAACCTTTTTTTTTCGAAAAGTTTTTTGTACATATGACAAAAACTTGAATTCAGTTCTTAATTATTTGTTGCGTTAAAATGATAAAAATAAATTCGTTTAAAGTGATAAAAAAGATTCGTTTAATTTATTTTCTTTTTTACCCCTAAAAAAAGTAAAAGTTAGAAGGAGCTAGATATTAAAAATGTGGCCTTATTTATTTAGCTCTTTTAGCTAAATGGGCGGTCGAAGAATCCCCTATCCTTGTCAATCGGCTGGTCCTATCAAGCCCTAGTACCTATATGATTGTCTCGATTGTATCGCTCTTATGGCAAACTACCATTCTTTTTTAATCATATATGTGCTAAAAGGCGGTGGATGAGGGTCTTAGTACCTTGGGTATGACGTTAAATTGGATCTAGTGGTGAGGTTCCCATCTTGGATCTTTTGGAAGTGTTGATTACCCCTGCATTGCCATTACTCCCAGGTCCACTTTAACCTGGAGTGTTAGTGCCTGTTAAAGTCCCATCTATGGGATAAATAGATGAAAAATGAGTAAAAAAAAATGAATACCCAACAATAATGAATAAAACAAACACGACTTCGGTATAAAATAACTCATGGGTTAACATTAGTTACCACCAAATTCCCGTCACGTGATCAGTTTGAAGGAAGAAACGTAAACATTTTTGAACATTTTTTAAAAATCTTGCAAAAAATAACATAACATAAAGAGTTGTTACAAAGAAAAACACTTAATTCAAGGATCAAATTATCCGATTGGGAAAAATTACTCACCGTTATCTTGAAAAATAAGTAAAACGGCCCGTTCTTTTACAACAGGTTCGGTTTCCTTATTGATAT
This sequence comes from Doryteuthis pealeii, assembly GCA_023376005.1. Taxonomy (NCBI): domain Eukaryota; kingdom Metazoa; phylum Mollusca; class Cephalopoda; order Myopsida; family Loliginidae; genus Doryteuthis; species Doryteuthis pealeii. Next base: position 134,608,958 of record CM042142.1, on the reverse strand, counting down.
TTTTTAGGAGAATTCTGTATTCATGGTTCTTTTATTAAAAAAAAACCTCCCGTATAGAAACTTATAAAAATCTTCTGATATAATTATTCAGACTCTTATCTTTATATAAAAAAAGTAAAAATCGTTTTTTGTGGGTTCATTTTTTCATATTTCATAAAATAAGATAGTGTGGGGGGGGGGGGAGACCTCGTAAAAATATTTCCCCTAATATATTTTAGTATAATTTTATTTCAAACATATTTTCATCAAAAGATAAGTAATTTTGGAAAATTTCGTGAAAATCGGACCATTAATTGATTTTTCATAGAATTTTTTTAAAAACCCTCTAGTCGTAGCTTGTTTTTTAGCTACGTTAAATTTCAACTGATTTAACAATGCGAAAATGTAAACATTGTTTTCGGAAATAATTTTATTATTTCCGTAAGCTGAAATTAAAAAAAAAAAATCATCATTTTTTTTTTTTTAAATGTTTCTTCTTTCGAATGGACAAACAATTTCAAGATAATATTAACCTTTATGCAAGTTTCATTGTGTTAAATATAGGGGGGGGGGTGTAAATTTCACAGGGAAAATTGATGGTACCTAGTTAACATGTTGTAAAATCCAACCAACCAACCAACCAACCAACCAACCAACATGTGTCTTTATTTGTTGAAGGAAATTTTCTTGTATTGATTCATTCGAATGTAAATTATTAGTTTATTAAAGATTTAACGATAAACAAAGTTAAGAATTAGTTTATTATAATATTTGTTTATGTTAAGAATAGTCTATTTGTTGTTTTTGAAAGAATTTTATTTAAAAAAAAGAAAAAAAGCTAGCCGCCCTGTCGCCTAGGGCGTTAGAATGCACCGACTGCACCTCTGCAGGGGGGGTAAGACTCCCCCAATGGGGCCACCTGTTGGCCGTGGGTGGCGATCTGTGATGCTTAAGGATAGAACCCAGGTGGATAAGCAGTTCATGACTTGCAATTCTCCACTTTCTTGGGCTAGACGGGCGGTCGGAGAGGCCCCCTCTGATCAATCGGCTGGTTACGTCATATATATAATTGCCCCGACCCTATTGCCCTTATGGCAAGCCCCAACCATTTTTATCATATGTGTGCTAGAAGGCGGTGACTGATGGTCTACATGTCCTGAGAATGATGTTAAACTCTATCTGATGGTGAGGTTCCAGTTCTGGAGGTTTGAGGAATGTGGAGCACCCCTTCATCACCATTGCTCCCTGGTCCACTCTGACCCGGAGTAGTAGTACCTGTTAGGGTCCCATCTATGGGCTAAATAAAAAAAATGTATTCATTGAAAAAAAATTGAGTATCCGTTAAGAATAAAATTATTTCAAAACTTTATTGGCATTAAATGACCCACTGAGGTTGATATGCCGTAAAACAAACCAAACCAAAATAAAAAGCTGGTTCTTTGCCTCTTGATTTCTAAAACTCTTTTGTACAAATGACAAATTTAAATTCAGTTCTTAATTCCTCTAAAAATGTATCAGTTGAATTTCTTTCTTTTTTGGGGTGGGTGGGGGTGGGGGTCTCCTAAAGGTAACAAAGAAGTTACCTTACTTGTAGGTGAAATATTTCGCCTATTCAATTCAATGGATAAAAACACATACAAATCACATATTTAGAAAGATTATTTTCTTTTCTTCTAACCAAAAAATTTTTAAAGATTGGGCCAGAAATACGCGAGGAATTTCGATTGAACCTTTTGTTTATTAAAGTTAGCCAGTAATGCTACAATAATCATTTCGTTTCTGAGTTATAAGCCGACACGTAGACACCAAAACATTATTTTTTATATATATATATATATATATATATATATATATTATATGTAAAGTCGTCGGGGCGGCCTAAAGTCGGTATCAGCCAGTCAGCGAGGGAGTCTATCCCCTTTTCAATAGCGCTAGACCAAGGAGATTGTTTTAGCATCTGAGGAAGAGCGCCACACCTACCATCAGCTCCTCACTTTACCGCACAGATCCCTGTGCTACTCATAACGCTGAGTTGGCGAGGGCCGGTATTGAACTAGGAACCTTGTGGTTTCTAGCCGAACGCTCTACCGACTGAGCTAACCCGGCCAACAACAAAATGATCAAAATAACCAAGAAAATTTATTGTGTATATTAGAGTGTTAGTGTATCACATTTTTCTACTTTACTTCTAGAGGCCGTAGCCCAAAATATCATACCATTTTGTCAACTCTGTGAAAAAATTAAAAACATCCCGGAGCGAATCCGAACTCGTCATCCTGAAATTTTAGATTCACAATTTCAATTACTTCGATTGTTTTCGCTGATTTATTTACGTTTTGCGGCGATTTTTTATTTTTTATAACTTAGAAATAAATTTAAGAAAAATCGAAAATAATTGTGAAATCAAACGAAACGGGAAATTCACAAATATTTTTGAATATGCATCTTTGCAATTGTTCAAAATAGACAAATTATTTTATTGTTCTGATGGAAAATGATGTTTTAGAAAATTGTTTTTCAATTTGAAAGGGTGAAGGTTCAATTAAGAGCCCTCCGCAAAAGTCGCTTAATTACCGCCCGATATTGTCTGCCTCTTACTTTTTATATTTTACTAGCTCAGTCGGTAGAGCGCTCGGCTAGGAATCACAAGGTTCTTGGTTCGATACCAGCTCTCGCCAACTCAGCGGATGAGTAGCACAGGGATCTGTGCGGTAAAGTAAGGAGCTGGTGGTAGGTGTGGCGCCCCACCTCAGGCGCTAAAATAATCTCCTTGGTCTAGCGCTAGTGAAAAGGGGATAGACTCCCTCGCTGTCTGGCTAATACCGACATTAGGCCGCCCCGACGACTTAAGTTCCCCTTGCCACAAAAGGCTATCCATATACTAATACCAATCCACTCTTAACGACGCCCGAACTAAAAAAAAAAAAGAAGATTTAAATGGCAAGAAACCCAATTTTTAAAAAGTGGTTAATGTTACCTCTGAGTGTGTTGAATATTTATTCATTTTTATTCATTTATTTATTTTTCGAAAGGTCTGTTTCCAAAAGGTGTCGTCAGCGCGCCACGCTTAGTGTAAACAAGTTTGTAATCCGGAGTAAATAAACGATGCAAAAGCAATAAAACGCATCATCATCATCATCATCATCATCATCATCATTTCACGCTGATAACACGGATTCACATGACTCTCTCTCATCCCCCGTCCCTATTGTTCATTGCTCCCAGCAGATACACGGTATCCAGAATCGACGCAGAGCTGAATGATATAGGCTTTTGCTATTCAGTCTACACTGGTATGTCCATGTGTAGGTGTCCACAGGAGAACGTCACCGATGAGCTCGTCCTTGCTGCTCCAGCATGTCTTGTTTGGATGATTGGTGTGATAGGCGGTAAGTGGCCGTATAACTGCTTTCTTCTAAGATGCTGCTTCCAAGCACTCAGCATTCCGCTCTAGTCCCCATCGATCTTTTTCTGTAAGCATTTCGTTAGAGTTCAAGTGGTGTAGCCATACAGTAGTACCGATATGGCTATGGCTTTGAAGAATTCTCACTTTATCTTATCAGAGAGATTAGATTTCCATATGATTGACAATCTGTCTATCGCAGTCCAAATGTTTTGTAAATACAAATAATCTATCCTAAAGTTTTATAAAAAAGCAACTCTACAACGTCCATTTTTAATAATGAGCATCTTATCCTGTTACCTATTAATAATGGAGATTCGCTTCCGGTTTTTGTCTGTAATAAAAACTACGTCACTGCTTACGTCACTATACCCGTCATAAATCGTCATAACATAGAATAAACACACTCAAAATTTGAGCATGCAATATT
>CM042142.1:134535146-134602646 GCA_023376005.1 Doryteuthis pealeii | reverse complement strand
CACCGGACATGAAAACCCTCAGCGACCGCCTTCTGACACCCATATGATAAAAAGGGTTGATGGTTTGCCATAAAGGCAATCGGGTCGGGACAATCATATAGGTGCTAGGGCTTGACGTGACCAGCCCACTGATCAAAGGGGGCCTCTCCGACCACCCGTCTAGCCTAAGTAAGGGCCTAAGTTGAGTGTTTCATGTCATGGACTGCTCATCATCCAGGATTCCCTCCTTAAGCATCACAGGTCGCCACCCACGGCCAACAGGTGGACCCATTTGGGGGGTTACCTCTCTGCAGAGGTGCAGTCGGTGTATTCTAACGCCCCACCGACAGGGTGAACTAAATATTTGTGTCTGAAAAATAATGTAACTTACTCGCTCTACGTCACTTCGTTCGCTCTACGTCACTTTGTTCGCTCTACGTCACTTTGTTCCCTCCTACTTTATACTTCCTCCTACTTTCTGTTACTTCCTGTTCAGGTAAATAATTATCTCCCTTGAATAATTGGCATATCCGATAGGTGCCCATTTGGGGGGGGGGGGCACATGACAATCCCAGAAACTCATCCTGTGTTTCTTTTCGCCTCTGTTTTTTGAACAGTTGATACGTTGTTTCTGACTCCTTTTAGGGAACGGTAAACCACATGGCTATCGTTTCTACCTTTATCAACTAAGCATTTTGCTATTTTGTACTCCTTTCACATACTGCTTGTTCATAGAAAAATATGTGTATGACTTTAGCTGTTGATGTACATTTGTGTATTGTTTCCTGTTAGTAACACTTGCAAGAAAATTATTTAAATAAAATGTTGAATGTTTTTGTATGTGTAAAGGAGTTTATTCTGTGTTCCCTTCCGTTGAGTTCAGTGTTAGTATATCAAGGATATACCAATGCTAATATTGGTCCTTGGAAAGTGGGGGCTTGACTAAAACCACATCCGCATCACTAAGCATTCTAGTAATGATTTTGTTTTATCAAAAACAATGAATCATAAATTACAGCATTGACCTTATTTAACGTCGAAATGCAAAATCAGTTCATTGTTACGAACGTAAATTCTTCTTTTCCCCTTTTCTCGTATTGGTGAGAAATGCTATGCTGGAAGAAGGGGGTGCAGTGTGAGTGACACTGGCCTGCTAAAATAAGATGGACTGTTCACCGGGAAACAACGGGAAAAGAGCGCATTTTAGGAACAGTACGAAGGAGTGGGTAGTTACAGCGAGACGCAGAAGAGATTGCTGTCTTAAAAAAGAGAGAATTTAAGACCAAAGGAAATATCTATCCTTTTGTCGCTGAACTTCGTCAAAGCTTTTTTTCCTTATTCCGTTTTCTTTTGGACTGTTTATTTGATTGTATCTGTGTTGTTCTTATATTTCCTTTATTTTCAAATTGACCCTGTCAGCAATTTTGGGGTTGTCAGACAGAAGTCACCCACATACTGAATAAAGACAGGCAGATTTCTTTCCTTCATGTAAGTAAACTTTATTTATCTGGTCTCCGTGTTTATTATTGTTACTGTTCTTTCTTGTTGTTGCTTTCAATTTTTTCCTGGTCGGTTTTTACTTACTGATTTTACTGCCATAGCCAGCGCCTGTCTTTGTAAGTTAGTAAACAGTGTAGCTTTGAAAGGTGGTTTAGTAGGAGGAACCGGTTCGTAACAATATTATATAATTGTGAGTACAGTTAAAAATGATAAGAGTCAAAAGTGAGATGAGGATAGGGATTATGATTTTAACCAGTTATAATGTTAATCAGGTAGGAAGCGCGTGGTGTAATGGTTAAAGTCATGGGAAATGGACTCGTCGCCCAAGTTCAAATCCTGGACGTGTTAATTGCACTTTACTTTGCGCTAATACCCTTGGGAAAGGTATGAATCCTACTCTCCCTCCACCTATGGGTAAATAGTAGGGCAGTCTGGGCTCTTTAACCTTGGTTAGGCAACCGGTCTAGGAGAAGGAAAACTCTGAATTCAAACCTGTTAAACTCCGCTTAAGAAATTGACCTTGTGTCGCATCCTGCTCGTGCGGAGGGGTTGGTAAATATATATAATGCTAATCATCATTTCAGCTGATTGGCTGTTATTTAGTTTTCATCAAAATGAACACAATGATATAAATTGGATACAAGATGGGAGGAGAGACTTTTCTTAATTCTATTTACTTTTACGAGATTCTCTTTTTCTGTTTCTTTTTCCTCAATTTACTGTATCTCATGGTTAAATTCTATTATAAATATCCCTAAAACAGAGAAAAAAAAAAGCAAAATTCAGTTTTATCATTTTTAAAGAAATAGCAGTTATAATTTCTCAGACATTTCTTATGATGTTTCTATTTGTCAGTTGTCTGTCATCTTAGGTATACCTTTCCCATGCCAATATGAATAAACAAATCTATTTCTTCTTACACTATCAAAACAAATTTCATCATATTCTGTTGTATGAGTTGATTTTCTATAATCCCATTCAATTCTCTTCTACAATAAAAATCTTTAAAACAAGCCGATATAAATTTCACTAACGTTCAAATAATCCAATTTTATAAACATAAACATTTCTTAATATTCAGAACTTTTTTTAAATGTCTATAAAATTGTATTATTTCTACTTTTTATCTTTTGATGTTGAAATGAAAGTGACTGAATGATGAAAATCTATTCTATCGATTTGTCAGGGGCGAAAGACAAATGACAAAGTTTTAGGAAACTATTAGTCATGAAAATTGTTCTGCTGTGTATCATAGAAAACTAATTTGGAGGGCGCGTGTAGTTTCACTTACGAGAAATAATCAATTCGTCGCTTTACTCACCGGAATGGCAATCGGTGGATCTGTTTGCAAATTATTTGTATTAGATAGGAATACTTGATATCATATAACCGTGTACAACAAACTTCACAAAAAGTGTAAATATAAATGTACACAATTAACCCGAGTGGGTTGATATGTTAAAATCAATCAATCATTTCCCTATTAAAATCCACATGGGTTGACATCATTACTCCATTAAATCTCAGACGGGGATTCCATCATTTCCAGAAAACATCAAATCTTGTGTAAAAAAATTTTTTTTAAATGCATTGTACATTAAATTTTAAACATTTTGAGATTTAAACAAAATTATTCAAGAATTAAAATGAAAAAAAAAATTATTTTCCCAAAAAAGCAGATCAAAAGAGCATACATCTTGTTGCTAATTTGAAGGGAGTATTCCCTTTAAAAATTAGCTGAAAAATTTGGGAGTGCATAACTTGAAGATAACCTGTGTTTTTTTTTAAATGTCTATAAAATTGTATTATTTCTACTTTTTATCCTTTGATCTTGATATGAAAGTGACTGAAATATTAAAGTATATTCTATCGATTGTCAGAGGCGAAAGACAAATTAAAAGTTTTAGGAAACTATTAGTTACGAAAAATGTTCTGGTACGTTCCATAAGAAAAACCGTTTTCATGCGATGTGTTTAAGATTCCTGTTCTCGAAATAGAATCATACAAACAGCGCTATATTTCATTTGAATAATTATTTTTTTGGTAAAATTATTCGATGATAAATTGGATGTTTCATAACTTTTGAACGAGCGTATAAAATGTTTTGTCTACCTTGTACAAGAAGAAATTTCAATTTGTTTTTTAAAGAGAGTAAAACATTTTCAGTCAGGCCATTTTTAATTTCTTTTATGACAAATTATATGTTGTCTGATGCAACAATGTCATTTTTGAAAGCATAAGTAAGGTGTGGTGAGAGGAATAGAAGCAGAGTACAACTAAATAAATAAATAAATAATGTCGTTTAAGTGTTACATGGTGGATTTTGTTTTTTCTATTTTTGTCTGAAAAATGGAACAGCAATGACGAAATGAATGTGAAAGTATTTGTAAGGTGACCTTTCGTTAATGACACACAGAAACGCAATTGAGTATTTTATGTAAATAAAACTGTTTTGCTGTATCGTTTGTCTTTTTAAAAATAAATCTCTCTCTCAAAAAGGCGATTTAAGATGTTTTGAGTTCATTTAATTTGACTATAAACAACTGCAATTGAAGTGATGAACTCTGTGGGTTAAAATGGTCACATGGAAAGCTTTTTTTACGCGATTTCTATTGACTATGAATTGAGTTACAATAACTATGTCTTAGCTTTCATGGATCATGTATTTACCGCGTACCCCATGTGTACGGGTTAGGCACAAGGCCCTATTAATATGGGATCACCCACGAATCGAAGCTCATGGGAGGCGGGTTCAAAAGATACCTTAATCCCGTCGGCATTTCCCCTCAAGCGGACACCTCAGGCACCGAGCAATAAACCCATAGGGGGCAGGTGTTTCCGGGGGGGGGGGATGTCCCCCCTGATATCAACGTTGTTAATTACTTCTGCGGTCCAGGGCCCCAAAAATCATTTTGAAATAGATATTTACAACAAAATAATTATGACGTCATTTGAGACAAAAATCAATTAAATGTCATTTTTGCCATTCTTATTAATTTTACAAAATTTGTAGAGGAATTTATTTCAAGAAAATCCAGCATTTCAGTTATTATCGAATTCTTATGATATTATTATGATGATGATAACAGGATTGAATTATTTTAACGGCATCTAAATATGTCTAAAGTTTCTCTGAATTTTTTAGATGAGGCTTGATGATTAGGATTATTCGGACTATTGTCCTCATCTTCATTGTTATCTGTACAACGTTTCGGCCAATATGCCCTCCGACCTTCTTCAAGTATCTGCATTATTCGGACTATTGTTCTCATCTTCATTGTGATGAACACAATATGGGAACCTATAATTAAAAAGGCCAGATTAGATTTTATTTAAAACACACACACAAAAAAAAAACAAAAAAAAAACACCCAGTATGAGTCTAGGTAAAAAAATCATACATAAGTAAATAGATAGATACTCTAACCAAAAAGATAACAAGACATTAGGTTTATAAGTTCCCAAAATTCACACCGGCTTTTCCAATTGGACACATGACCTAGGGGATAAAGGAGTTAGGTTAAGACCGTTCTAAGTGACAGTAATCTCTAGACTGCAGGTTCAATCCTGGTCAAGGCCAGCAGTACCATAGAATAATGGCATCCTTCCGTCTACTAAAGACGATGGCGTAGTGTCCATTTAAAAAAAAATCTGCAACCGCGTGAATGGCTGAACAGCCCAATTTTTGAATGGCAATATCTGGTGCAGTGACTGCGTACACTTCGGCTGCCCAGGTCGAGTGCCTTCGTTAGGTCAATGAATGCGGTGAAGAGCGGCATCTGCCTCACCTGGCTGTTTTCCTGCATCTGGCGTAGTGAGAAAATTATGTCCATGGTTGCCCAGTTTGCTCGGAAGCCACACTGTGATTCTGGATAGATGTGAGATGAAAGAGTCTGCAGACGCGCCACTGTAACACGCGCAAGACTTTTCAAACTATGCCGAGGAGGGAAATGCCCCGGTAATTGTTGCAGTCGCTCCAATCTCCTTTGTTCCGGTGACGATGTTAGCGTCCTGTTTGTCCTGAGGGATGTGTTCTTGTTCCCAGCAGCTGCAGAATAGTTTGTGTAGTGGTTGGAGCAGCGCTGCCCTCCTGCTTTCAAGACCTCTGCTGGTATGCCGTCTCACCCGGTTGCTTTCTTATCAGCAACAGGGTCCTCTCCATTTTGTTGTGGAAAACTACGTAGCCTGGTCAAGTTGTTATGGAGGATGAGCTGTCGCCCAAGCAGCAGATCTCTACACAGCCGTTGTGAAGGAACCAATGCGGTTTGGCAACGACGGTGCCACATGAGTTGCTGGGAAGTACTGAGATTCAGCAGAACCCACTTTAAGGACTCCAGCTCCTGATTTATTTTCGGGGTTCACTCCCTTCGCCTTTCCTTGGGATAAGGTAGAGCCGCAAGGCAACGGTGGTTTTATAAGCCTTTTCCTTCTCCTAGATGAGTTGCTGACCAAAGCGAAAGAGTCGCTTTAAGCCGGTTTTTGTGATTTTTTGAGTGGTAAGGAACCTAATCTTGCTACTGACGGTGCGGTCGGCCTTTGGTTCCCCGAGAGATCATCTGCTCTTTGCAAACAGACAGCCTACCTATATCTATGAGATCTTATATTTATGCATACATATGTGTGCACCTAGACGTATTTGCATGTGCAAAGTTACCGGCGCATTTTAATTTTCTAAGTTGTGAGTTTGTATAAGTCCACATGTCTACTATTTTTCTAAACCCATTCATCTTGTTGGAGTTCTAGCGAGTTTTTTTTTTAATATATAATGTCAGAGGAGGGGGTGAGGAAGGAGGAGGTAAGCTGATGGTCAGTATGTAAAAACAGTTTGGGTAAAATTAAACAAAATAAATAAATAAAATAAAAAATAATAAAATAAAAATTTGAAATAAAGGAAGGAATTAGAGTTAGACTAAAATACAGAATAAGAAATAAAATAAAGTTTTCCATTTTGGCCACCTTGGCACGTGAAAACTTACAAATTCTGTAGATAAATTTGCTTCAGAGCTGGACCATAGAATAATAATTAACACAATAATAATAACGCCTCTACCCCAGCTATGGTTAGCGGATGAGAACTGGATACCCCCCTTGGACCGAATAAAGGGTTACGTTCAAAGTTCCGTGATGGCTCCCGATTACGACAAGAAGGTTCCCGAGTTCGAAAAAAAACCTGAAGAAAGGCGGAGGGCACATCGGCCGAAACGTTGTACAGATAACAATGAAGATGAGGACAATAGTCGGAATAATGCAGATAATACTAATGTCTAGAGTTATCTTATGCCCAGAGGTTAGGGAATTGCATTCATTGTACATTTATATTTACATTCTTTGTGTAGCTGTTTCTTAAGAGATTTCTTTTGCACAGTTATTTGATATCAAGTCTTATTTTTTGAAAAGAATTTTAAAGTTATTTTTAATAGAATAAGCTATTCTTAGGTAGTTTCAAAATTTGGGATTTAAGGGAGATGAATGCAAAAAACCCCACATGAATGAACAAGATTTTGGGGTGCTAAATAAATGAAAATCTATGGAAACCTATATTGTAAAATTATTGTGTATTTCATAGGTTCGAGCAATCAGGGGAAATAACCTTTTAATGCGTTTGATGATCCGTATATGAAAATAAGATCATTAGTAATATTTTTTTAAATATATAAAAATCTCGGAAAATATGTTGCACAAAATTGCGCATTTCTAAACTTATATTTTTAGATAAATTAAATAAATCTTGATTTACGGTTAAAATATTGAGTTCAACATAGGACTTTCCAGACGTTTAAAATTCACTATTCAATTTTTAAGGGAATAAGAATAAACCAATTGAATCAGAGAAAATACTTTTTGTTGCATAATTTAAAAAATGTATTGTTTTTTAAACTATATATGAAAAAAAAAGAACACTATAAAAATTATTTTTTGAGTTTTTAGAAAATAAATTTTAAATTTTCAAATAACTTTTTTCGGGTATTGAATTTTTACTTTTATTTATTTATTTATTTTATTTTATTTCATTTTTTTCATTTATTTCATTTTTCAGGATTTGATCTTTCTAGAAATATAAAAATTAGGGAGTGGAAAATTTTTTCTTCAAATGACCAAAGGTCAAAATCCCACTTCATTCTGAATTGTTAAAAAAAAAACCTGTTTTTTTTTTCTTTGGTGGGGGTTAGTTTTTTTTTTTTAATAGAATAAACTATTCATTATAAAATTAAGTCATTAATATATAAATTTGTGAAAATTTAATTGAAATCGGACAATTCCCTGATTTTTGGTAATAGTTTGAAATTTGAAAAGTATCATTTTTATTATTATCTCCCTTTGTGACTTTTAATCATACCAACAATTCATTAAGTCATTAAAGAATAAAGCGCTGAAAATTTCATTAAAATTCTTGATTTTTGTTAATAATTTAAAAATTAAAACAATTTTATTATTTTTATGTCCCTTACGATCTCAGGACATACCTTGACACTAAAGCAATGGTACGCTCATCTGATGGTGACACAGATTACTTTGACATAGTCGCTGGAGTCCTACAAGGAGATAAGTTAACACCATATATATTTATAATATGCCTAGACTGGGTAATATCATTCGATCCCATAAAAGAAAAAGACCTCACACTAAAAAGGTAAGAAATGAGTGAAATCCCACACAGATAATTACGCATGCGGACTACGAAGATGATCAAGCCCTTCTTTGCATATATAACAACACAAGCCGAATCCCTGCGAGGTAGCCTGGAGAAAACAACAGGAAACATAGAAAGCAGTTGGAAACAGCACTCCACGCTCGGCGGTAATCCTCTAAAGCCAGTGGAACAATTCATCTACCTAGGTAGTAATATCTCATCCATAGAAATCGATATTAATGTCCGCATAGGGAAGGCATGGTCTGCTATAAACAGATTGTCAGTCATATAGAAATCCGATCTCACTGACAAGTTAAAGCGACAATTCTTCCAAGCCGTAGTTGTGTCAAAGCTACTGTATCGCTACACCACTTGGACCTTAACGAAGCGCCTTGAGAAGCTAGACAAGAAAGTTGTGTGTGATCTTAAACAAATCGTGAAAACAACACCCCCACAAGGGAGCAGCTGAACAGCCACCTGCCCCCCATTCACATAAACCACCCAAGTAAGACGAACAAGACATGTTGGACACAGTTGGAGAAGCAAGGACGAACTCATAACCAACATTCTCCAGTGGAAGCCAGCACACGGGCACACCAGTGCGGTTCGTCCAGCAAATACCTACATTGACTAGCTCTACACGGATACTGGATGCTGCGCAGAGGACCTCCTTTGGAAATAAATGATAAGGACGTTTGGCGAGAGATTGTCATGGATATCCCTGCTACTAGCGCATGATGATGGTGATGATGATGGTGATGATGATGATGATGATGATTCCTATCAAATACGAATATAATTTCCAAACAAATCGATTTCACCCATAAATGACACTACAACTCCGAGTTCGAGTGGACCTGAAAGTAATGTTGATTAAGGAGGACTCCACGCTCCCCAGAGCTCAAGAACTGGTGCCTAACCATCAGTTACAGTTGATTGTCATACAAAGGACAGCATTTTTAACTGCAGTTTTTTCTTTTCTTCATCTTTTTTTTTTATTAGATGACGAAACAGCAGATAAAGGGAAATAACTCTAATAGTCTTCTGCTTAAATACTAAAACGGAAAGTTATTTCCCTTTAAATGTTGTTTGCCAAGTTATTTATCATTATTTTTACAGTATTGTTGGTGTGTAGATCGATTGATTCATTGTTTTTAATGACATGTCAACCTGTCTAGGGCTATTTTATGCCAAGATGTTAGGGAATTTTATATCTATATTTACCATTTTTGTATTTTCATAATATTTTTAAAACACAATTATATGATATCATGTATTCCAATCAAATACAAATAATTTGCACATAGTTGTATGATTTCAAGTATTCTGGGAAGTATAGTGTACTCGTTCATTGTCATTACTGCCAGGTTCACTCTGACCCATAGTGGTATTACCTGCTAACCATCTATAGATGTTCGAAAAGTATTCTCATTTAATAGGAATACTTGAAACAATGCGACTATGTACAAATTATTTGTATGGTTTCAAGTATTCCTATCTAATACCAATAATCATATAGTTTCAAGTAATTATATCTATTTAGTAATAATCATTTATTTTCACAGATTTTTATGGATTCGGGTAACTAATATAAATCTTTGTAAACAATTATAGATTCGAGTAACTATTCTTAATACAAATAATTTACAGTTATATGGCATCAAGCATTCCTGTCTAATACAAATAATTTGTAACGAATACTTTTCGAACATCTATAGATGGTACCTTAGCAGGTAATACCACTATGGGTCAGAGTGAACCTGGCAGTAATGACAATGAACGAGTACACTATACTTCCCAGAATACTTGAAACCATACAACTATGTGCAAATTATTTGTATTTGATTGGAATACATGATATCATATAATTGTGTTTTAAAAATATTAGACGTCAATAGAAAATTCATTGTTGGGTTTAAGGTTTTAATATAAATTAAAATTAGTTGAACAAAACAACTCCGACCAATGGTGTTAAACATACACAAAGGACTTTAATATGCGTACAGCACATGGAGAAACATATAAGATATGAAATACATATACGTGACAAAGATACATAATGTACATGTGAATGACACATAAAAAGAAGGGTACAGAGTAGATATATCTAGAATATAACAGTAATGAAGGGTTATGGAGAGTCCATAAGAAAGTCACTTACTAATGCCTGTGTGGGAGGTGAGAACCCCCACACAGGGAGGGTGTAGACAAGTGTCTAACCCATGGTTGTCAAGTCCCGAGAAGAAAGAAACAGGCAGAGAGTTCAAAACAGGCGCTTAAATACCAAAAACCCTAGTGGTCAAAAACGGGAACCCATAGGGAAGATAACTCTTCCAGGAAAAGGGAAGACAAACCCAACAACATCATTTACATTTTTAAATTCCTCAATTTCGAATAGTAATAGTTATAATATTTTTCTTCAATTTTACAATAAAGTAATTTCTTTTATTTTTTTTAAATTTTTCTCCTGACTTGAACCAATCACCCAATTTTCATGCAGACTTTTCTGCAATAATGCACCATTATCTGCAATTATGTGACAAATAACTGCAGATATTTCCCTGCAGATACATACATGCAGATAATTGCAACAAACATTGCAGCTATTTGCAACATTAGCTCTCTTTCCCTTAAAGTCAATTGTATTTGACTATCAACGAACAAACAATTATCGGAATTTTATACTCGAGATTTTCTCCTCGAAATAAAATTAGTACCCTACGTATTCGTAGGACCCGACTTTAAAACAAAAAAAAAAACAAAATAACAAAAAAAAAGTACTCGAAAAAAAAAAATGCTGTAAGCCTAAAAAGCAAAAAATGTATTAGCTATGTAAAATTGCAAGATTAGTCCACTAGCTGGACCCTCCGAGGACTCCTATGTACCAGATAAAAATGATACTAGACGAAAAAAAAAGAAGCTTAAATTACAAAGGAAACAAAAACAAATAAAATCAAAAATATAAAAACACTTTTTCCTTTTTTGTCTTTTTCTTTTCAATTCTGACCAGTCACCTGACTCGGTCGCAAAAACTTCGTAGCCTTAAGGCTACTAAATAGAGAATTATTTGAAGGAGAAATAGAGTTCTTTGAGGGAGATAAAGTCTTTAACAGCAAGGCTTGTTTTGTGCTGTAGAAAAGTTGAACATTTTGAAAAGTTCTGAGGACAAATTCTTTAATTCTTAGTAACCACTCCTCGGTTAATTCTTCTTTAGAACTCACTCGCCCTGAAATAATTTATTCTTGTCGGCACGAAAAATAGGGAATTCTTCTTTTCAGTATTTATGAGGATTAACTAGAATTCCTTCTTCGATACCAACTTTGGGTGTCACTGAGAGACTCAAATAACTGCACTTCGGTTAAAAGAACTTTCTTTTATAGGAATTTTAACCATCCTTTTGCCGAAGGCAGGCTCTGAACGAGGTCAAAAAGTTAGGACATCTCACTAGAGGAAAAATAACCATGTTGGCGAACAACGCCTGCAACCGTTCGTCACTGCTGCTTTCTCCAACGGTTCCTTCTAAAAAGAGCGCAGCAACATCCGACAGACCACATAGGGTCAAAACTTCCAACCATCAGGAGCAACCACATCAGCCAGGACCAATCAAAGGGTCGCAACTCAAATTGCCCTTTTTTCTCTCAAGATGTTGACACAATAAACATTGCAATTAACTGAAATATTCTTGTCAGATGGGAATGAGACGAGCAAGATACCTACCCCCACCCACCCCCACCACCAACGAAAGAAATCTTGACAAGGACCGAACAAACTTGGACTACCCCGACACTGGAAAGACAGGGGTGAAGATCAACCATGAACGCCTCGACCGCAGCGACTCAAACGGACAGAAGAAAAACAAGAGAATGTTCTAATATTAAGAATCGAGTTGTGTTTTGTGGCGTAACAATTTGGCATAGACCTTCCTACATGAATCCATTTGGAACTGGTGACAAGACTATGGACATTCAGACTAAGACGACCATTTAATATCACCCATCGTATAATACTTTATATCAAATAACTGTGGCCAAATTATTTGTAATGATAATAGTTGTTTACTAGGGTTTATTATTATGAGTTACTTAAAACCTTAAATTCAGTGTACTACTGTGACGGAGAACGAGTACCACCGTACTCATTTGGAAAAAGAGTGAGAGTGTCTTGCCTGCCGGAGTCGAATCCGCGCCCTCACGAATGCAAACAAATGCGATTTGGGCGCTGGATGAACGCGAGGTTCGACTGATGTGTCCGGATGATAAGGGGAAACGGCAGTAGAAGTAGAAGTGGGGTGACGGCAATAACAGTGTTGCGACTTCAGTTGCTGGTAGATGACGACAGTGATGTAGCCTGCGAATAAGGCGTTTGTCTCGCTTCTTTTTGCCCCCCTCCCTTCAACAAAGAACATTTACTTGAAACCAAACCAATATTAAACAAACTGGAGATCGAAAGACTGATCATAAGCAGAACAAACAAATATTTATTCCCCCCCCCCTCTATTTTTTCTTCTTCTATTCCAACGCTGTTAGCATTTTTGTTTGATAAATCTTTTTATTTGGTTCTTTAGATCTGTATATGGGATCTTGAAGCGCGTGGTGTAATGGTTAAAGTCATGGGAAATGGACTCATCGCCCCGAGTTCAAATCCTGGACGTGGTAATTGCATTTCACTTAGCGCTAATACCCTTGGGAAAGGTATGAATCTTACTCTCCCTCCAGCTATGGATAAATAGCAGGGCAGACTGGGCTCTTTAACCTTGGTTAGGCAACCAGTCTAGGAGAAGGAAAACTCTGAATTCAAACCTGTTGAAGTCCGCTTAAGAAGTTGACGTTGTGTCACATCCTGCTCGTGCGGAGGGGTTGGTAAATATATATATGGGATCTTGAAATTTTCATCAATTTCTTTATTCATGACATATTTTGCAGCTGAGTCGGCTTTGTCATTTCCTGTTATTGCAAAATGAGTTGGGATCCAATACATCACAACTTATTTTGACTCAAACAGTGAATTGAGTTGACGTATTCATTTGACTATCAATAGGTTGTCAAGTGTTTCATTTACTATCAATTAAGCCAACAGTAGCGGAATGGAAGCCGGGACATAGAAAATCCCGAGAGGAAGACGTTATACTGGCTCGGCTGCACCTTGGCCATACAAGACTTACACACTTTTTTTATGCTCAACTACGATACGGGACATGTCAAACACTCTACACTGTCAAACATTTCCTCACGGAGTGTGAAGTTTTCGCTTCAATCAGAAAAATATTTCAATGCAAATAATATGAACGGTTATATAGGAATATTTGCAACCATAAAATTGATATTAGGTAGGAATTCGTGCAACTATATAATAAGATTTCGGTCTTAAATAATCCATACAGAGTTGATATGCCTTTAAACAAATAAACCAAGCCAAATCTATAAATAGTTATGATTCTCAGTCGGTAGAGCGTTCGGCTAGAAACTACAAGGTTCCTAGTTCGATTCCGGTCCTCGCCAACTCAGCGTTATGAGTAGTACAGGAATCTGTGCGGTAAAGTAAGGAGCTGATGGTAGGTGTGGCACTCCACCTCAGATGCAAAAACAATCTCCTTGGTCTAGCGCTAGTGAAAAGGGGATAGACTCCCTCGCTGATTAGCTGATACCGACATTAGGCCGCCCCGACGACTTTACTTTACGTACAATCAAACATTTTGAAATGAATCAAATTTTGGCCTTGAATAACCTATGAGGAGTTGATATGCCGTTAAACAAAATAAATCTGCTAAAATGGCTATCAGAGAAATTGCAGTTTCTATAAACTTAGAAAGAATTGTTAATATCACACAATATTCAAGAATAAAATTATAATTGTCTTTTGATTTTTAATTTTGCCGAAATTGTTTTTGTGTCCGTTTAGGTAATCATCATCATCATCATCATCATCATCGGTGCTGACAACACCGATTACCATGAAGCTTTCACCATCCGTCCTGACATGTTCTCTGCGCGGCATCCAGTGTCCGCAAAGAACCGATCTATTATTTTGCTGGTTGGCCAGCAATGGTTCGTTCATGTTTTGACTTCCACAGGAGAACGTCACTAATGAGTTCGTTCTTACTTCTCCAAGAATGTCCAGCATGTCTTCTTCGTCTTACTTGGATGGTTTGTATGATAGGAGGCAAGTGGCCATATAGCTGCTGTTTTGTGAGATGCTGCTTCCAGGACGCAACATCATTGTGTAGTTCCCATTTAACTTTTTTCTCCAATCGTTTCGAAGAAAAAAAGGAATTCTTTCTTTGCTTCTTTCGATTCATCATCAAATAAATCCAGCAAAACTGAGAAAATTAACTATCATCAAATAAATACATCATCATGACGCGCTAATAGCACGGATATCTATGAAAATCTCTTGCCAACAGTCCATATCATTCGTTGTTCTCGGAGGTCCTCTGCGCAGCATCCAGTATCCATGCAGTGGTCAATGTAGGTCTTTGCTAGACGGCCCACAGTGACATGCCTATGTGTTGGTTTCAATAGAGAACGCCACTTATGTGTTCGTCCTTGTTTCTCCAGCAGTTCTCAGCATGTCTTGTTCATATCACTTGGGTGGTTTTTTTTTGTGATAAGAGATCGTTACATCTGATTATTTGGAGAGGGTTGTCTCCACAATTTGTTTAATATGTAGAGACCTTGTTTGTTGTTGTTGTTGTTGAGGTTCGCAAATGATATTAAAATGACGAATAAAAATATGACACAGTTTAAGTAGAAAATACGGAGAAATGATAAAACAAATGCATATGCTTAAATGGTAACAAATAAATTTATTCAGAGAATAAATTTGCAATAATCAACAAAATTGAATGTTCAAAAGAAATAGCGTAGATATGATGTAGAAAGGTTTGCTACGAAATGTAAAATGTAAAAGTTCGTCAAGAAATGTGTAATGGTAAACGTGAAATGTTTATGTAGTCAAAAGTTCGGATACGTGTGCTAGTAATGAGAATTAATTTTGTCCATACGACCTGCTGAAACGGATTCCTGATGTTGAATGAATTGTAGTAGTAGAAGCGTTTTTAGTTGTGTTGGGGCGGTGGAATCGTTCGTTCGGACACCTGTTTCTTGATCGTGTTCTATCTGGCCGCGAGATGGAATCTGTGTGTTTGTTTGTTGTCGTCGGGTGTGTGTCCTGTTTGATGGCGAGATGAAGTCTGTGTAATTGCTGATTTCTTCGCTGTCTTTTATAATTACAAGATGAGATCAAAAAGTAATTAATTTTTTGAGGCGCGGACACGCGGACGTAGTAGTAAGCAATGCTAACCTAGCAAATCGATTCTGATTTTTATGTAAACATTTGTTTTAATCACTTTTCCTTAATTTTAGGAAAAGGATTGTGTTCGTGTGTTTGTTTTAATCTCTTTTCCTTAAGTTTGGGAAAAGAAATGTGTACACGTATTTATTCTTATTTTGATATAAAATATAGAATTGTATTCTATAAATATCATGCACAGTATTCTTATTATCAAATAAATACAACATATTCGAGGGTTGTACATCAAATCAGTTATTTACTTATCTAAAGTTGAACAAAATGATCTGCTCAGCTCGTTATCCATTACATTGCAGAGGGACACTTTTTAAAGAACAAATTAGGCATAGAAATAATTCTCCTAGCTGAGTTAAACCACACGTTTACAACGTACACGTTACTCGAATTATGATGAACGTCTGCGATGATGAACCCCTGTTTATTTTTTTACAGCGTCTTTTTATTCTTAGCCTCGTTATGAAACATTTGGCAATTCTTAATTGACTGATTCACGCAGTCGAGACAACTTCAAAAAAGTGTTTTCTTTTGATAAAAAGCAGCAAAGCAAAAGTCCTGAATCAAATTACAGTGAATTGAATTGAGAAACACAGTACAAACCTGTTTTGCCAGTGAGAGATATTTTGTTAAAAAATGCGCCCGGAATTTTGGCTTGATACTCATATAACGTTTTTAGTTCTAGCAATGTATTATCTATTTATAAGATTGTTTATGATAGTTATTTATCCACACTCACTGACGACCAACATATTTATACAGGCTGTTTCAGAAAAAAATATTATTTGATAAAATGATATCATTTCCTATTCTCAGAACTTGACTAATTTTCGTTCAAATGATCTCAAATTTTAACAGCTGATGTAAAAACAGCTCAAAATTCTATGTTTAATGTTTAATTCTTTTTTCTTTTCAGATATAGAAATGCCATTTAGTGGAAAAGAAAAGGAATTAAAAAAAACGAAATGAGAATTACACAAGGAAGTTGCGTGTTTTCTCGAACAAATCCTGGGAGCAACACCCGACAAAAAGTAGCTGTACGGCCATTTACCTCTTATCACACAAACCATTCAAATAAGACGAACAAAATATACTGGACACTGTTGGAGAAGTAAGGACGAACTCATAAGTGTCGTTCACCTGTGGACATTGACACATCAGTGTTGGCTGAACAGCAAAAACTTATATTCATCAGTTCTGTGCGGACTCTTGTCGCCCTCACCCAACCGATAGGGGCAGATGGTGAGAAAGCGTCATGGGAATCCGTGCTATCCGTGATGATGATGATGATGATGATGATGATGTGTTAAACATAATCTTTTTGAAACAACCTTTTGGTTTGGTTTGGTTTGGTTTTACGGCATATCAACCTCGGTGGGTCATTTAATGCCGATAAAGTTTTGAAATAAATCAATTCTTAATGGATAATACCATTTTGTTTATCAACTCATGTTTTTTCTATTTAACCCATAGATGGGACCCTAACAGGTACTACCACTCCGGGTCAGAGTGGACCAGGGAGCAATGGTGATGAAGGGGTGCTCCACATTCCCCAAACCTCCAGAACTGGAACCTCACCATCAGATAGAGTTTAACGTCATTCCCAAGACATGTAGACCCTCAGCCACCGCCTTCTAGCACCCATATGATAAAAAGGGGTTCGGGATTGCCATAAAGGGCAATAGGGTTGGGAAAATCATATAGGTGCTAGGGCTTGACATGACCAGGCGATTAATCGGAGGGGCCGTCTAGCCCAAGATAGGGCCAAAGTGGAGTATTGCAAGTCATGAACTGCTCATCCACCTGGATTCTATCCTTAAGCATGACGGGTCGCCACCCACGGCCAACCGGTGGCCCCATTGTCTTACCCCTCTGCAGAGGTGCAGTCGGTGCATTCTAACGCCCCAGCCCACAGGGCGGAAAAAACAACCTGTACATCTCAAATGATAGGAAATCTTTTGCATCACTCAGTTTAATTCATTTATAATTTTGTTTATGTTACTTTTATTTGTTTCCAGTCAGTGATGACCAAAGAATTAATATTTACTTTTCTCCTCTTGTTACACTACGCTACGCTCTCATTTCTGAATGGAGAGATGACGTGTCAACGTTTGTTACATTTCGACTCTTTCTTCAGAATGGAGTGATGATGTGTTGATAGCACAAATAATTGTATACTTATCTCTCTGGACCGGAAACTACATCGGAGATGTTCGAATCTTGGTTGCTGAGTTGATGCTGTAGTTGACTGACAATTCCTGGATGTTTGGAGTCTGGAAACCAATTTGGGGTGCTGAGGGATATCTTGACTTGTTCAATTTAGAGTTTTTAGTAATAACACAAAGCCACTTCTTTTTCTCATGAAATTTTTATTTCTCCCCTCAAGTCACCACACCCGAGAGCAAAAGCCCATGTCTTGCCCTCTCAGCGCATCATTCCAAACTCAATTCACATTTTGACCTTTCACTTTTCCTCTCTCCCACTTCGCCACGTCTCACGGCTCGTCCAATAGAAACAAACCTATATCTTTATGAAGAGTCATCCTTAGACTTTTCCATTCTCATTGACATATATTTTTGCTAAAAACTTTTCCATGCTCATTTAAACGTTAGTGATACACTCATGGCTCCACCACCCCACCCCACACCATTATGTTACAGTCTACTTTTGGAGAAAAATAAATACCATTTGTGTAAGATCAAAATTTATAGAGATTTCATAAAATGAGGCTTAGAATACACTAACTGTATCCCCTGTGGAGGATTAAGATAAATAAAGGGGTACCCTGGATATGACATCAAAGTTTGACCTTATTAAGGTCAAACAACAAACTACTGGAAAGGAAGGGGCTGCCACAGCAAAATCTTGATTGTTAATCAGTGAGTAGACCTCCAAAATGCAGGACTTGGGGGCTCTAGAATCTGGCAAACGTCTCAGCGAGCTAAGGATCCTCGCAAAGGAAAATACAGACTGGCTACAAATGAGGAAAGGCTGATTGTTACTGTAGGATGTTTCAAACTTTTTGGTAGCGACTGAATACAGTAAATCATCATCATCATCATCATCATCATCATCATCATCGTCATCATCATCATCATGTGTTTGATATTCGCGAGAAATGCAACTTTGTCCATCCTTTTCCTCATATATCATTGCTGTGACTGTGAATTCTTCTGGTTTCCAATAATCCAAATCTGTTTCACTGAAATTTATAAAAAAAAACATGAATTTTTAATATCTTAGTTACATCTGGTGAAACTTAGAAATTAGCACTTGAGGACGTGCCCCCAAAATAGGTTACATGAAAATGCAACCCCCAAATTATTCCACCCACAAAAATCCCACCCCAAATGTATATGAAAAAAGATAAGAAATTAATAAATAAAAAAACATCTGAGGACTGAATTTTATTACATAAACATAAAGATGTGTATTATAAAATTGTGCATAAAAAGAATATGATTTTCTAAAACTATAAGTTGTTTTACATACCTACAGCTGAATTGTCGTTTAAAAATATCAAAATATTTCAGTAAAACTCGGCAAGATGTTCCCAATTTCTATTCGGAGTTTGTGAAAACAGAATTTATTATTTTCTTCACTGCCAATTTGAGTATTCATGTCCCGACTCCAATGACCAAGACATTGTGTTTAGGAATCTAAAAGGCTAGGAAAGATAGCTTATTATAAAATGTGGTGATGTCCATTTCATTACTGTTATTGGTTGGATTATAACACGAGACGATGAATCGGTTTTCTTTGTGTTGTTAAGTGATTTTAAAGCACGGCGACTGAGAAACATTCCTACCCCCCCCTCTTATGGTGGCATGGACGATGTTTTTCAATGAAGATGCCGACACAAAAGTCCATCCATTAATGGATTCAGGATATTTCAATTTTTGTTCGCTATGGTAAAATATCCATGTTCTTGTATGCATA
This sequence comes from Doryteuthis pealeii, assembly GCA_023376005.1. Classification (NCBI taxonomy): domain Eukaryota; kingdom Metazoa; phylum Mollusca; class Cephalopoda; order Myopsida; family Loliginidae; genus Doryteuthis; species Doryteuthis pealeii. The sequence continues at coordinate 134,583,295 of CM042142.1, read as the reverse complement.
TGATTTCTCTATCCTTATTAATTGCAGATGCGGTAAGCCCGGTTAGCTGATTAATTTCAAGAAATTAGTTTTTGATGTTCTAACATTATAAGTTGCTATATTGAATGTTTTTGCCTTTAAGAAGGTTTGTGTTTCAGTAGATGGTTTTTCGAACATTGGGGTCAGAACTATAACCTACGACCCTTGGTGATCCGTATGAAGGGCAATGCAGTTTGTACGTTTGGTTTGGTGTTTAGTATCTCATCAAAAGACACTACCTTTAGGAATGAGTATCAGTAGTTTCCTGACTGAACTGTTTGATCCTGGCCCATGAGATTCTTACGCTCAGCATCTGCTGAAACGCGCCGTTGAACCGCTTCTGAATTGGCCCACTTTGCTTTACATCCTCCATGCTGCATTCCATGGTTTCCGATGCTACACGCTTGTGTAGGGCGTATAATACTATCCTATCCCTGAATCTGATATCCAATGATTAATCGGATCAAGATTACTGAATTATTATGGAGGCTGAATGTTTCTTTAACGCGGAGTATGACCTCTTCGGTTTGAATGTAGTTTTATTGTAGCGGAATTAGGAAATTCCATTTGATACACAAGTGTTGTATACCCTTTTACTTTCTTTCTTACTTCTGTTCCTCTTCTGATGTCTTTTCTATCTTACGTCTTCTTCTAACATCTCTTCTAGCGTCTGGACTTCTCTTGGGGACTTCGTGTCTGGTCTTCCATTGGAGATTTCTCTTTATCAGAAGCCCTGTGTCATTGGTAGTTTTTAGATACTAGCACAAGACTTCGATTTAACTTAGATCATATTTATTTCGAAATCCCCACCAGACTACCTGCGCAGATCGAGTCGGAGCGTGCAATACACAACTCACCACCGTCGTGGTTTCTGGCCGACTGACTAAAAATCTATTTCTAATCTAAACCGGAAGAGGGTCTCCTCCACCGATTCTCACAGTATCCACCGGGAAGGATCCGGATGAGGTCAGGCCTTGTCATTCAATCCTTCAAGGCCGTGGGCTGCAACTTATAACAGCCATTTTGATTTCTACACTACTGTACACAAATATTAAGAATCTAATAATTATGTAACAACAAGTAGGGTTTTGATAATGAGAGTTTTCCTTTACGAAAAAAAAGAGAAAAATACAACAACGACAAAACAATAAACAAACAAACCAAAAAAACAAACAAACAAAATAACATTTTTCTCTCCTTTTTCTTCTGCTAAATTTTATCTTGTTAAATTCCAGCTATTTCTATTTTGATCGGGAATTAGAATTTCTTATTAGTTCATACTTAAAAGAAAAGAAAAGAAAAAACGTGTGAATTTAAACAGGTAATGATTTTCTAATCTCAAAAAGATAATCTATTTAAAAGAGATAGACCCCCCACCCCCACCCCACCCCCAAATATCGCCTTATATAAAGTTTTGAAATTCATCCTGTTATTAACGAAATAAATCTAGTCAAAGTGAATACACAGAATGAACACCATTTATATTTGGTGAAAAATGTTTGAAGATTAACATTCATAAATAGGCACGTTAATAATACTGGCCAATTGTTACAAAAATAAACCATTTAATATTAACACGTGAAAATTATTCACAACAATTACCATCATTTTATGTCTACTTAAACAAACATTCAAGAAGTTGGTCGTCTTGAGATTATTTCGAATGCCAAACTTCACGTCATTTTCATTTGCCTTGACTCAGTTTTTTAGGATCAGATAATGGATTCACACCACCAGCCTCGTTTCCACAGAAATGCACCTGGTGTTTTCTCAGCCCTAATGAATATTCATGAGGCTTTAATGAAAGGCAGAATTGAAAACAGAAGAATTTGGATAAAGAATTTGTCCGTGGATTAAATCAGAGATAATATCACTCTCTCTCTCCCTCTCCCTCTCTCTCTATCTCTCTCTCTCTCACTCTTTCTCTCTCTCTCTTTTTCTTTCTCTCTTTCTCTTTCTCTTTCTCTCTCTCTCTCTCTCTCTCAGTTTGTTCATATCTATCTATCTATCTATCTATCTATCTATCCCATTCGATATAATGGACGCCTCGTGTTCTGTATCGGTTAGCAAGCAAGACCAGTAGACCATTGTTTGTGAATTCAATTCTCACTGAGTGTCCGTGATGTTTAAAGATGCAACCCTGATGGCTGAGGAGTCTATGACATGCAACACCCCCCTTTGACCCTTAATTAGACTAGACCGGCGGTCGTATACGCCTCCTCCAATCAATCGGCTGGTCATGTCAAGCCCTAGTATTTATATGATTGTCCCAACCCTATTGCCCTTATGGCAGACCCCCAGTCCTTTTTATCATTTATGTGCTAGAAGGCGGTGACTGAGGGTATTAATGTCCTGTGTATGACGTTAAACTTTATCTGATGAAGTTCCTATTCTGAAACTCTTTCATCGCCATTACTCTCAGATCCACTCTGCCCCGGAGTGGCAGTACCAGTTAGGATCCCATCCATGTGTTAAATAGAAAAAAATGAATTTAAAAAAATGTGTTTTATAAAAAAATTGAATTTGAAAAAGATGTTAAATACCCAGGAATGAAACAAAACGCCTTCAATAAGGGTTAACATACCGTAAAACCCAACCAACCAACCATCAAACTAGCCTTATTGAGTGACATGTAAAACTGTCCTTCTAAAATAAGTTAAGCTTTATAAATGTCTATTAGTCTATTCTCTAATAAGAATGTTCCCTGGGGGGGGGGGGCACAGTTAAGTCCGACGCTTTTACTCTCCCAACTGACCAAGAGTTCAGTCTGAAAAATTCTCAAAATATCTTTTCTCTCGTCCACTCGTCGCAATAGCCAAAATGCTACTGCCAGCTTTTCTCCCAAGTTTGTGAGGGCTGGTCATTAAATACACAATTACAGTGTTCATCCGGGCTCCTTACTCTGACTTGCCCGTGCAGCACGTGCGACACTGATCAGCACGCGTCAATCCTTCACATCCGGGCCACTCTGGACAGTTTAGTAATTCACATGCGCCAGGCCACGACTCACGATCAGGAGGATGCGAGTTCAATCTCCCCCCCCCCCGCCTCTGATCTCATTCTGCATGCCAAACACAGTCGTGCACGCTTTGAACCACTACGTGCGTGGTTTCTCTCGCCACATATTCATACCAATCTAAAATCTGAAATAAGAATATTGTAAACGAACTTTGTTGGTTGTCGATCGTTTCCTCGTAAAGAATAAATATGAGAACAATTTACGTAATAATAAGAATATTTTATTTCCTGAACAAACTTAACAGAATAGAATAGAATACAACAACGAAAAATCCAGCTCTGACCAAAATGATTCGGATCTTCGCTTGTTAAGTCAGTTTTATTATTGTCAGGTATTTGTTGCTATGTGTGATGACTAAACACCAAACCAAACATACAAACCGCATTGCCCTTCATACGGGATCACCAAGGGTCTTAGGTTATAGCTCTGACCCCAGTGTTCTGTATTTTGCAAATTGGATTTGGTTGGGTAAATTAAAACGTTTGAGAAATTCTAAAATATCTAAAGATCATCAATTGTATGAAAGTCTCTCAGCTCTGCGCCGCATTTCTTTATTTCAATTTTAAAACTAAAACAAATTAAAGTTTAAACTTCGACCCTTTTTATCACATCAGATATTGTCACTGCATTGGATTTGTTCTTACTACAAATATTATTTGTTGCTGGAATATTTTATTGTAAATAATATTTATTGTAAATAATTGTTAGATTATAAAGTAAATAATTCATTATTTACAACACCTTTGAAAAATTATACATTATCAATAAGTGATAAGAATGTCCTGATATGAAAGGGAAGAGTCTTTAGTATGATATGTAGCTGGTATTGAATAAGAATATGAAGACTTGTATGTTAATCATGTTATAATGTGTTAAACAAGAAAAGTGGTTGGGTGGGGGTGGCAACTCAAAGCCTCCTGTCTGTGGACAGGAACGCGACTAATGCGTAGTTACTTCTGTTGGGACCGGAAGAGTAAGAAAAGGAATTTGATCTTGGTGCATTCCTTTTTATATGTAATGTTGACCACGCCACCTCGTAGCTATGAGCAGGAACAGTGGGAATAATTACCTCTAGCTTCAAATAGGAAAACCGTGGCAAGTAAGAGATTTAATCCCTACAATATCATCTATTGATAATGGAGATTCGCTCTTTATTTGTCTGTAACAAAAACTACGTCATTGCTTACGTCACATGATCCAAAATCGTCATAACAGAATAAATACATTCAAAATTTGAACATGCAACATTAGACAGTCCTCATTGTTTTTTAAAACAAGTTTTAATAAATACATGACTGGTATTATATATCTATATATAGTTTGTTTCATTTTAATACACATTTAAAGTTTACATTTCAAATTGTTTTATTTTTTTTATCCTTTAATGAATTTGATGATTTTACTTACTTAGGGTACAAACGCTCTGACATTGAATTTTTAACTCCCACCCCATCAGGCAATATCTTTCAAAAATTCATTTTTTACATCGCCCGGATGGCGTTTTTTTAATTTGCTAGTAAAAATAATGAATAGAAATACAAAGAAACAAGAAATATAAAAATAAAATAGAAATAAAAAATAAAAAGTGAGAAAATTTATAATAAAAACTAAATTAGAATAAAATGATACAAAACCAAATTGAGACATCTCTACACTGGATGACAAAACTCTGAAATTAGTAGATCAATTCACATACTTAGGTAGTAATCTCTCATCTACAGAAAGCGATGTCAATATACACATAGGAAGGCATTGACTGTTAAAGATAGATTATCAACCATAAAGAAATCAGATCTCTATAAGATAGAGTGATAGTTCTTCCAAGCTGTAGCTACATCAGTGCTACTGTATGGCTGCACCACTTGGGTTGTAACGAAACGATTGGAGAAAAAGCTACACGAGAACTACATAAGGATGCTGCGTGCTACCCTGAACAAATAATGGAAGCAGCATCCCACAAAAAGGAGCTATAGGGCCACTTACTTCCTATCACATAAACCATAAAATGAACAGGGCACTCTGTACTTTACCGGGAAAGTAAGGATGAACTCATAAATAATATTCTCCTGTGGAAACCCGCACATGGACACAACGGTGTGGATCGACCAGAAAGGCATTACATTGATCAGCTCTGTGTAGATACTGGATGTCGCGAGGAGGACTTGCCAAGAGTGATTACTAAAGGGACGAGAGGCGAAAAAGAGTCACAGGAATCCGTGCTGTCCGCGTAGCAGGATGATGATGATGATGATGATGATGATGATGATGACGTAAAGCATCTATCTATCTATCTATCTATCTATCTTTCTTTCTTTCTTTCACAGTCTGTTAATATCTATCTATCTATTTATCTATCTATCGCAGTCACACATTTAAAAAATACTTTACAATAACGATAAGTCAAAGAGAAGTTTTTGAATAACATTTATGCCAAATTAGTAGGCATTTACCCAACCCCTTCGCCACGGGTGGAATGTGACACAATATCGTGGGTATAGGAAATCCATCGAGGATAGAACTCGATATTCAGGATTAATGGATCTGTGAGACTAGCTTGCTAGCTATTACACCCCGATAGGACACTCAAGGTATTTACCCATCTCATGTGACACGGGGAGGGTGTGACACAAGGTAGCAAATATGGAGCATCCAGTGAGGATAGAATTCGCTATTTATAGATCTGCGAGACTAGCTTGTTAACCATTACACCACGATGGGGCGTCTATTTATGCCAATGAGAACCATAATACACACTGCTTTGTGACAATAACCAAGTCATATCACTGTAGTGTCCTGGATACATTTAATGGTTCTGAGGAGTATGGGGTCACACTTCGTTACTATTACTCTTAGGTTCATTCTGTTAAAAAGGCCAGTGCGTACTATTATTGGAAATTCCATATCTAGTTATCTCCCCCTGCCGCCAGGGGGTGAATGCCAACATCGTATGTTGGCGCCAAATACCAAAACTTCACTTATCGCAAAGCAGTTACTGGAGAGAGACGTCAAAAGAAACGCTCTCATTACTTAGCCCAAAACAGGGCTTTCTTATCACGGAACACCCACCGAGGGTAGTCGCGTAAACAGCGGTCCCTACACTTCATTCGTCACTTAGCCCAAAACCAGGGTCTACTTATCGAAAGGCAGTACTGGAGGAGAGACGTAAAACCACCAAACTCTCATTTCCAAGCCCCAAAACAGGGCCCACTTATCACAGAACTTTACAACCAGCTCCCTTCTAAGGCATTGTATCTGCATACTGCATAAAGGCCGGTACTATTGCACACTTACTAAAGGACGAGAAACTACCGAGACGAAGCGTCTTATCAACATTTCCTACCGACGAGAAGAATACCCTGTTATCACCATTGCTCCAAGAAAATTACTCCACGGATAAGACCTGTAGCAAATACCATTAAAATTTGCAACAATTTTATGTAATTTTGTCAATACAAGTGTCTGCATTTACTTTCGTGTTTGTTCCTTCTTTGTCCGACAATTTGCCTACAACTACGGAGAAATAAGAGCTCCTTCGAAAACCATAAATACTCTTACTTTTACCACCCTCGACCGGGCGGGTCCCAAACCTGTTTGGTGACCCCGGAAGTTTGGGTTTTATATTCTATGTATACTAGTTTAGGAAAATTGACATGTGGTAGAGTAGGGTCCCCGTATCATAGATTTGGGAGAGGGAGGCGTATCATAGATTCTGGAGGTGGTTCATGAGATTCTAGCACAAGCCCTACCCTTTAGTGTACCTTTTATGGGTCAAATAGATACGCGCGCGCGTGTGTGTTTAAAATACAAATGAATCCACTGTAAAGGATTGTGGGGGTCATTCAGTTCTTTCAATATTGATAAACTATTTTTTTTACTTTATTGAATAATGAACCCAAATCTTTTTTAAAGTGTTGATCTTATCACGATAGGCAAGAGAAATAACATTTGTTTTATGCACACGGCACCGAAATCAAAAGATAAACGAAAACGTACGCTTACAAATAAAGATATAAAATATATGGAATTGTTCATTCATACATTGTAACAGTTGCTGATTCCTTCCAATGATGATGAGGTCTTTTGGTAAGTTCGTTTTCTTAAATACAACAATCTTATAGTCACTTATTTATTTTAAAGAGATGCAGAATTGTGTACATATGACATTTTTCGTTTCCCATTTTTTAATTGCATAACGATCGGTGTTCCTTATTACGTTGCTATAACAACCCCGTAGAAAGTTCTTCAATATTTCATTTTTACTAAAATCTAATTTACCGAGTGATATATCCGGGTTAAGGGATATATTTTGAAGTTGGTAGTAAGGTATATTATCGCAGTAGTAGCTGTTGCGTCGAGTAGCAGTACCTCTTACGAGCAGTCGTGGTGGTAGTCTGGGTAGTAGGCTAGTAGGCGAGTAAGCTTAGGCGCTTGTACCACCACAGTGTCGAATATTTATAGAGGACACTGTCCAATCAGATTATAGTGAGGGGGTACCAAGGTATTTACTTATTCATTACATCACCGAGACTAGAGAGGCAACTTGACACTTGACATAAAGTCCAGGCCGTTAATATATATATATATATATATATATATATATATATGTGTGTGTGTGTGTGTGTGTGTGTGTGTGTCTTGAAATTTTCCAACGATTCAGTCTTTACGACCATTTTCAGGGCAATGTAATTGATGTCTATTGTTTCATGTGGAAAAAAAAAATGAAACAAAATATAAATAATTTTTTTATCCCTCTTCAACGTTAATAATGTTCCATTTCATTTTTCTATTTTTCTTCGTTTCATTTTTTAATATGACAATTATTTTTTCAAATAAAGAATCAAACATTAATTACATTACCCTAAAGATGGTCGTACATTCTCTGAATGTTGTTTTTCGTATATATGTGTTGTTGACATCCTTCCCTCTACGAGAGACGATGTAGTAGTGTCCAAATTTTTTAAAAATACGTAGCCTGGTCGTGTTCATATGAAGGATGAGCTGTTGCCCAAGCAGCAAATCCCTCCTCTCCACACAGGCACTGTGGTCGAAAGCAATGCGCTTTGGCAGCTGTTAATGTCGCACGTGCTGCACGGGCAAGTCAGAGTAAGGAGCCCGGATGAACACTGTAATTGTGTATTTAATGACCATCCCTCACAAACCTGGTAGTGTCGCAGGAATTGCTGAGTAACACTGGATTTCAGCATCACACCACCACAGTTTTTTATGTTTTCATATTATATATTTGCATACTATTTATTTCCATCTCGATATATATATATATATATATATATATATATATATATATATATATATATACTGAAAGCTTCTTTTCAGGATAAAGACACTTTCTGAGTCCTAAAAAAATATCCGTGGGAATGCACGTTACTCCCTAATCCATACCTACCCCCTTCAAGCCCTGTCCCATATGTGACAAGCAAAAGAATTGTCTCAGGCAATGACATCCACTTTGTGCAATATCAGATCATTTCTCAGATATACGCTGCAGACAATATATATATATATATTATACAACAAAACTTGTATAATATATATATATATATATATATATATATATATATATATATATATATATATATTATACAAGTTTTATTGAACTGTACAGACAATTCTTGTCGGACAAGTTTTTGGTTGATCCGTTCTAATTTTCGGTCCATCTTTTTGGTGTCGGGGTGCAACTGGTGTAACAGTCCACCAAATCTGCCTATCCTCCTTCCACTATTCCCCTCCCCTTCTCACAACTTGTGCCCCCCTCCCACAAAAAAATCACTACAGCATCGCTCGCTCGAACCACTACCATTCCTACAACCTCCCACTACCAATTCTTATTACCTCCCACTTCTAATTCCTTGCTACTACTCGTTCTCGTTAAAAACGAGACACGAAACCATACAATCGTTTCCTACCTGATGATGGCAAACTGTATTGTCGAAAGCGCTCGTTTTGAAACCTTTGGTGGACTGTTACACCAGTTACACCCTGACACCAAAAAGATGGCCCGAACATTAGAACGGATCAACCAAAAACTTGTCCGACAAGAATTGTCTGTACAGTTCAACAAAACTTGTATAAAAGAAAAAAATGCTGCCAAAATACACTTATCTAATATATAAAACAGAGAATTTGGTATGTACGTGTCGACGTATAACAAAAAAACGGGAGGTCACTCAGATTCAAAATCTTGCATACACATTGATATCGTTCTAACTAAGAAAAATTCCAAATTTGGTTATTGATTTTTACTGATTAAGGGATTTAATCGATTAATTAATCCAAAATCACCCAATTTGCGGAACTGTCCGTATATCAGCCCCTCCTGATAATAAAATATTGTCTCTGCCTGCTTATTGTTAAAGCGATAACAGCAGCGAAGTTTTGATTTTAATGAATTAATTTTGCAGTCTAAGCCGTTCAGCTCCGAATTTATGGCCTATTTGTAGTCCAATCTTTAATAATTTTTATATCGTTAGAAAGAAAAGAAAATACTCTTTCAAAATATGTAATTTGTGTGAGTTTTTATTAATTGAATCATTTTTTACAGCGAGTTAAAAAAAAAATGCTACGTATAGCCGAAAAATATCCGATAATACGAATAAGGCAGTGCAGTCTATGCCAAGCAGCTAGGGATCTCTTGCCTATATATGATCTAATCTTTAAAATATTTATATCTTTAGAAATAAGATGAAATAGTCTTTCTGAATATGTAATTTGTATGTGTTTTTATAGATTAAATTATTTTTTACAGCGAGTTAAAAAAAAATGCTACGTATAGCCGAAAAATATCCGATAATACGAATAAGGCAGTGCAGTCTATGCCAAGCAGCTATGGATCTCTTGCCTAACTAATTATTTTCTAATACCACGATAAAAAAAAACAAAAAACAAAGGTTACTAATACGGACAAAATCCGGTGTTTTATCTTTAGTCGAAGGCCCGACTGGAGATAAGTAGTCAATTATTTGTAAGACGAAATTTATTTCCAGTATTTCCGACAATATCCAGTTATTGGAACATTTCAATAATTTTTTATATGTAAGTACGAAAAATTGTAAGCGCTTTGTTTATCAAAATGACATGATTCGTTAGTAAATTACCCGAAAAGTTGATATAAAACAAAACAACTAACAACCAACATTTAAATTATTATTCAAAATACAATTCAAAATATTCCTCAGAATTTGCCTTACAAATTAAATTTTAAGTTTTATGATTTTACTCTTTATTGTGAAGTCAATAAACATCGCTGAGTTTATAGTGCAACTTTTCAGTTCTGAAAAATTGGCATGTTTAAATAAGAGATTTCATAGGTGACATGTGAACTTTTATGAAAATTGTTGTTTTCTAATTAATACAAATTTTGTAATAAAACTAAATTTTAACTAGGGGGGTTTAGGGTTAGGGGTTGGGGTTAGTTTAATGGGAAAATACATAAATAATTTGGGTTCCGTTAAAGCGGTTCCGATATGGGGGATCAATTTACTATAAACTTATACGAGGAAATGAGCACCCGTGAATACTAAAAAAATAAAGAACTTTTAAGAATTTTTTTTTACAATCTGATAGATTGGTGTGTAATCGATAATAATCAACTGAAGGAAAAAAAATTAGATGGGAGGGGGGAGAGTCTAGATAATCAGGTCCACCAAAACGTTTTTAAACAATGTTTTTAAAATACTAGGTACCACCAATTTTACCCTGTGAAATTTACCCACCCCCTATATTTAACACTATGAAACTTGCAGAAAAATTAATATTTTCTTGAAAAATCTTTTTCCATTTGAAAGAAAAAACATTAAATAAACTCCTGATGATTTTTTAATTTTTTTTCAGCTTACGGAAATAATGAAAATTGTGATTGAAAAACAATGTTTTCATTTTTGCACTGTTAAATCAACTGAAATTTAACGTAGCTAAAAACAAGTTACGATAAGAGGTTTTTTTTAAAATTCTATGAAAAATCAATTAATTATAAATAATAACAAAATATTTCCGTTTTATTCAAGATGGCCTAAACTGATCAATTGGTGGTCCCTATAATAAGTTTTAAATAGTCTTAAGTTTTAGCAAAAATAGATATTGCAATACGAAGAATTTAAATTTTCGATTCTCAGCTTCTTTTTAAACTCAACATGCAATTAAGAACTAACTGTGAATTGTTGTCATGTACAAAAAATTTAAAACAAATATACAAACGATTACTTTCAATTTGTTGTATAATAATATGAAATAATTTTAAACTATAAAACAGAAAATACAAATCCTGAAATATACAAATTCTCAATGATGTTAGTTTCAAGAATTATTTTCCTCTTACCCCCTCTCTAACTACTGTCTTCCACTTTCTCTCTCACTCCCTGGTGATCCAAATTTCATTTTAGTCCGGTCATGGACCGGGTACTTTAGCTAGTATATATATATTCATAGTTTGCTATAAGTCGGATCATATATATATCTAAGTTAGATCACATATATCTAAGTTATGATAGTAAGTCCAGGCCGTTAATATATTTGGAAAATACATCTACAAGATGCGTTGGGATGCATCGTCAGTAATGTTTCCCTATGTTCATTACCAGTTTCGGGTCTTTCAACATTACACTAGTTCCCACAGGAGACCCAGTCCAAAATGTTAAATTTCGGGCTTGCATCCCAGCAATATTTTGCTACTTCATTGTGTGGCATCACTTTTTAAGTATGGCATTTTGTGTCAGTGTAAGAGATTCTTTGACCATGCCGAGGTTGAGTGGTGGCATCCCATTGGCCAGTGCTACTTGGTTCGAGTACCGCCGGCCAATGGGCATCCTCCTCTTTGCCCCGGCATGTGCCATAGTTGTTAAAAAGGCAGAGATCTTTTTTCTTGGTTTTCCGGTTTCTGATCAGCTAAAGGGACTTCTTTACTGTCCACAACACCGAAACTGATGTAAATTTAGGTGGGACTTTTTTTTTTCTTTTCTTTTTAACTAGTGTTTCGACCCCCCCTCCCTGGTATTATATTCTGTTAGATTTGTCTATATTTAAAGTGTGTGGCAGTTGGGTTTATAAAAAAATATTAATTCTTAACTTAACTATAGTTCGTAATTGCCAAGGCTCTGCCTGTCCGAATCTCTCTGACGCTAGGTTGACGATGATAGTAGTCATTGATTTTAGTCTGCTTCACCTGTTGTTAAACGGAGTATCTCGCAGATATCCTCATCGAACCTTTGCCATTCTCCCTTGTTGTTGAATGGGGGCCACTTGATTCGCTTTGGATTAGCTGTATTTTGATTTTGAGCGGCAGTTGCTTGGAAGGACTGGGCTCTGTGGGTTGACTCCTGTCCCTTCCCACCCTCCATCTTACTAGGTTATGTTCCTTTGCGTTGCTTCTGCCTTCCATCATCCAGACATTACATCCTACCCTGGTGTATTTTTAGGCCGTGCGAATTTTCTCCCCCTTTCGGGTACCCCTGGAAGTATTTTTCTGTGTGTCTTTCAGTAGCCGATTGTTGGGTCTCCTTTGCAGGGTGCAATTTGGGGTGCTCTCCTTTTGCCCCGTTCGCCGTCTTTCCGTGCTGCCAACTGTCTCTCCAGTAGTCACTGACTCTTTTTGTTGGTCGTCATCTGGACTTTTCCCAGAGGTCACTGGTGAAACCAGGTTTACTATTTGGAAAATACACCTACAAGATGCGTTGGGATGCATTGTCAGTAATAAAAAGTAAATAAAATTAAAAAAAATACTAACGAAAAGAAGAATAAAAATAAACAACTTAAAAATAAGAAGAAAGAATAAAAGATAATAAAACAAATATTATAGAAAAGAAATTTTGTATTAATGTATATATAAATATAGATAAGAGATTTATTTCTATTTTTCTTTTATATCCAAGGCAACGCCGGATAGCCCTGCTAGTTTTCCCATAAAAGTTCAGATTTCCTCTTGAACTATTAGGTAATGGAAAAATTGCACATCGATTGAATTTATCGCCGGAGTTTTCATGAGAAAATAATTTTTTTTAAATTTCTGATTTTCCTATTTCAGTGGTCGTCGTTCTTGTCAGCTGTGTTCTTGTGGAGCAGACCTCTGCTCTGCCAGATATTGCCGGTATTATTGCTGGCCTCAGCCAGAAAGCCATGGGCATCTTGAAAGGTGTTACTCTTCCAGTCCTGAATAACCAAGTTGGCTTCATCAACAAACATATTGAAGGAATTATGTCATTCTTCAAAAATAAAGAAGGAGATGTAAGTAACATTTAAATATTTCAAAAATGTCATTTATTTATGATGTCAATAGACAGACGAAACAGAACGACCAGAACAAAATATATGCAAAAGATATAGGCATGAACTCTATATTTCCAGTTATAATAACAAATAATCAAGTAGTCTTACCGAATACGAATTATCTTTAAACACATCTATTTGATGAAACGATTGGAAAAAAGAAGCTAGATGGGAACTACATAAGAATACTGCGTGATGTCCTATAAAAATCACGGAAGAAGCATCCCACAAAAAAGCAGCTGTACAGTTACTTACCTTCTATCACACAAATCATTAAAGTAAGAGAAACAAGACATGCTGGACACTACTGGAGAAGCAAGGATGAACTCATAAATGACATTCTTCTGTGGACACCTACATATGAACACACCAGAACGGACCGACCAGCAAATACTTACATTTATCAGCTCTGTACGGATAATGAATGTCACGCGGAGGACTTGTCATGGGAATCCTGGGAACTCATCATCACATTCAGCTTAATGTCATACCCAGAATACCCTTTTAGTTGGGAGGGTTCTTACCCTTTTGTAGGAGATATCGTTAACGTATTCTAAGCCCCACCGACAGGTCATTTGTTTAGTAGAGTCCGACATTGTCAATTCAACCAAATAGCCGACCTAGCGGGTTTTGATTGAGAAGGGGAAAAGATTGGAAACTTGTTATCATCTTTGTAGTAATGATGTTGCTAACAGATTTCAAAATATTCTTAGAAGTACAATTTGTCTCCTCAACATTGTCGTCACAGTTTGATTGAGTTTCAATTCTGTGTATGAAAATTCATTTTCTCTCCTTTTTTTCGTCACAGATTAATATTCCCAACACTCCGTTCACAATCCACTTTGCTGCTGAAAGATGTCATTTGCTTGGAATTGGCAAACGCCTTTTATGTAAGTACTAATTCGAATATTTTATTTATTGAATTTATATAAGATGATATTTCAGAAAATAGCATATCTAAATATATTTACTTATCATTATGATTTGGTACCATTTGAGATGTGCAAGGTGTTTCAGAAAAAATGATATCATTTTATAATCGATTAAGTTGAAAAATTCTCGTACAAATGATCTCAAATTTGTGCAGAAACAACTAAAAGTCCACACATTCATTTTCATCTTAATACAAATAATTTACACTTATATAGCATCAAATATTCCTACTGAATACAAATAATTATCAAAAAGATCTATTTTACCTACATATAGGACCCTAACACGTACTACCACTCCGAGACAGAGTGAATCTAGAAGTAATAGCAATAAAGGAGTACTACAGTTTAGTGTCATACATAGACCTCCCTTTGTGTGTGTGTGTGGGGGGTCTGTTGGGTTCAAGTTTTATCATATAAATTATAATTAATTAAACAACTCCGACCAAGGGTGTTACATACACAAAAGGACTTTAATATAAGTACAGCACATGGAAAAACATTTATGCAAGAATACATATACAACATACAAAGTAGATACATAAGTAACACATATAGAAGTAGATTATAGAAGTTAGAAGCATACAGAAAGTTAGACTGCGTCCTGTCGAATTAATGGTGTATAAGGAAGAATATGGAGAGTCTATGAAGTAATGTCACTAGTGTCGTGTTGAGGGCTGGAGCCTCCATACAAGAAGGGTGTAGACATAAATATGTGAGAAGTCCCGAGGAAGAAAAAGTGGAAGAGAGTTCAAAACAGGCGCTTAAATACGAAAAAACCCTGGGGGTCAAAATCGGGAACCCAGAGGTAAGATAACTCTTCCAGGCAAAGGGACGACAACCCAACAGGTTTAACACTTCTGCAGAAGATACAGTCAGAATATTCTAAGCCCCGACATCAAGGCGTTCGTAAACTTTAGTGCGCATGTGTAAAAAGCGTGTTTTTTTTTGTTTTTTTATTTTATTTGTTTTTATTTCTTGTGAGTTTTATCTTCTTTTTTTTTTTTTTTTCTTCAGTGGTTGACTTCCAAAAATGCAAAGCTGAGGCCTCCGAATCCACCATTGGATTGACCGCCACTTGCGAGAAAGGATCCCAGAAGGAAGCCATTGAATGTGCCACCGAACAGGTTCTCAATTTATTGAAAGTTGTCTCTACAGCTGTCCAGAAAGCAAAGGGTGAAAACTCCTCCTAAATTAAAAATGCAACGATTGTAAATTGATTAAATAAATGTTTGTAAAATCTGAAATATTTCGTTATTATTATTTTACTTATTGCGATTTTTCACATCAATAATAAACGAGTAGATTTATTGGTTGATTTTAACGGCATGCCAACCCGTCTATAAGCTATGAGGGGGGGGGTCAAGGAGAGAATTCCATCATCATCACAAACATAGACAATCTTGATATTTTATTTGTTAGCCCAACAGTATTGTCATTCTCACTATATTAGAAATACCCATTTGTAACACCCCCCCCCCCAAAAAAAAAAAACAACTAAGAAATGTACATCTAGATTTGAAGGGGGGGGGAGTCTTAAGACCAATAATTCTTTTTTGGGTTTTCTTGTTTCAATAAATTTGACATCGTTGTGTAGGGTTATCATTCTATTCACAAATTATCATTTTTTAAGAATTACGTAAATAAGGATTTGTCCGAAGGCAAAAAATTAAATCAGTGCGAAAATATCTTAATTTCAAGATCAACAAAACTTGATTGGTATTTTCATGTAACATTGGGTTCTCTTAAATAATAAAATAAATCCAAGTTACTAACAAATATTTTTATTTCTACTTCAACAAACAAACCAATTTTGAACACCTCACAAAACAAAAAAGGAAATATCAAATCAATGCGAAAATATCTTAATTTCAAATGCAGCAATATTTTCAACTCCAAAATAATATTGATTGCTATTTACCTGTCGCTTTGCGTTCTCTTAAAAAAAAAAAACCCACACAACTAATGAATGTTTTAATTTTCACTTCTGTCGGAAATTCCATAGTGAATTATCTTCCCCTGCCGCTAGAGGGCGAATCGTCAACATCGTATGTTGGCGCCAAAACCAAATTTCTTCACTTATCCTCGAGCAGTTACCAAAGAGAGACGTAAAAATAAACGCTCTCATCAACTAGCCCCCCAAAACAGGGCCCACATAACCAGCTCCTTCGAACCCTCGCAAATACTCTTATTTTGCAAATTTTATTTGGTTCGGCATAAGAGGTAATTGAAATAAAACGTAAATTCCTCTTACTGCGAAATTTTTGCTTGGCTGTCGGACGAAAGAAGTAATTGAAACGTTTACAGACAAAAATTACTTGTGTACCCATCTGTCAAAAAATTCATTTCTTTGAAAAAGAAAGAAGAACATGTTCTTATTCACCACTCGAGTAATATTAATAGAAATTAAACATCTTCACTGACGTCACAGAACTGACAACAGAAATTAATTTCATCGAACAAAAAAATTTCAACCCTTTATTTTCAGCGAAGATAAAGGAAAAACAAAAAAAAATTCAACCCTTTATTTCAGCAAGCGTGTTATAAAGGAAAGTCAAAAAAAGGGAAAAATTCTTCACAAAAATTGGCTAAATTCTCTAAAGAATTCACACGTGGAGGGAGAAAAAAGTTCTCATTGACCACAGGAATTCATTAAAAAAAAAATACATTTACGACCAGACCCGCCGGGCACGCAAAAAAGAAGGGGTCACTCAGAGTTCAAGGAGTAGTCTCCACATTTAGAAAAAGGAGGAGGAAGGGGCAGTTAGTCGTCCCTTAAAAAATTGCACCGTCACTGGTGAGGGCTGTTTGCCATTTTTTGACATTCGTTTGGAATTAATTATTTAATATTAATTGCTTAATATTATTTGTAGAATATTGTTGCTCTCGGTTTTGAAGGATATTGTTTGTGTTATTGGACTTTAATGTCATTTTTATTTTGGTATTGTTAATATTATTTGTTAGTAATATTTGTAAGGATATTGATTTCATTGAGAATGACCAACATTATGACTTACAAGGATTTAAAGGGCGTCAAATCGCTGATTAAAGTTAAAAACACAGATAAATTCAATGCTAAAATTAAATTGGAGTCACTCGAGTCTAATCCGGATTTAGACGAAGATGTTTTCGTCGGAGTGGAGTCTGCTATCATGACTTATCTTAGCGAAATAAACGACGCTAATTACAGAATCACAGAACTATGCTTTGACAACGAAATGGATATGGACGAACCCACACTAATAGAGGATTTTAAAGGAGATTGCGCGTATGAGGAAGCGTTTTTCGGGAAAAAAAAGAAGATTTCGAGCTCCTGTAGTACCTCGCGCGCCAGCCGAAAATGAAAGACCACATTTTTCAGAGTTAGGAAAAAATGACGCTAATTCTGTGGAACTGAAAGAACAATCCACTTTACTTAATTTGGAGTTAGAAAAAAGAGACTCTAAATCCACCATGGTTGAAAAAACAATCCTACCTGAATTAGAAAAAAATTGTTCTAATTCTGTTATAGAACACAATGAAGAAACAATTGTACCAGAATTGGAAATTGTTAATGCTAATTTTAATAAAAAATTAAATTTACAAGAATTGGACAAACTGGGTACTAATTCTATGAAACAATTAAATTTACAAGAATTGGACAAAGTGGATACTAATTCTATGAAACAATTAAAATTACAAGAAATGAACAGAGTGCCAAAGTGGAAAGGAGAAAAGATGAAAATTTTGGGACTTCAAATTGATAGAAGAAGCTTACTGCCCTTGATGGCGGAACTAAGTGAGAAATGCCCCCCCCCCCCCGCCAGCACGGATGAAATGCTGCGTCCTGGGTATGACACTAAACTGCATCCAAACACATGGGCAATGTATAATTTACCACACCACCTGAAGATGAATCCCCAGATGTGGGTTCATGATACACAGACTTTGTATTATTAAATAATATTTTAAAAGAATTTTAAAAAATATAGAAAAATTAAATGCAGATATTAGAATGGGTAAGGATCTCCATTCTCTCTCTTTTTGTTACCCACCATTCTTATCACTGAGAATTAAGTAAGTAGCCAGGTAACATGCACTGATGCTCATTGCATGTTTTCTTCGTCGTTAGGAGAATGTCAGAAATTCCATAGTGAATTATCTTCCTCTGTCGCTAGAGGGCGAATCGCCAACATCGTATGTTGGCGCCAAAACCAAATTTCTTAAATTATCCTGGAACAGTTACCAAAGAGAGACGTAAAAATAAACGCTCTCATCACCTAGCCCCAAAAAAGGGCCCAAATACCCAGCTCACTTCTAAGGTATTGTACCAGCAAACGTTATAAGGCAGGTACAATAGCATACTGACTGAAGAACGAGAAACGACCCGAGAAGCGTCCTATCAACATTCCGACCAGCTACAGAATACCCCCTGTTATCACCACTACTCCAAGAACACTGCTTAAACTCACAGATAAAGTCTTGTAGCAAATACCAATAAAATTTGCAAAAACATTTATGTAATTTTTGTTAATACAAGTGTCTGCATTTTACTTTCGTGTTTGTTCCTTCTTTGTCCAAAACAGCCACTCTATGGAGAAATAAGAGCTCCATCAAATCCCCGTAAATACTCTTACTTCATCAAAAGAAGCAGTTTTTAAAATTTCCCCTGAATGAAGTAGATGATTCTGAAACCAAATTCTATTTGGATTAACCTTTGTATTATTTTGTCGGATGATTATATATATGGGCTACCCAATGGGATTCAAACTCACAATTCATCGTCTGCCAGTATAGCTTGCTGACCATTAGACCACGAAAGACGCCCCTTTATTCAGCATATATTACTAGTTAGCATAAACAGGACTTACTTATAAGTATGAGCAGTTTATTTTAAAAGGAAAGGTAGAAGGAAAGAAAGGTTCACCACAAGTTGTATTATAGATTTTATGACAGATAACTAATTAGATAATTGATGATGATATCAATTTGGTAAATGTAAAAATGATAATTGAGCAAAAAATCACAATATCAAATTCAGGAAATTAAATACAAAGTTTATTCACATAAATTATCAAGGTAAATGATAATGATATAATTAGAGAATACACATCAATTATTTTATAGAATATATAATTGTTATGATTAATAAAAGTATCGATGTAAAGTTCAAATGGTGAGCCTTACACTCTTCGTTGGTTATAATCAGATTTAATATTGAATCCCAAATTTTGTTTTTGAAAAATGGTAAACAATATTTCTGATTTTCTTAGAATTCTTTCACTTTTAGACTTGGTATGTCTCATTTATTATCTTATCCACTTCCCATCGATTTTCTGGGAGAGATGACTGTCATACAGAAAACTCCTTTTTCAGTAACTCAGTGGCACTGGGATGAGATTTTTCGATATTAACAATAAACTTGGAAAAATATGTTAAATACCGAGTATAGTTTTGACTCCTAAAAAAGAGATCTGACATGAAACAAAAATACATTGAGAATATGCAAGGAAGTTTTTGGAAAGATAATTCGATGATGGAACATATGTAAAAAAATAAATAAATAAATCGATACAAGGAAATTTGTTTTGACAGAAAATACAATATTAACCAAATGTAATGAACACATGACATCCATAATTTGGCTGTTTTACCAAACTTTTCATTTCGTAAATCTTCCCGAAATTCTTGATAAAAGACGAAATGTTCAGATATTCTAAAATGGCTATCTCATTTTATTTGTTCGAGCATTTCAAAGCTGAATGAAATTTATCTTGAGATTCCTTTTGTATGATTTGGAGAAACATTGAAGATAATGAACGTTTCATTAATTGTTCATTTTTGTTTTGGTAAATACACGTTTAGTCTCGATACTTTTTGAACACATCTCATATGTAAAAGAATATCATTTTTTTTACAAGTGTTAACTTGGCTATTTTGTCTACATAGGACAATTGTATTTTTTCTCTCTCAGAGCTTAGTTGACAGTAATGAGTATAATCAAACATCCTCAAGGGTGTATATTCTACGATATGTTCGATGCACGATGCACACCTACCGATTAGCGGGGGGGGGGGTTAATTCATCATAAATATGAAGTTCTCTCAATAATAGAATCAAGAACCATAATAGGCAAGCATATTTTTCTGGGTTTCATTATAAGATATTTTGTCTGTTAATCTGAATTAACACTACACCAGCAGATTGTTGTCTCCTGATATGAAACTGGACCAGTGATAATGGGAGAGTGACAAAAATAAGGACTGAACGACGAGCAACATTTTACTAGCACACATCCTTTGTTCGTTTCATAGATCCCCTGAATTAATAGATTTATTTATGAAGAAGTTATTTTGTAAGAAAAAAGTGTGAAATTTTTTTCAAAGTTAACAAACACACGCTTTATCTAATTAAAAAAAAGTTATGTAAGACGTGTTTTAAACAAAATTCAGACATCTCTTATACTGGATTACAAAACTCTGAAATTAGTAGATCAATTCCCATACTTAGGTAGTACTCTCTCATCTACAGAAAGCGATGTCAATATACACATAGGAAAGGCATTGACTGTTAAAGATAGATTATCAACCATAAAGAAATCAGATCTCTATAAGATAGAGTGATAGTTCTTACAAGCTGTAGCTACATCAGTGCTACTGTATGGCTGCACCACTTGGGTTGTAACGAAACGATTGGAGAAAAAGCTACACGAGAACTACATAAGGATGCTGCGTGCTACCCTGAACAAATAATGGAAGCAGCATCCCACAAAAAGGAGCTATAGGGCCACTTACTTCCTATCACATAAACCATAAAATGAACAGGGCACTCTGTACTTTACCGGGAAAGTAAGGATGAACTCATAAATAATATTCTCCTGTGGAAACCCGCACATGGACACAACGGAGTGGATCGACCAGAAAGGCATTACATTGATCAGCTATGTGCAGATACTGGATGTCGTGAGGAGGACTTGTCAAGAGTGATTACCAATAGGGACGGGTGGCGAAAAAGAGTTACGGGAATCTGTGCTGTCAGCGTAGTAGGATGATGATGATGATGATGATGATGATGATGTAAAGCATATATCTATCTATCTATCTATCTATCTATCTTTCTTTCACAGTCTGTTAATATCTATCTATCTATTTATCTATCTATCGCAGTCACACATTTAAAAAAATACTTTACAATAACGATAAGTCAAAGAGAAGTTTTTGAATAACATTTATGCCAAAGTAGTAGGCATTTACCCAACCCCTTCGTCACGGGTGGAATGTGACACAATATCGTGGGTATAGGAAATCCATCGAGGATAGAACTCGATATTCAGGATTAATGGATCTGTGAGACTAGCTTGCTAGCCATTACACCCCGATAGGACACTCAAGGTATTTACCCAACTTTCTATTTTATTGTATAATAACTTTTTAAAAGTGTTGATCTTATCACGATAGGCAAGAGAAATAACATTTGTTTTATGCACACGGCACCGAAATCAAAAGATAAACGAAAACGTACGCTTACAAATAAAGATATAAAATATATGGAATTGTTCATTCATACATTGTAACAGTTGCTGATTCCTTCCAATGATGATGAGGTCTTTTGGTAAGTTCGTTTTCTTAAATACAACAATCTTATAGTCACTTATTTATTTTACATATATATATATATATATATATATATATAAAAGGAAGTTTGGTATGTACGTGTCGACGTATAACTCCGAAAAAGGAGGTCACTCAGATTCGAAATCTTGTATATACTTTGACTAAGGAACACACCAATTTTGGTTATTGATTTTTACTGATTAAGGGATATAATTAATTAATTAAGCCAAAAGCAACCGATTTGAGAAATTGGCCGTATACTAGCTCCTGCTGATAATGAAATATTTTTCACTGCCGGCTTTTTGTTACAACCATATCAGCAGTGAAGTTTAATTTTAGTGAATAAATTTCGCAGTCTATGCCGTTCAACTCAGAATCTCTAGCTTATTTATGGTCCAATCTAAAATGAAATATTTATATGGCAAGAAAGAACATAAAATAATCTTTCCAAATATGTAATTTGTATGAGTTTTTATCCATTTAATTATAGCGAGTTAAAAAAATATTTTGCTTCGGGCAGCCTATTCGAAGTATGATTTTATTTTTCATACTAAATTTTAACGAAAAATCAAATCTTATTTATCGCAATATCTTTATTTCTATCTTAAAAATATTCATTTGGTTAGAAATAAAATAAAATAATCTTTCTAAATATGGAATTAGTATATGTTTTCATACATTGAATTATTTTTACAGCGAATTAAATAACAAATCAAACGAAAACTTTTTTTCTTAATACTTTCATTTTAGTATAATCAGTATAACTAAAATCTTTTTTTATAAGAAACTATTCATGAAATAAACATTATTGAATAAATACACGAAATGAGATAATGGTTACTTATTAGATACTTTGTTACTTGAAGGAAATAAATCAAACTGATGAATTCGTATGTACAAAAGAATTTTAGAAAATAAATAAATAAAACACTATTATAAACAAACAAAAAATGTAATACGGACAATTGTAAATATTTAAGTCTTACTCCTCAACGGAGGTGCAGTCGGCGTATTAAACAGTCCCCACCGACAGACCTAAATAAATAAGGAAGTTTAATACATAGCTCCTTTAAATTGTTACTTTTTTAGGGGTAAAAAAGAAAATAAACTAAACGAATTTATTTTCATCACTTTCACGCAACAAGCAATTGAATGTAAGTTTTTGTCATATATACAAAAAGTTTTTGAAAAAAAATATTTCAAAACACTCAAGTTTAATTGGTATACTCAATTCGCGGACTTTTTTTTTTTTACATTTTGCGCTCGTCTAAAATATTTTAAAACGTCAATAAAAAATGGAAAATTGACTTTTTAATGTTTCCTTTTACGTTTAATATAAAGAACAATTCCAAGTTTATGCGTTAAAAAAGAAAGAAAAAACAAATTTCTGTTACATATAATCTAAATGTTTGTATTTTAAATTAAATCGCCGTAAATTCTTAATCTTTGTTGACATAGTTATCACATCTTGACGCGAACAATTAGTCCCAACAATGATACTATGGAATATCATACATGGAATATTTTTTTTTATTCCTTTTATTGTTGATTTCAAAAATAATTAATTTCTTCAAACAAACTCTGTCTGAGTTCTACAGGTGTCACGGATTTGAACTTATTTGAAATTATTCACAGCAGCAACAGTTTTCCAAAAAATAGGAATAGAATATTATGTCCCCTACATACTTCCATTAATAAAAATTATGACAATTTTTAATTCAAACATTATTTTCAGTATTTTTTTATAAAGACTGTACTATATTATGTCATTATTTTTAGCAAAATATTTTTTATACAATATTTTCTTTAATCAAATAAATACGATTTTGCTATACACTAAACAAAAGTATTTATATTTCATTTTATAAATTTTTAAAAATCTCCCCCAAAAAGTAGACCACTGGAACTTTTAATATAAAATTCCTTAGAAAATAATCTAACAATTAAAAAAAAAATGTTTTTCGTATTTACTAGACTTAAGTTTCAAGGTTTAAGACGCCCTATTACCAAAGTTGGTCTAGTATCGATTTATTTATTTATTTATTTTACATATGTTCCATCATTGAATTATCTTTCGAAAAATGTAAAATTTATTTTCATACAGAAAAAAAATACCAAGATATTTGCACGGGGGATTAATGCGCGAAACAAAAACTAACGAAAAAAATGTATTAGCCTTTTCAATTTAGTAAACATTTATTTACAATAAAAGTTCGTCTTTTATTACTTCATATACCGAAAGTTTTATTAAAATCGGATTGTTAGTTTATTTTATATGATTTTTAGAAGAATTTCCTATTTTTCCCCTTAGTAAAAACCGCGAGAAATTGAGCAGACCTAAAGTTTAGGAATACATTTTTAAAGAATGATATTCTAAATGTAAACAAAAAGAAAGATATTTCATAAAATAAATAAACCTTGTACTGTTCGAATTATCAGCGAGTTTTAAAATTTGATTAATCATTTTTTTCTCTTATTTCAAAAATTTGATAAATCATATTCTCTCTCTTTCTCCCGTTTTCTCTTTCTCCCTCCCTCTCTAGTGTTCCCAATTTTTTTTAAAAGTCCGGCCATGAACCGGATACTTTTGCTAGTATATATATATGTATATATATATACATATATATATAAGATTTTTGGATGTTTGTTTATTTAGAAACGTTGCTGATAAAGTATATATTAAATTTTTACTTGAAGGCACTTACAACGCATGTATCGCATAAAATTCGATACTTTTTCTTATAGAAAATAAACTTGACAAGTGTAATCCCAGTAAAGGATGGCTCGATGTGTAGAATACCGTACAGACTGTTTCGACTTTATTAAGTCTCATCAGCGGTATATACTAACGATTTCCCTCCGACAGAAATCGAAACCGGGACTTCAGCAGACGCAGTGAAACACTAGTGAAACACTTTTATCGCCTCGGCCACAGTACACAGCTGACCATCCTAGCGGAATTAAGCTTGTCAAGCGATACTACGCGCCTTTAAAATTTAATATATACTTTATCAGCAACGTTTCTAAATAAACAAACATCCAAAAATCTTATTCACTTCGCCGAAGGGCATTCGGGCTGTTTGTTGTTATTATTCTCTCAATAGCGCCCCCTTACCTATTATGGTAGAGGCGCTTAATTCCGCTAGGATGGTCAGCTGTGTACTGTGGCCGAGGCGATAAAAGTGTTTCACTAGTGTTTCACTGCGTCTGCTGAAGTCCCGGTTTCGATTTCTGTCGGAGGGAAATCGTTAGTATATACCGCTGATGAGACTTAATAAAGTCGAAACAGTCTGTACGGTATTCTACACATCGAGCCATCCTTTACTGGGATTACACTTGTCAAGTTTATTTTCTATAAGAAAAAGTATCGAATTTTATGCGATACATGCGTTGTAAGTGCCTTCAAGTAAAAATTTAATATATATATATATATATATATATATGTGTGTGTGTGTGGTAAAAAATAGACAGAGAATATGGACAAAAAAAAAACAACTCAAACAAGTAGATATAGGAGATATATTACGCCGTGCATTGAGCACGGCTTTTTCAGTCATTTATCAATATATCAATTATCAAAATAAATAAATGACTGAAGAAACTGTGTTCAGTGCAGGGCGCAATATATCTCCTACATCTACTTGTTTGGGTTGTTCTTTTGAACACATTTTCCCTCTCATCTTTTACCACATTCTGTAGAATTTACTCCAATCCTCCTACCCTCATATATATATATTAGTAATAAACATCAATGATTAAGTAAGTAAAATCAATTCATTTTAGGTTTACATACATATATACACATACACACATATATATGCTTATAAAAATACACATATATATATATATGTATGTATGTATGTGTGTGTGTGTGTGTGTGTGTGTGTGTGTGTGTGTGTGTTTGGAGAGAGGGAAGAAACCGGGCTGCAGATTCAAACTATCGTAGAAAAAAACGTAGAAATTTTCTGCATGTTATTCTAATTTCTTAATTAAGAAAAAAAAGTTTTCTTTGTTGTATATTTCATAAATAATATCACCATAAATAAAAGATAGATTCTGTCTGTCTGTTTATATGGATGTTTATTTGTATAATAATCAAAACGAAAGAAAAGAAAAATTGTTGGAGATCTGCTAAAACCAAATATTAAAATCTACATCCTATTATTTTCCAAGGGGTTACTAAAAACTTTTTAATCCTCATTTTCTACGAGAAAAGCTAAATAAAAATATAAGAATCTAAATCAATGATGTATATATAAAAAGATTAATTAAAAAGATTAATTAAAAAGATTAATTAAAAAGATTAATTAAAAAGATTAATTAAAAAGATTAATTAAAAAGATTAATTAAAAAATAAAAGAAATTAATAAAGGATAAAATATAATAAAAAGCAAATAAAAGACAAATAAAATTAAAAAAATACTAACGAAAAGAAGAATAAAAATAAACAACTTAAAAATAAGAATAAAGAATAAAAGATAATAAAACAAATATTATAGAAAAGAAATGTATATATAAATATAGATAAAAGATTTATTTCTTTTTTTTATCCAAGGCAACGCCGGATAGCTCTGCTAGTTTTCCCATAGAATTTCAGATTTCCTCTTAAACTATTAGGTAATGGAAAAATTGCACATCGATTGAATTTACCGCCGGAGTTTTCATGAGAGAATTTTTTTTATTCTGTGAGAATACCCGTTCTGCACTCCTGCACCTTCGTTGCACAATGTCTAAACCCCAACGTTGTGATATTCTATGCTGGCCGATTCGTAAGGGCACGAGTCAGAGACAGGTTCACAAGGATCTTTAAAAAAAACAACAAAACATTAAGTTTGATAACAGGACGCTGATGGAAGAGGGAGTAGTGACACATATGCAGTTCGTGGTGGTTTATCTCAGCTGCCAAGAAAGTTGGTTAAGTCCAAGATGATTACTGGCTTCACTGATGTGGGTCCCTGGCTATTTCCTATCTCTGCTGCTACTGACGATACTAACACCCTGAGTGCCGGCTGAAAAACGCTCCAAAGGGCTGGACCTTAGCTGATTTTATGTAAAATTCCACACTTCTTCGCGACCCGACCACCCAGATGTTCGGCACTTAAATTTAACTCAGACTTTCTGACTGCATTATCCCTTAAAATTGAAGCCATTACTTCTTTCTTCGGACTTCATCTTCAATATTTCGACCATTAATTTCTTCGAAAGAGATTTCCTCATAAAATAGCCTTTTTGCTTTTAATACCTAGATGCATAAGTGGCTTAACTTCACAGTGGCCGTACAACTCTCTTAAACTTTACGGCCCAGTCTTTTGTGTCCATAAAGGACAACCACCCACCCATTTACCTATGCCTGGGCTTTAACACATTCTATTTTTATTTATTTATTTTTCCTGACCATGTTCTCCCTTAATCATAGTATCACAATTTTGATTTTCCTATTTCAGTGGTCGTTGTTCTCGTCAGTTGTGTTCTTGTGGGGCAGACCTCTGCTCTGCCAGATATTGCCGGCATTATTTCTGGCCTCAGTCAGAAAGCCATGGGCATCCTGAAAGGCGTTGGCATTCCAATCCTGAATAACCAAATTAATTTCATCAACAGAAATATTGATGGAATTATGTCATTCTTCAAAACTAAAGAAGGAGATGTAAGTAACATTTAAATATTTCAAAAATGTCATTTATTTATGATGTCAATAGACAGACGAAACAGAACGACTAGAACAAAATATATGCAAAAGATATAGGCATGAACTCTATATTTCCAGTTATAATAACAAATAATCAAGTAGTCTTACCGAATACGAGTTATCTTTAAACACATCTATTTGATGAAACGATTGGAAAAAAGAAGCTAGATGGGAACTACATAAGAATACTGCGTGATGTCCTGTAAAAATCACGGAAGAAGCATCCCACAAAAAAGCAGCTGTACAGTTACTTACCTTCTATCACACAAATCATTAAAGTAAGAGAAACAAGACACGCTGGACACTACTGGAGAAGCAAGGATGAACTCATAAATGACATTCTTCTGTGGACACCTACACATGAACACACCAGAACGGACCGACCAGCAAATATTTATATTTATCAGCTCTGTACGGATAATGGATGTCGCGAAGAGGACTTGCCATGGGAATCCGTCTTATCAGCGCAGCATAATGATGATTTGACTCATCAGATACAAATAATCAGGGTCAGGGTGGGTCTGGGAGTAATGGTAATGAATGGGTACTTCATACACCCCGGAACCCAAGAACTGAGCCCTCCTCACCAGATTCAGCTTAATGTCATACCCAGAATACCCTTTTAGTTGGGAGGGTTCTTACCCTTTTGTAGGAGATATCGTTAACGTATTCTAAGCCCCACCGACAGGTCATTTGTTTAGTAGAGTCCGACATTGTCAATTCAACCAAATAGCCGACCTGGCGGGTTTTGATTGAGAAGGGGAAAAGATTGGAAACTTGTTATCATCTTTGTAGTAATGATGTTGCTAACAGATTTCAAAACATTCTTAGAAGTACTATTTGTCTCCTTAACATTGTCGTCACAGTTTGATTGAGTTTCAATTCTGTGTATGAAAATTCATTTTCTCTCCTTTTTTCGTCACAGATTAATATTCCCAACACCCCGTTCACAATCCACTTTGCTGCTGAAAGATGTCATTTGCTTGGAATTGGCAAACGCTTTTTATGTAGGTACAATTCAAATATTTTATTTATTTTTTCATTTTATTTTATTTTATTTGTTTTTATTTCTTGTGAGTTTTATCTTCTTTTTATTTTCTTCGGTAGTTGACTTCCAAAAGTGCAAAGCTGTAGCCTCCGAGGCCACCATTGGATTGTCCGCCACCTGCGAGAAAGGATCCCAGACAGACGCCATTGAATGTGCCACCGAACAGATTCTCAATTTATTGAAAGTTGTCACTACAGCTATCCAGAAAGCTAAAGGTGAAAAGTCTTCCTAGATTAAAAATGCAACGATTGTAAAATGGTTAAATAAATGTTTGTAAAATCTGAAATATTTCGTTATTATTATTTTACTTATTACGATTTATCACATCAATAATAAACGATTGATTGATTGATTTTAATGGCATGCCAACTCGTAAGGGGGTAAGGAGAGAATCCCATCATCATCACAAACATCTTATTTCATTTGTAGCCAAGCGTCCTCTTATACATAAATTAAATGTTAACAAGCAGTAATGTTATTCTCACTATATTAGAAATACCCATTTGTAACATCCACCCACCCCCCAAAAAAACCTAAGAAATGTACATCTAGATTTGAAGGGAGGGGAAGTCTTAAAGCTAATAACTCTTTTTTTTTGGGGGGGGGTTCTAGTTGTTAAGTATCTGGCCGCCATCCTTGGCCAGTTGGAAAGAACTCAAAGTAAGTAAGTAAGTTCCGAGTTATAGAATCCTTTGGTAAGTCAATAAGTCCTGTGGTATAGAATCCTTTAGGTGAATCCTTTAGGTCCGTCGTCCAAGAAGATCCAAGCAGTAGTGAGCTAAGACCAGAATCAGCCAGTATAAATAACAACAACAGCAGCAGAGCACTGCCAGTGATTGGACAATAGTGGTCACGTGCTTATCGGCGAGTCTATAAGTAGAAGTGACCATTTACCACACGCCTTATAACCAAATAATTCCAACAATAAAGTTTCAATAAAGTTGGCATCGTTGTGTAGGGTTATCATTCTATTCACAAATTATCATTTTTTTTAAATCATGTAAATTAGAATTTCACTCAAGGCCCAAAATTAATGTTACGAGCAGTTGTCATGTTGTATTCTGGTATTCTATTGGGGGTTTGACTCGGACGAGATGTTTACGAGACAAGCCCCCAACAGAATACAACATGTCCAAAAATTGTGTGTATTCCATCCCATGCAGCTGTAGCAAAGAATACAAAGGTGAAACATGCCGTCCACTGAAAGTAAGACTAGAAGAATATCGTAAAGCAGTGATCCGAGGAGAAATAGAAAAGTCGGGTATGGCTGACCATATATGGAATGAAAAGGGAAACCATCTGCCCTTATGGGATGAAGTTCGAATAATACATAGAGAAGAACATTGGAAGAGAAGACGCCTCAAAGAATCAGCTCATATGATAGGCTGTACTGGGCTGTTAAGTAGACCTAGCATAGAAATGAATACAAAATGGGAACCCATAATTAAGAAGGCTAGACCAGATTAAACATTTTTTTTAAATATGAGTCTAGGTAAAAAAATCATACATAAAATGAATAGGTAGATATTCTAGCCAAAACAAGACATTAGGTTTATAAGTTCCCAAAATTCACACTGAATTGTACAATTGGACACATATCCTAGTGGATAAGGTAGTTAGGTTAAAACAATTCTAAGTGACAGTTATCTCTGGATTCCGGGTTCAATCCTGAGTATAGGCAGTAACATAGAAAAATAATTAACACAACTCCTAACCCAGCTATGGTTAGCGGAATGAGAACAGGATACCCCCGAGGACTGAATAAAGGGTTAGGTTCAAAGTTCCGTGATGGCTCACGATTACGACAAGAAAAGAAGGTTCCCGAGTCCGAGAAGGTTCCAGAGTCCGATAAGAAATACCTGAAGAAGGCCGGAAGGCATATCGGCCGAAACGTTGTACAAATAACAATAAAGATGGGGACAATAGTAACATGTAACAGTCCCTCTGATACCCGTGGTTATCAGAAATGTCACTTGGAATCTGTTCACGGTGTGGGGATTCTAATGAATGGGCTTGCATTCTTTTCTAAATATTTTTAATACATTTAAATCACTCCTCAGTATTCTTAGTATTTACAATAAACATAAGATGCCCCCATCTTAAATGATTCTTGTGAATTATGCCCACACACATCCGGGTCCTGATGCAGCATCAAGATTTCTTCTTTTCAAGTTATAACATCTGAAATGTCTTTTAAAATTGTAAATTAATCAGATGAAAACACGAGCCAGTGATTTAAAAATTAGATTTTCGATATTTATGAAAGGGAATTATTATTCTCTTTGGAGGTAACTTAGATTAATAAAAAAGCTTTAGAAAATGTGAAGCCTTGATACACAAATTATATTCCTCTAATAACACTGGTTTACAAAGAAATTGAGGAAAGCACAAACATTTCTGTTTTAACCTAATTTGGGAGTGCTGAATTCAGATTTGAAATCCGTTTTTACTCATCACCTCTCTTTTTTTTTATATATGCCTACTGTACATTTTGTACACTTACTGTACATAAAGGCGTATATGCATTCAGGGTTAATTTCTAATACTGTGTGACTTATGTCTTCTTTTTTAGTTATTATGCAATAAGTGTAAGTGATAGCATAACATTATATATATATATCAAGACGGATTTTGGCAGTTAAGCGTAGCCAACATGTCTCAATCAACAGCGAACACAGCGTCAAGGAGAATCCTCAGGTTGACATGAATAAGGTGCTTCTTCCTCCTCTTTACATCAAGCTTGGTCTGATGAAGAATTTCGTGAAGGCCATGGACAAAAATGGTGCTTCCTTCCAACACTTGTGTACTGTGTTCCCAGGTCTCAGTGCTGCTAAGCTCAAAGAGGGCATCTTTGTCAGACCTCAGATCCGAGAAGTGCTGAAGGATACTGATTTTGAGGAGCTTCTTACCTTAAAGGAACTGAGAGCATGGCAATCATTTAAGTCAGTCTGTAGTGGCTTCCTTGGTAACACACGCGTACCAAATTACCAAGCCTGTATTGAGAAGTTGCTAAAGACTTATGAGGATATGGGATGCCGAATAACACTCAAAATTCATTTTCTCCATTCTCACCTCAACTTCTTCCCTCCAAACCTTGGAGCAGTGAGTGATGAGCACGAAGAAAGATTCCACCAAGAAATTACGAAGATGGAGAGCAACTACCAAGGCAAGTGGAACCCCGGCATGATGGGAGGCTTCTGCTGGATGCTCTTGCGTGACATCCCGGAGGCAAAATACAGCAGATCAACTAAGAAAACACACTTCTAACTGTCTGCGGTACTATGAATTGTATACATTGTGTCATCCAAGTATATTTATTCCGTCAATGTTCTTTATCTATCCCGTTTTATCTGTAATAAGCTGCTGCAACTGTTGAAATAAGCATATATATAGTCTGTATATACTAAAATGAGACTATTTAAAAGACAGAAAACTAGAGGTGGTAGAGCAAAACTGTTTATAAATTTGAATTCAGCACACCCAAATTAGTAAAAAAAAAACAAACACCTATTCACATTTTTGCCTCAGACAAAAAATATTTTTTGTAAACCAGTGTAATTAACAATACATTTAAATTGAATAAAAAGCCAGAAGACAAGCAACAATGCAAATAAAATGACTAAATTAGAATCTTTATGTCAGAGGTTTTTTTTTTTACAACAATCTTGTAAAAAACTGAGTCCTGATAAATTTAAAAAAACACGAAATTCATGAAGCAAAGTCCAAAGTTTTTTTAAAACCATAAATGAATTTAAGAAAAGAGTTGATCACTGTTGTATGTAGTAGCATTCATCTACTTGTGTATTGGTAGTGGAAGAAAGAAGAGTGCTTGACCCAGACTACACACACAGAGTTTATTGCCTCATCTCTGTAAGGGCAACTATAAAACTAAATTTTATTTTGTTGATCTAGGAGCTTTCTCGGGAGTAGTTTGAAATTTAGCAGACATAAACCTCATTTGTTATAAAGAAACAAAAGAGATTAATTAATTAGCTATAATTAGTTATACTAATTTAGTATTATTTTATCATTTTATTATCTTAGATTCATAAATAGCTCTATTAAAAAACAACAACAATGAATTGGTTCTGGAGTGAAATTAGGTGTAATAAAAAATGAGTGAATGAAGTGCAATAAAAATATTTGCAAGTTACATGTTTGTTTGTTTTGTTAAAGAGGACACAATCCAGATAGATATCAAGTTTCATTTGAGGGTGTAAATAATTTTCTGATTGTTGCACTTGGAATCAAGATATTTTCTTATTGATTTGATTTTTATGCCTTTAGGGAAATCTTTATTCACAAGTTCTTTTAGAATCTTTATGAAACTTTGAGAATGAACATAACTCTACAAAATGATACCAAGTTTGAAATTGGACAATTCAAAGTTATATTATTAACCTTAGGGTTTCTGCTCCCTCAAATCTAGATTGATTCATTTATCGCAGAACCCTGAGCTACAATAAAATATCGAAGGAGTTCATCAGTGGGAGGTATGGAATCCCCTTTTAGTCCATAGCCGACAATGGTTATTCTATGCCTAAAGGTTTAGGAATCACATTGATAGTACTTTCATATTTATATTTTGCATTGTTTTTTTTTTCGAATATGGATATTTTTGATTCAGATATGGTATTACCCTAACAGTAACTAGGGGTTGTGGGGATTGAAATAAAATTAATAAAATAGAAAAATAACAATCTCCAAGGAGCTCTTAGACAGGAAGAAGCCTCTGGGCATGCGCTAAAAAGGAGCCCCTTCAGGGTACCAACAATATCCCTCAGCCATTTCAACTCAGGCCTCGACTAAGAACTAACGCTCCGACTGGTACAGGAAGAATTTCCCTCTCCACGAAATAGCAAAGAAACTAGAATAAAAGTCTGAAACCTAAAAGTATTTTTTTGTCTTTGTCTTTTCCTTTTCCTTTCCTTAATTCCGTTTCAGCTCAACGACCACAAGAAACAAATTTATAATGGGATTTAAAACGACCACAAACCTTAAAACCACATAATACTTCATAAAATCCCATTGGGTAATGACAATGAAAAAATACTCCACACTCCCAAGATCTCTAGAACTGGAACCTTTCAGATACCGTTTTATTTTTTTCGTGTGGTGGTCGAAATCAGCGTATTATAAGTTCTTCAGACAATTCCTAATGGACCACTTTCACCACCCATGCATGCCTGTTTTGGGGCTTTCCTTTTGCCCTTGTTGGCTGCCTGCATTATTATTATTATTATTATTATTATTATTATTATTACACTCGTGCCTCCGTGTGCCAGGCCCTGTCGTTACCTCAGATAAATAATGGACAATTCTATAGTAATAACACGCTTTTCTTACTTGTTAAGTTTTGTCGGTTAATTCAAAAAAGGTTGGATGAGTTTATACAAGTGCATTCCTCGATTTCGGAATAAAGAATTTACTTATTTTCAATAATTCTATTGACTTCATATAAAAACAATTCCGTGAAACTATTCGTTGAAAACGGGTCTATTTTTATCCTTTGCTCATACATACACATTAACTCGTTAAACTGACACTGTAGCAAAAACTATCATCGAAAAGCGATTTTTCTATCAAACTCCGTCCTTCTTTCCATCTTCTGTACAGTTCCAATTGTGGTACCTTAAATTCCTTTTGCGTGCGGGTAAATTTCAGAAAAATCCGTTGATCAAGAGAAACAAAAAAGACACGCATTTTCCAGAGGAAACGTCGAGTTCACATCAGAAAAACGAAAAAAAAAATCAGATATATGGTCAATGAAAAATCAGCACTCATTTTATTACTGTGTTTTAACCCCCTCCTCCTCCTCCTCCTCCTCCTCCCCCTCCTCTGCACCGGTCTAAAACACAGGAAAAAACACGTGAAGTGTATTTTTTTTTTTTGAGTCAATGAAAGAATTGATAAATCGTAGTCCACCTCCAAAAGTGGAATCGATTTTGCTTGGCCTTTAACTAATTCCTTGTTATTTGCCGATTATTAACTGACTGAAAAACCATTTTCAAAAATGTTTACGCACAGCCGTTTCCCGCGCTGATTGACTCCTTGTTGGTTGGTCACACAACCGGGCACCAGGTTCATTGGTAGTGGGAGGCGGCCACTACATTACAAACGCAAGGACAAATTCAAGGACAAAGCACCTTTTTTTTACCTTATTTAAAACAGATATATGAAATAAAAGAAGACATTAAAAACAGGAGTAACATAATATTGCTGCCAAAGCCGGTAGAAATTATCCCGCCTTTTTTTAAGTCTCTGTTGATATTTCATCATGACTTCTGCTGAAAAAGAACCTCAATTTCATATGAATTTTATTTCTCTAAAATTCAGAAAATTGGCATTAAGTGAATATTTCATTACTTTTCATTTTACTGACAATGACTTTTATTTCTTGTTTTATGTTTGATTTGCATAAATTATAAATATGTCTAAATTTTTAATTCTAATTTTTTTCTTTTCTTTGGATTGTTTTATTTTTTGTTGTTTGGAGCAGCAAAATAGAAATTGTGGTAACAAAAAACAAAATCTTTTGATCTTGAATCACAAAAAGATGAAGATAACCAATTGCAGTTTATGTCTAATGGGTGGAGTTTCTTAGAATTTTTTCATAGCAGAAATTTTCGGCCATTTTCCGTTAAACTTGAAAAAAATTGATGCATTAAAAAAAAAAAGGATAATTATGATTTTTTTGTTTTTAAACAAAGAATTAAAAAAAAACAACATATTATTAACAAAGGAAATCTATAAATAAAATTATTTAAGCATAAAGAAATGAACATAAACAATTTATTTTTTTACTAAGTCTGACACAAGGCTACGCAAATGCCTCACAAATGAGGCATTCATTGAATATCTATGGCGTTACTTACACTTGAGAATTGGTATGCAAGATAAACTTACTAACATGAAAGTGACGGTGATATCAATTATAGTCGGTGCTTTTTGAACGGTCACCAAATGCCTGAAAAAAGGACTGAATGAACCGGAGACTAGAGGAAGAATCGAAACCTTCCCGACCACAGCACTATCAAGATCTGCTTGAATAGAATCCTGGAGATCTGAAGAGATATGATGTTACTCAGACTCCAGTGAGTTGAAAGTGATGGAAAAAAACTCACAAGGTGTAAATAAAAAAAATAATAAAGAGATACAGACGGATAACCTAATCCCAGATAGGAGACCAGATTTAGTGTTAATTAACAAGAAGAGAACTTATCATCGCGTAGATTTTATCGGCCGGACGGATCACAGTCAAAATGATAGAAAACGAAAACACCCCATGGTTTAATACAAAGCCAAGCTTATCCACTAAGGTGACATTCAATCGTTTTTTCATGTTAATTCATTAAACTAGTCGCAATCAATTCATCATATCTATTCGTAACGACTTCAAATTTATTGCGACTAATTTTTCTAAATGCAATACTTCTTTGACATGTCAATCGAAGGATAATTATCGAATATATATATTTACCCAACCCCTCCACACAAGCAGAATGTGACACAAGGTCAATTTTAAGTTTAAGAGGTTTGAAGTCAGTGTTTTATTCTCCTAGAGTGGTTTCCATACCAAAGTTAAAGGTCCTAGTACATCCTACTATTTATCCATAGCTGGAGGAAAATAGTTGGATTCATACCTTTCCCAAGGATATTAGCGCTATGTGGAATGCAAACAGCCGCGTCCTTGATTTTAGCCATGTCTATTTCTCACGATGATAATCACACAAATTTACGCCACAAAAATCTTATCATATCTTTTGCGCCCCCCCCTTTCTCTCTCATTCACAAACAATATTCATTTCGTCTAAAAAAAAATATCTTCAAAGATCGAATGATAAAAATCAATCGAGACCCTACATCATCCGAAATGGAATTTTAGCGCAACGGGAAAGATTTCTGAACATACAGTTATTTACTAAGCTTAGCTTAGATATGGCACAAGGCCGGAAGTATGGTGCTCCCAGTGAGAACCAAACTCACTATAAATGGTTTGCTAATCTAGCTCGCTAACTATTAGACCACTTGAGGTGCCCATGAACCGGGCATATATGAATACAAAAATAACAATTTTTCAAATCTTAAATATTCAATCGGCCTGTCGACAGGGCTTAGAATACGCTCCCTGTGGAGGGAAAAGAGACCCTGCCCCCCAAAAATAATGGGTGTCCTGGGTATGATACTAAACTGCATCTAATGGGTAAGCTCTAGTTCTGAAGATCAGCGGAATATGATGTCCACCTTCATTACCACTACTCCCAGGTCCCCCTCAGACCCGGAGTTTGAGCACATGCAACGGTCCATTTATGGATAAAATAAATCTATTTAAACATAATTTGTATTCGATAGAACCAAAAAGATACAAAAAGGACTCCTAAGAAAAAGCAACTTATAAAAATATAAATATGAACCTACAATGGACACGATTCCCTAACCTCTTGGTATGAAATAACCCTAGACGGTTTGGCATGCCTATAGAAATAATCAATCAAAAAAATCAATTATCTATTCATGAAAAACAAAATGAATAATTTGAATATTCCATGAAAATCAACAACAATATTATAACTATTTTTGTTATAAAATCGATGCGACGTTAAAATGATTTTCCTAATTTTGTGATCCAAGTGAATTGTTTAGTCGAAATCTTCAGTAATCTTCGTTTTCACGTGTTTAAAATAAAAACTCTTATCAGCAGAGATTAATGATTATTTTTGTTGCTCTTTTGAGTTTTGTTAAGATAAATACTTTTGTTATTCTCACGAAATCTCTCTTTTTTAATTCATTCATAGATAACTCGGTTAAAAAAAAAAGATGGGATTCTCATATAAATAGATAATTATTATAACGTAGAAAAGTCGACTGACAGAAGGCAAAAACAAGAAACCATTCCCTGCACTTATTGACAGCCAAAATTTGATTGAACAAAGTGAAGTAGTCTGGTCGGGTCATACCAGAATTAATTCGTGATAAATTGGTAGGAATCGAAAGATAATCTGATTTCCATTAACATATTAAATTCTTTCCAACGTAAATTTTGAGCAAAATCTTTTACAGCCCATAAAGAGGGGTGGGGGTGTTTACCGTAATTTTCCGAAAAATGTGCAAAAGTGAAACTGGTCTATTGAGCAGAAATCATTATAAGTGAATAAAATCTATGGCTTTCCTCTCTCTTTCTTTCTTTCTTTCTTTCTTTCTTTCTTTCTTTCTCGCCTTCTGGGGTCAAAATCTCTCTCTCTCTCTCACCTTCTGGGGTCATAAACTCTCTCTCTCTCTCTCTCTCTCTCTCTCTCTCTCTCTCTCTCTCTCTCTCTCTCTCTCTCTCTCTCTCTCTCTGGTCATAAGCTAGTTGACCTACTTCAGTACTTTTATTACCATTTTATTTGCCCATCACTACACGGTAAAAGCAAAATAGTTGAATATCCGCCCTTAGGTATTTGAGAGCCGGCTTATATTTCCAACTGAAATAACGTTAACTGCCCAACGTCCTGACATTGTTATCTGGTCAGTTAATTAAAATAAGTTTTCATAACTGAATTAACATTTCCTTTTGAGGAAAATCTTGACTAGGCACATCAGCGTAAGTTGGAAAAGTAGGAAGATTTACGAGAACAATGCGTCAGAAATGGATGGATAACGGATGTATTTCCTATCAAAGTCGGATGCCGGGGATTTATTACCAACTCAACCTTGGCATTTTTTACTAAATTTGGACTTTCTCCATCAGACAAGAGGAAATACATCAAAAAGATCCAGGAGAAAGCTCTAACCGCATCAGTGTGGATATGGCAGTCCTATATTGTGACATCAAACCGACAAAGTCTGGTGGTGTCGTGAGATACTGCTGGGGCGCTCTGGGTTAGTGGTAATGATGCTTCGGCCCCGAAACCATGACTGAACCCAGAGTCATCGTCTGATGAAGTCATTGTATGAAGATTATTAAAGTCAACAAATTATTAACATCAACAAAATGTTGATGACGTCATTATTTTTATGTTTAATAAAATGTTTTCCGCAGTCAGCTTGTTTTTTTTTAAATTAATGTTTTTACCGTATCGATAACGTCAAAAATTGTGTCATTGCCGGAAATAATTCCAAATAAATCAAGCTTGGTTTGAATAGAAAGCTTAGCCTATGTAAATGAACATATCAAATGTCTCCTTGCAGAAGTCTTGATAAAAAAAAAATTGACAACCCATAGACTAAAGAGGGGGGCGTGTTTACCTTAAAGCGCGCAAAAGTGAAACTGATCTATTGAGCAGAAATCGTTATAATCTATCAAACCAGGACAAGAGCTTCGTAAGATATTTGTTGTCTGGTACGATACGGCAATTGAAAAGTTCCACATGTGCGCTTGATGGCCTTGACATAACATGGTTGACAACATTAACCCTATAAATTCATTCTGGCGTAAGTGATACGAACCTTTCATATGTATGCCAAGTCTCCCTATGTAGAAAATTAGTAGATGAAATCTTCCATATGTTTTAACTATGGGCATTAATGACCTCCATCGCTTTCAGCCACAAGGGTTGATTGACGGTTAGAACTGGATTCTTATGTACACAATGTTTTGGTCAATATGCCTTCTGGTCTTCTTGGGGTGTTTCTTGTCGAAGTTGGGAGCCTTCATGTCGTAATCGGGAGCCATCACGGAACTTCGAATCGAAACTTTTATTTAATCCACTGGGATAGATATTTCTCATTCCATTAACCATGACCGGGTACAAGTGTTAAGTTATGTAAAGTTATTCTATGTTATTTTCGCTTGTAGTCAGGATTGAGCCTGCAACCCCAAATAATTGTCCCTTAGAACTGTATTAACTCAATCCTTATATTCGTTTCGCCATGTGTCCAACTGAACACATAGCGCAACGGATATAAGGGTTGGGCCAAGTTTTTGTTTTTATTTCCAAACGCTTATTCTAAAATCTGGCGATGTTCGTTTTATCGCTGACATTTGTGGGGCTGTGAAACGAGATGATAGTTGTACAGGGGTTGCCATTAGATGTGGTGTACATGATTCTCGGTTGGATTGTCTCAATGGTATTCAGCGATCTTAAAGCACAAGGACTAAGAAGCATTCCTACACCTCTTATGGTGGCATTGACGGAGTTTTTCCATGCAAACACCGACACAAAAGTCCATCTATTTCTGGTTTCCAAATATTTTACTTCTAATTTACAATGGTAATACCTATGTTCTTGCACTCATATAATGTCTACATTCTTATCGGCTACAAACTCCGTTAACTCGGGTAACTGACTTATTGTTTTTAGCATTCTAACGTTAAAAGTTGCTATGTATGAAAAATATTTGAAATATGAAGGTATGGTAGAGAAATTAAAAATGTTTTGATTTTTATATTTTTATTCTTTATTCATTGTCGATCTTAATCTTATTCTCTCGGAACATAATTTTAGCTAAACAAGATGTCATATGGGAAAAAAACCTATTCGTTGTTTGATGTGACTAGAATAGGAAATAACAGCTGATTCAGTAAGTCGGCGAATTTTTTTTTTTATTAAGGATTGGTTTTATTAATGAGATCTGAATAAAATTGAAAGGATGGTTCAAATCTGACATATGGGAGAAAATAGCGTTTCGGTAATCATTTATTTTAATGGCTCTTTTATGTTCGTATATCCTTTAATTTAAATATCGTTATGTTTTACGAATATAATTTTGTCGTATTCTTTGCATTTAATAGAATAAATAAATGCCAACATTCATGTGGATATGGTGTTTATGCGTTTAGAGTTATTAGTAAAGATTTTGATGATTTGGGATGTTTGTTTGTATAATTGAGATTCGTAGTTTAGTTAATTTAAGGTTTGTTGTATATGTTACTGGGATTGGTCTGTGAGTATCAGGCAAAGTTTTTCTTCAGTTTGATAAATGTTTGTATGTTGAGAGATTATTTTAGCGTTTAATATATTTTAGGTATTTCACATTTTTGAGGGAATATATTCAAATTCTCAATCGAGCTGTTGTGAATAGTTTATTCGAAGAGAACTCGTAGGTAGAAACCAATTTGAAAATGTTTTTAATTTTGTTATTGTGATGAGAGTAGAAATGTATGTGGTTGTTTTTGATGGTTGGTTTGCGGTAGAATTCATATATGTTTTCATCTTTAGTTGCATTTTCGTCCATTCCCCCTCAGCCCTCAGCCCTGTTTATTGGCAATGGAATCTCAATAGAATAGACGTTGTTACTCTTTTTACCCAACATAATTTGACATCAAGACGTTTTTTTTTTAATCTCTCTTTGTCCCCTCTCCCCCTTTTATTCATTCTTTGTCCCTTTCTTTCTCTTTTAGGAGATTTTAGGAGGCGCGTAGACTAATGGTTAGGGTCGTAGGAAGTGAACTCGTCCACCCGAGTTCAGTTCCTGGGCGAAACTGTTTACATTTCACATGGCACTAATATCCTTGGGAAAGGTATGAATCCAATTCTCCCTCCAGCTATGGGTAAATAGCAGGGCAGACTGGGCTCTTTAACCTTGGCTAGGTAACCAGTCTAGGAGAAACTCTGAATTCAAACCTGTTAAACTCCGCTTAATAAATTGACCTTGTGTCACATCCAGCTCGTTCGGAGGGGTTGGTAAATATACAATTCTTTTACCTTTCCTCATGTCTACATTTTCAAAGTTGTTATAAATTTCAAATTGTTTTGATTAATTCTGGTGATTTTTCCCTTGAATTAGTGGGATTGTTTGTGTCCGGTTTATCCACGATTTTTGTTTACATTTTTTTAATATTTCATCGGATGCCCCCCATCTCACAAACTATCCGAATGAGACGGACAAGACATGCAGGACACTGCTGGAGAAGCAAAGATGAACTCATAAGCGACGTTCTCCTGTGGAAGCCAACACATGGACATGCAAGTGTGGGGCGCCCAGCAAGGACCTACATTGACCAGCTTTGTGAAAATGCTGACTGCTCGGCAGAGGACCTCCCAGGTGCAATGAATGATAGGGAAGGTTGGCGAGAGATGGTCATGGATACCCGTGCTGCATGCGCGACATGATGATGATGATATATATCAATGTTCTTATAGTCTGCTGTTCCAAGATCCCCAGCAACGATTAGTATTACCATCAACTTCAGATTCCCAAACTTTTTCATCTCTCTGGCAAGGTCCAGGTATTTGTTCAGCTTTTCATCTTTTTTCACTTTCGGTGGTCTGCTGGAATGGCAAATTCTTTGTGATATCTCCAGTGTAAAGCCTTTTGCACAGTCGTCAATTCTCTTTTTCTCTGCTTTATATTTCCGAGTTCTTCCTTTATTTAAAAAAAAAAAAAAGGCGAGATGGGAACTACAAAAAGATGTTGTGTGCAGTTTTGAACCAATATTAGAAGCAGTATCTCACAAAACAGCAGTTGCATGACCACTTACCTCCAATCACACAAATCAGCTAAGAAAGACGAGCAAGATATGCTGGTTATCGCTAGAAAAGTAAGGACAAACTTATAAGTGACTCATATTTATGGACACACGAGTATACATTTACATTCATCAGTTCTTGATACTAGATGCCTTTAGAGGACTTACCAAATGCGATGGTTGATAGGGATTGATGGTGTGAAAAAAGCAAGGGAATCTGCGTTGTCAACATGCCTTGATATATATATATATATATATATATATATAGAGAGAGAGAGAGAGAGAGAGAGAGAGAGAGAGAGAGAGAGAGAGAGAGACACTTTATAGATGCCCCAAAAGTTGCATATATATATATATATATATATATATATATATATATAAGTATGTACGTGTCGACTTATAACTCAGAAAAGAGATACCACTTAGATTCGAAATATTGCATATACCTTAATATCCCTATAACGAAGAAACACACCAACTTTGGTTATTGATTTCTACTGATTAAGGGATATAATTAATTAATTAAACAAAAATCAAACGATTTGCGATAATCGTGGCATGGCTGCTGCTAATATAAAAAATATTAACTGGCTGCTGGCTATATCAGCAGTTTCAAAATGTCCGATCGGAGCCGCCTGCTGATAATTTGAAATAGACAAATTTGTGCCCCAATCATTTCAGCTCGGTATTTCTCGCGTATTCCTGGTCCAATCTTATAAATATTTATTTGGTTAGAAAGAGAACAATATAACTTTTCTAAATATGTAATTTGTATGTGGTTTTATCGATTGAATTATTTTTACAGCAAATTAAATAACAATAATAAACGAAAACATTTAACGATTAATATTAACTCAACTTTTTTTTATTATTAATACTTTCATTTTAGAAAAATATATTCATTTTTAAACCTACAAATAAGGTAATGTTTAGTTATTAGCTTCTTTGTTACTTTCTTTGTTACTTTTAGGAGTCAAAAAAGGAAATGAATTAAACTGATAAACTTCTCCAAGAAGGAATTAAGAACTGAATTTAGATTTGTCGTATGTGCAAAAGAGTTTTACAAAAAAGAAAAAAAAAGAAAAAAGAAAAAAGAAATTGTAATACGGACAATTGGAAGTATTTAATTCTTAGCATTTTATTGTTACATTTTAATACGGTAAAATAAAAAGAATTAAACGAATACATTTCTATTGGAAATCAAAAGGCAAACATTTTTTTAAAATGTAAACAACAAAAAGAGACTATTCTTAAAATAAACGAATATTATAATACTCTAATTCTTAGCTTTGTTTATCGTCAAATCTTTAATAAAGTTTACGAATGCATTTTTAAAGATAATATTTTAAATGTAAACAATTTCATCTCCAAGTCGTATTTGTTTTATTCATTATTGTTGCGTATTCAATTCTTTTACTCATTTTTCATCTATTTACCCCATAGATGGGACTCTATCAGGTACTGCCACTCAAGATTAAAGTGGACCTGGGAGTAATGGCAATGCAGGGGCAATTCACACTTCTAAAAGTTCCAGAATGGGAACCTCACCACTAGATGCAGTTTAACGTCATACCCAAAATACTAAGACCCTCAGCCACCGCCTTTTAGCACATATATGATAAAAGTGGTTGGTAGTTTGCAATAAGAGCGATACGGTCGGGACAGTCATATAGGTGCTAGGGCTTGACGGGATCAGCCGATTGACCGGGATGGAGGACTCTCCGATCGTCCAACTAGCCCAAGTAAGGATCAAAGTAAAGTGTAGCACGTCATGGATTGTTCAGCCACCAGGATCACTCCATAAACATCACGGGTCACCACCCACGGCCTACAGGAGGCCCAATTGGAAGGAGGTCTTACTCAACAGAGGTGCAGTCAGCGTATTATACAGTCCCAGCCAACAGAGCTAAATAAATAAGGACATATTTTTTATACCTAGCTCCTTCTAATTGTTACTATAATAATAGGGGTAATATAATAATAGGGGTAATATAATAATAGGGGTAAAAAAGAAAATGAAGTAAACGAATTTATTTTTATCTCTTAAATGCAACAAGCAATTAAGAATTGATTTCAAGTTTTTGTCATATGTACAAAAAGTTTTTAGAAAAAACAATGTTTCTAAACACTAAAATTGAAGAATACATTTTTTTAAATAATATTTTAGATGAAAAGGAAAAAAAAAAGAATTCTCAAAATAAACAAACATTGTACTATACCAATTCTCGTCGATTTTTTAAAATTTGATAAATCATTTTCCTCTTATTCTCTCTCTTATACCTGTTTTCTCTTTTTCACTCACTCTCTGGTGTTCCTTGTTTTTAGTCGGCTCATGAACCGGTTACTTTTGCTAGTATATATATATATATATATATATATATATATATATGAGGGGTACGTGTTTGCTATATTCATAAATAATGAGTATATATATATATATATATATATATATATATATATATATATATATATATTGGAGGATATGTGCTTAATTGAAGTCATACCTAATTTTGAAAAATAATTAGTTAATAATTAATGAATTTAGGCGGGCATATATGTTCAAATGTAAGGCTAAACAAATTGAGAAAATGTCAATCCCTGCATGTACAATTCG
This sequence comes from Doryteuthis pealeii, assembly GCA_023376005.1. Taxonomy (NCBI): domain Eukaryota; kingdom Metazoa; phylum Mollusca; class Cephalopoda; order Myopsida; family Loliginidae; genus Doryteuthis; species Doryteuthis pealeii. The sequence goes on along the minus strand of CM042142.1, from coordinate 134,538,721 downwards.
ACCTATTTGCTGATGAGACCTAATAAGTCGAAATGTACATACACGGATTGACATTTTCTCGATTTGTTTAACCTTGCATTTGAACATATATGCCCGCCTAAATTCATTAATTATTAACTAATTAATTTTCAAAATTAGGTATGACTTCAATTAAGCACATATCCTCCAAAAATTGTCGGCTAAAGGCCATATCAAAAATAAACACATTGTTTGTTTACTTACTTTCATATATATATATATAATATATATATATATATATATATATATATATATATATAATAAAATATGCGTTCATTTTTTATTCGGAGTTATATTTAATCTTTATATTTTAAAATTAATCCACAAATTATTTTATTGATAGTCAAAATTGTCTTATTTAAAATCATTATTAACATATATATATAACTATTTTATAAGGACAATCTAATTTTTTAAAATGTTGTTATTTGTTTTTTTTTTTTTTTTTAATCTATTTTTATATTCGAAGCAAAATAAATGTACTGTTCGCATTTTGACACGAGTGTCATTCAATAATTTTCCCGTGTTCCAGTTTTTGGAAGCCATCGTTGAATTTGTTAATCATTTCAGAAAAGAAAGTCCTTCAACGTGACCAAAGTGAACAAACAGATGGTCACCATCAATCAGCCGATGCTTTAAAGTGAGATAAGTAAATCTCAGTAGGAATATATAAACACTTCTTATTGAATGAATTTCACTGTCAACGGTTCATTCATAACAAAACCGAAGATGTTGAAGTTTCTTGGTAAGTTTTCTCAAGTCACACTTTTTATTACTTACACATTTTCACTAAAATCTACAGAAACAATGGAAACAAATTTTCGTACAAACACAGAATTGTGCACAAGAGATGATATCATCAGAATCGTATTTGGCGTATAAATAGCATTAGATTATGGAAACTACCGAAGTAGACTAACCCTAACACTAACCCTAACCCTAAATCTAACACTAGCGTCTCAAAGGTTTCGGGTATTTTCGTAAAATGTAATGAATTGTAATGCTTTTTATACGTAATCTAATAATATTATCTCTTGCGTGCTATTCTGCATTAGTACCAATACTTTTTATATGTAATCTAATGATATTATCTCTTGCGTGCTATTCTGCATTAGTACCAATACTTTTTATATGTAATCTAATGATATTATCTCTTGCGTGCTATTCTGCATTAGTACCAATACTTTTTATATGTAATCTAATGATATTATCTCTTGCGTGCTATTCTGCATTAGTACCAATACTTTTTATACGAAATCTAATGATATTATCTCTTGCGTGCTATTCTGCATTAGTACCAATACTTTTTATACGTAATCTAATCATATTATCTCTTGCGTGCTATTCTGCATTAGTACCAATACTTTTTATACGTAATCTAATGATATTATCTCTTGCGTGCTATTCTGCATTAGTACCAATACTTTTTATATGTAATCTAATGATATTATCTCTTGCGTGCTATTCTGCATTAGTACCAATGATTTTTATAAGTAATCTAATGATATTATCTCTTGCGTGCTATTCTGCATTAGTACCAATACTTTTTATACGTAATCTAATGATATTATCTCTTGCGTGCTATTCTGCATTAGTACCAATACTTTTTATACGTAATCTAATGATATTATCTCTTGCGTGCTATTCTGCATTAGCACCAATGATTTAATTTCCTAACAAATTTCCCTTAAAAGTTCAAATGATGCTTTGTTTTCATGTCGTCCAGATGTGTTTTTCTTTTCTTTTGTTTTTTGTTTCTTTTAAAACTTTATGTCGGCCATTTCATTCCATGTTAAGTTCCCGTGGCGTTGTGGCTAACGTGATAGACTGCGGTATCGCAGTAAGCGAGTTCGAATCCCAGTAGCTCTATTACATTCACGTTCGGGCTAATACCCTTGGCAAAAGATATGAAACCCCTAATCCCCTTAAATATTTCATCTATAAGGATAGCTTTGGCATTGAATAACCCACAAAGGTTTATATGCCATTAAACAAAAAAACAAAACTAAAAAAATGCTGGACTTAGCTATAAGTCATAATCAGACCTCATTTTCTAAAATTTCTGTTTTATTCTATCATTAGTTTTTATTCTTTAGCATAAAATATATAGTTTGCTATATTCATAAATAAATCCATTAATATCAGTATATCCTGGGTATGACGTTAAACTGCATCTAGTGGTAAGGTTCCAGTTCTGTTGCTCTGGGGTGTATGGATTATCCTTTGATCGTCATTACTCCCGGGTCCACTCTGGCCTGGAGTAGTAGTACCTGCTATGGATTTACTTGATCAAAATGAGTTTTACAAAATGTGTGTAAAAAAAACTAGAATGAATATAACAAAACGTCATCGGCATAAAATGACCTAACAAGGTTTGACATGCCGTAAAATCCAACCACCCGAACCCAACCCTTAATATAAGTGATATAGCATATATATTTACCAACCCCTCCGCACAAGCAGGATGCGACACAATGTCAATTTCTTAAGCGGACTTTATCAGGTTTGAATTCAGAGTTTTCCTTTGCCTAACCATGGTTAAAGAGCTCAGTCTGCCCTGCTATTTACCCATAGCTGGAGGGAGAGTAGGATTCATACCTTTCCCAAGGGTATTAGCGCTAAGTGAAATGCAATTACCACGTCCAGGATTTGAACTCGGGGCGACGAGTCCATTTCCTACGACTTTAACCATTACACCACGCGCTTCCTTAAGTGATTTAGTATATGTATCTAAGTTAATATAGAATATGTATCTAAGTTTAAAATGCAAAACAAACCAAAGAAACAGAATAATTTCAACACCTTTTAATCTCTATGTAACGTTGCGCAGCCGCTGTTATTTAGGCGGAGTTCATTGGCATTTCTAGGGTCGGGTTAGCTCAGTCGGTAGAGCGTTCGGCTAGAAACCACATGGTTCCTAGTTCGATTCCGGTCCTCGCCAACTCAGCGTATGAGTAGCACAGGAATCTGTGCGGTAAAGTAAGGAGCTGATGGTAGGTGTGGCGCTCCACCTCAGATGCCAAAGCCATCTCCTTGGTCTAACGCTAGTGAAAAGGGGATAGACCCCCTCGCTGATTGGCTAATACCGACATTAGGCCACCCGACGACTTTACTTTTTACTCATTGGCATTTCAATCTCGGAAGACTATAATAAAGTTTTTGTGTGCCCCTGAAGTTACAGCGCCTCCTGTGACTGTGAAGTCCAATGTTTGAGAAACATTCTCGACCACAGATTTCACATTTGAAGGCTGTCCCTGTAGATGATGATGTTCCGATGCTTTGTTGCTGTTGCTTTCTTATGGACCTCTTAGCTTCATGGTGTTGCGCCAGGGTGACTTCTGACATGTACAGTCCTCTATGGAGATTCTGCCGCCACCGAGGGCGGTCTTGAGCCAAATTTTCCCAGCTGGAAGGGACAATGCCAAAGCACCCGATTAGGCGGGGTTACACTTTAAGTATTTTGGCATTCTAATTTATATTGCAGCAACTTTCATTATATTAAACGTAAAAATATGAAGGGGGTTTTAAGTCAGTATGTTTACCATTTTATTCTACGA
>CM042142.1:134505146-134532646 GCA_023376005.1 Doryteuthis pealeii | reverse complement strand
TATATATATATATATATATATATATATATATATATATATATATATCAGTCTATGCATATATATCTGTCGCCGTCACTACATATCTATCTATTTGTCACTGTCTGTACATATCTATCAATCTATCTATATATCTGTCACAGTCTCTATTTATCTATCTATCAATATGCCTGTCTGTCTGTCTTTCACAGTCTGTACATATCTATCAATCTATCTATCTATATGTCTGTCACAGTCTGTAAATATCTATCAATCTAATGTGACTAAGAAATATCTTCCTGGAATATGTGAGCGACTTAAACAAACATTTACTTCGTTAGATGAGCGAATTTTAAAGATCTTTTTCATGAGAAGATAAATTGCAATTTCCCATTTCAGATTCCCCTGACTGGCACTTCTTTCAACGTCCATTTTGTTGCTGAGCGATGCCATTTACTTGGCAAACGTATTCTGAGTAAGTATACAAATAAACAACTTCCTGTCTATATTGTTAGAAGCCGGTTTAGCTCATTCAGTAGAGATTCTGCCTAGGGCTCACAAACATTCGGCGTTCCATACTGGCCCTCACCAAAGAATAAGAAATATTAAACAAAGATTATATCAAATTTAAGGGATTGTGTAGATAATTACCCAACCTGTTCGCCACGAGTAGAATATGACACAATGTCGCAATTATGTTACTTCCAACGAGAATCGAACTCGCTATTCAGTAGTAATGGATTTTCGAGACTAGCATGCTTAACAATTATAGAATGATGGGACGCTCAGTGTTTGGGAGGATACATATCGATTTCTTAAAATCTATACAGATTAGTATTATCTGCGTTATTCGGACTATTTTCATCATCTTCATTGTTATCTGTACAATGTTTTGGATGATATGTCCTCTGGCCTTCTTCAGGCATTTCTTGTCGGACTCGGATACCTTCTCGGACTCGGGAACCTTCTTTTCGAACTCGGGAACTTTCTTGTCGTAATCGGGAGCCATCACGGAACTTTGAACCTAACGCTTTATTCAATCCACGGGGTTATCCTGTTCTCATTCCGCTAACCATAGCTGGGGTAGGAGCTGTGTTAATTATTTTTCTATGTAACTGCAGCCTGTCAGTTATAAAGATGTTTAGATTTAACAAGGTAAACTTTATATAGTTACAAATAGTGAGGACAATAACACATTAATAAGCGAGAATTTTGTTTTGAGATTTCTTTTCGATTTTTTCTCGCAGTCGTTGATTTCCAGAAATGCAAAGCCAAGGCCACCGAATCAACGACAGGTTTGTCCGCCTCCTGTGAAAAAGGATCCCAAAAGGATGCCATCCAATGTGCCACTGAAAAAGTCCTCAATTTGGTGAAACTTATTTCAATTACTCTCAAGAACAAGGATAAACAGAAAAATAATTAATTTCTTTTTTTCCTTCTTGTACATTCAATGAAATAAACGAAATAGATAATTCAGTGAAAATTTGTCTCTAATTGCTAAATTCACAAAACTGTTTAATGGTTCTAGAGTTGCTGGATAGACAATCCTATCTTCCTCGACGCGTCGGCATCGTCTTTATGGTTAAACTTTTGATAAATACGTAGATAAGATAATGACAAAGGCAATAAGTCCTGAAAAACATGACACAAGACTTTTAGACAAACAGTGTATTCAACAAACAAAATATCAACGTGCAATATACAATATGTATCGTGTGATATACAAAATGTGTGTGACGTTTACAAATGTGTTATAAATTGTACAAAGTGTAGGTGTAGGGTTGCAAAATATTGCGTTTGCGTAACTTATCTGTCTCTGGTATGAAGAGGTGAGCGTCTCTTGCTAGCTTAAGTTAAGTTCGACTGTCACGTAGTCATCGGCTCCTCGTAGCTGGCGTCAAAAACACGTCTTATAGTGATGGTTGATTTCGGCAAAAGAGGCAGATTGAAGGAATCAATCTACGAAATTTAGCGGCTAAACTAAGCCTAGTAACATGTGTTTTGATTGGTCGCCAAAAATGGCCGTTAACCAATCGCACAAGGTCTCTTATCAGGCGATGGTTAAGGGGCAAGGTGTCTTATCAGGCGATGGTTAAGGGGCGGTAACTGTGTAAGGTCATATTATTTCTTTTAAACTCTTCCAAAAAGTAAAGACACTGAAGACAATTGTTATTATCAATAGGTTTATTCACCGTAGAAAAGTGTAAAAACTGAAAATGAAGAAATATCTTTCACAAATAAGACACAAAAGGAAACAATAGAGCAAATAAATTAGCCCGTTAGTATTATCTGCGTTATTCGGACTATCGTCCCCATCTTTATTATTATTTGTACGTTTCGGCAGATATGCCCTCCGGCCTTCTTCAGGTATTTCTTGTCGGACTCGGGAACCTTCTCGGACTCGGGAACCTTCTTTTCGAACTCGGGAACTTTCTTGTCGTAATCGGGAGCCATCATAGGCCGGAGGGAATATCGGCCGAAACGTTGTACAAATAACAATGAAGATGGGGATAACAGTCCGAATAACGCAGATAATACTAATCTTCAAGCCTCATCTCAAACATTCAGAGAAATGAATTAGCCCGTTGTGGGTTTAGTTTAGGAATCTACAGCTGGATAAAACTATGATGTGTGGGGGGGGGGGGCGACGAAATTACACAAAGAAACTAGGTCGAAGACCAGTACAAACGTTAGCATAAATGGTCTAACACAGTAAGTACATTGACGTAACTAAATGGGAAATAAGGTAATAGTTACTGAATAAACGGGGTTTTTATTATCACAAGAACGGAAATAAAGGAGAAATACTACTGACTAGAGATAGATACTACATTTAAAGGAAGACATATTTTCAGGAAAATGTAACCGAGTGGATACCGAGAACTTATGTAAAGGTTTATAACAAGAAAGGAGTAACCTTAAATTATGAAATTAAAAGATGAATGAAGCTAATATAAAATAACTCAAAGCTTTTTACCTTTTATGTCCATTATTAAGTTAACTTGTCTGAGGGCTGTTTCTACATGTTCTCCCGTTCAGATCTATGATGAAAAAGAAGAAACTGGAAGTTCCACGAACCAGTGATAATTTAGGGATAAATCCTGCTTTTAAAATGGATCGCCAAGGGTGGTAACTCTTAAGGGACCTTAATCTGTTATGTGTAACATGGCAATGGTGTTGTTTGATGCTACAGATATGTTGGACGTGGGAAATTGCAGTTGTATTTAGTCGTTTTAGTTAATATGTTTGTTGCGATTTTGAATATCTGGTACAGTTAGCAATCTAGAGCTTTGAATATGTAACATAGAGCGATGAAAAACATATATCCATGAACATATATATACATATATATATATATGTATTTATCAACCACTCCACACGAAAAGGATGCGACACAAAGTCAATTTTTAACAGAAGAGTTTAACAAATTTGAATTCAGAGGTTGCTTTCTCCTAAACCGGTTGCCCTTCTAAGGTTAAAGAGTCCAGTCTGTCCTTTAATAAACCCATAGCTGGAGGAAGAATAGTTGGATGCATACATTAGCGCTATGTAAAAAGCAATCAACCTCTGTATTACGAACATCATTTTATCTAATGAAAGAAAAAGGATTCATGCTAAAAAAAAAAAGACAAGTAGTAGGTGATAACCCTCAGATACTAATACAGATGCAGACTATGCAGATGATCTAGTACTTCTTGCAAATACTCCAGCAGAAGCCAAACCACGTCTGCATAGCCTAGAGAAGGCAGAGGAATTGGCCTCAATGCAAACTCCCATCACACAAACCATCCAAGTAAGAGGAAGATGACACGCTGAAAACTGCTGGAGATAAAGACATACTTATAAGTGTCTTATTCCTGTAGAAATCTACATATGGACACATCAAGAGTGGGCTGACCAGCAAAGACTTATATGAATCATCACTGTACGTATACTGGATGTCGTGAAGAGGACTGGCTATGAGCGATGACCGATAGGGACGTCTGTCTATTTTTTTTAAAAAAGACATCAACTGCCTGTCTGTTTTTTGCCCGATACCATATATAACAGGTTATATATAAATGAGCCAGAAAAAAAGGAGAGAAATCTGCAGGCCCAGCAAGTATCTCAGCTAGTGTGCAGTCAGTGCACCAAAGACTGTCACTTAGAAATTGGCTTTCTCAGTCACTTGCGCAGATGCAGATTAATGTTGAAAAAATGAATAAAGGAAAGAAAGTATAGAATAGATAATATAGGATATTTTAATCAATTTTACTTACACGTGTTTCGGTCAGGAGTTTATCCATGTGTACATTATTCAAACTATTATTATTTTTAAATAACCAAATGAAATGAAATAATAATAATAGAAAAAATGTAGAAATGTTCCGCACACAAAGAAAATTCGACCTTCATTAGAGTAAATCCTTATTTGAAATGAAATTCGTTGGAAAAAAGCGGAGAATTTTTGAAATGTTCGAAAAAGAACTTTTTTTTAAATTCACGTTCAGACGCGACCGAGAATTATCCTATATTATCCATTCTATACTTTCTCTCCTTTATTCATATTTTCAACATACCGTCGGATTCACTTCCAGTTTCATTTTACACACACATATATATATATATATATATATATATATATATATATATATTATATATATGAGGAAGTAAGAGATTGGATGAAAATATATAGAGTTTGCAATATTTATATAGAAATACTGCTCAATATCAGTGATAAAGTGACGTAGACACAGATAAAATGGCGCTTGGTAACTCTCTTATTGCGATCATCGGACCAAGACCAATTTTGATGATCGCAAAGGAATGAAACTGAAAGTCACCAAGCACCGTTAACTCTATGTCCACATTATTCTAACTATATATATATATATATATATATATATATATATATGTGTGTGTGTGTGTGTGTGTGTGTGTGTGTGTGTGTTTGTTCTTGGTATAAGGAAAATACTAAATCTATTATATAAAAAATATCAAATAAATATTATATCAAATGTAAGGAGCTGTGTAGGTATTTATCCAATCTGTTTGACACGAGTAGGATGTTACAAAAGGCCGTAAATAGGGGCGTCCAACGAGGATCGAACTTGCAATTCAGTAGAAATGGATCTGCGAGACTAGAATACTTAACTATTACACCATAAATGAGACGCGTCCAATCGTTGGCAGGATACATATTTATTTTTGAAACTCTGTTAAGATGTTTGCATTAAACAAAGTAAAATTTATATAGTTACGAGCAGTGAGGGTGGTCGCTCGTACCCGTCTGTTCAGGAGCTTCGGCCTCTGAACCGGTAAGGTAAAATAGATTACGTGATCCCATGGGAGCCGCCGCTGCCGCCCCCCCTCTAGGCAGCTTCTGTCCCTTCTTCTAAAAGCGGCAGGGCCGAGTTTATTACCCGGTACCTGAGGTGACCAAAAGGGGAATACCAACGAGACCCCGCACTTTTTGCACTGACCACTATGAGGTTTGATTTGTGCATGGATCCACACGTTAAAAAGACCTTGTGTTAGTCCGGCGGTCTTGGAGTAAAATTAAATGAATAGATAAATAATTGTAGCCGTGTTAACAATATTCTTTCCCGTGGACGACTTTAGAGTATCAGGAACACAGGTGTTTTTTACACTCGCCACTCTTAATTATCCACAATTACCTTTTTTTTTTTCATGAGCAACTGTACATTTATTTTTTTCATATCGATTCCTCAAAAAAGGTATATTTTAAAGATTTTCTCGAATCTTTCTTCCAAATAATCATATGAATAATTGTGATGATAAAATTAAAATTCATTCATATTTGGGTGTTTTTATAAGTTTTGAAGATTTTTGTTTATTCACGGAGATAAAGAAAACTAATTGCAATGAAAGTTTCAATATGGCAGTCATTCCATTTTTTTCTTTTCCACTAATTATTTTTAGATGTATGTATTAATTTTTCGCATAAGATGCACGGAAGTCAGCCTCATCCGGTTACCAAATTTGGTAAAAATCGGTTCAGTGGTTTTCGTATCCACAAAACACACACACACACACACACACACACACAGTTATTATATATTTCCGACATTGTTAACTTTTTTAGAATGGTTTAGATCCGAGCTTTTTTTTTTTTTTGTCAGATGAAGAGATTGTAGTGTAAATGTTGCGAATGTGTCTAAAATGTGAATAGACGAAAATTTTGCTCTGATATTTTCTCGTACAATTCTCAGATTACTTTTCGATTTTTTCTCGCAGTCGTTGATTTCCAGAAATGCAAAGCCAAGGCCACCGAATCAACGACAGGTTTGTCCGCCTCCTGTGAAAAAGGATCCCAAAAGGATGCTATCCAATGTGCCACTGAAGAAGTCCTCAATTTGTTGAAACTTATTTCAATTACTCTCAAAGAACAAGGATAAACAGAAAAATAATTAATTTCTTTTTTTCCTTCTTGTACATTCAATGAAATAACGAAATATAAAAAACATATTTGTCTCAAATTGATTTGTTGTGAAATTTTGAAAACAATATTAAGATATTTTAGAAAAATATTAATATTTTTTTTATTTTTTATTAAGATAGTAATCATTTATGAAGCAAGATTAAATGAAGGATAAATTCACTGAACTGTTTAATAGTATTGATGATGATACAGACATGTTGGGTGTGGGAAATTGCGGTTGTACATTTTTTAGTCGTTTTATAATAATAATAATAATGAAATGTATTGTATACAGTGCTCAGGTGCACCACAAACTCATCAAAAGTCTCATGTCTAGTAACCAGAATAATGTATTAGTGTCAGGAACATGAATAGCGTACAGTAATAATATACATGTATGTGAAAGTGCTCAGGTGCACCACAACTCATCAAAGTCTCATGTCTAGTACACAGAATATGTATTAGTGTTAGGAACATGAATAGCATACAGTAATAATAAACATGTATGTGTACAGTGCTCAGGTGCACCACAACTCATCAAAGTCTCATGTCTAGTACACAGAATAATGTATTAGTGTCAGGAACATGAATAGCGTACAGTAATAATATACATGTATGTGTACAGTGCTCAGGTGCACCACAACTCATCAAAGGCTCATGTTTAGTACATAGAATAATGTATTAGTGCAAGAACATGAATAGCGTACAGTAATAATATACATGCATGTGTACAGTGCTCAGGTGCACCACAACTCATCAAAGGCTCATGTCTAGTACATAGAATAATGTATTAGTGCCAGGAACATGAATAGCGTACAGTAATAATATACATGTATTTGTACAGTGCTCAGGTGCAGCACAACTCATCAAAGTCTCATGTCTAGAACATAGAATAACATGAACAGTTTACAGTAGTAATATGCATGTATGCGTGTGCATATGTGTGTGGAGAGGGGCATCAGTATAGTGTTGGTGGACTACAGGAAGCATGGAGGCTTTGAAAGATGCAGTGTTTCGGCAGCCTACAACAGACGCGCGTAGCTTATTCCATGCCTCCACAATTCTGAGCGTGAAGAAATGTTTCCGAAAGTCACGTGAGCAGTACTGTTTTCTGACTTTGTAGGCATGTCCACGTGTGTTGGAAAGATGGAGATCAAAAGGTGCTCAAGGTTGCTGTTGTTAAGATGATTAATGACCTTATGAGCGTTTACCCAGGTCAGTTGCCAGACGCCGAAGTTTCAGCGAATCCATTCCCAGGGCTGCAAGACGTTCAGAGTATAGTAGATACCTGATGGAGGGTATTCGTTTGGTTGCACGTCTCTGTACAGTTTCTAGGAGGTTAATATTCTGAGCAAGATAGGGGTTCCAGACTGGTGATGCAAATTCCAAATGTGGCCGCACCAGAGCTTAGTTGATATGTTTGGTGTGAATTGGAATATCTGGCACCGTTAGCAATCTAGAACTTTAAATATGTGACAGCGGTCAATGAAAAACATATATTCATGAACATACGTAATATATATATATATATATATATATATATACCAACCCCTCCGCACGAACAGGATGTGACACAGGGTCAATTTCTTAGCGGGGTTCAACAGGTTTGAATTCAGAGTTTTCCTTTTCCAAGACCGGTTGGCTAACCAAGGTTAGCCAAAAGCCCGGCTATCTATCCATAGCTGGAGGTTGAGTAAGATTCATACCTTTCCCAAGGGTATTAGCGCTAAGTGAAATGCAATTACCACATCCAGGATTTGAACTCGGTGCGACGAGTCCATTTCCCATGACTTTAACCATTACACCAAGCGCTTCCATTTAACATACTGCAAGTAGATGAAAACTCCGCATTGATTAAAATCCTTCCCTATATTCCCGAATGTTAATTGGTTTTGGAAGCAAATAAATCTCTAATCATAACAAATAATAGATTAGTAATGTAGTAGAAATAATACATTTACTACATTTACTTGGGAAAGGTATGAATCCATATATCTCCCTCCAGCTATGGGTTAAATAGTAGGGCAGACTGGGCCCTTCAGCCTTGGATAGGTAACCAGTCTAGGAGAGGGATAACTCTGAATTCAAAATTCCTGAGGTCGGTCGTTGATTGGGTTTGTGGCAACCCTTGATGCACCAATTCTTTCCTATCGACTGTGCCAAAAAGTGTGGATGGTTAAACACAAGCCTTCACCACTATAAACAAATCACTGTGTGGATATTCATTGTATAAACACTCATACGTTGAAATCGACGAGAGAGTCCATCAAACTATATTACTACATATGTATATATATATATATGTATTTTTACCAACCAATCCACCTGGACAGGATGCGACGCAAGGTGAATATTTAAAGAGGTTTTAACAGATTTGAATTGAGAGTTTTCCTTTTCCTAGACAGATTGCTCTTCGAAGGTTAAAGAACCCAGTCTAGTCTTTCTCCCTCCATAGCTGGAGGAGAATCGTTGGATGCTAAGAACGCCTTTCTAATCTTGAGAAGTGTGCAGTCGGATGATAGAGGAGAAGCTCATTCTATCGAGTGCTCATTCTATCGCGAGCCCTAAAAGCTTACTCTCGGGTGCAAACTGACCTCTCTGACACCCGGCCGTTCTAGCATAAAGCCTTATATCGATTATTAATGAGGGGGTCGTTGTGACGAGGATCACTTCGGATAATGATGACCAGTCTTCCATCCATTCACTTCTACCGTTTTTGCCAAATTTGTATTTTGACGATACAATAGATAATGCAATTAATACGAACGAAACCAGTAAGTCAGCTGTCATATTTCTTGAATATTAGCCCATCGAATTCTTAGTTTCCCTATTATTTCATGCTTAAAAAACATTTATTTTTATGACCTTGTCATCAAATACGTCAAGCATACGCGGAACCCTTACAATTTTAACACACACACACACACACACACACACACACACACACACACACATATATATATATATATATATATATATATATAAAGATAAATCTAATGAGTCAGATAAACCTACTAAAAGTTTCGCTTAGTGCTCTTCAGGGCTAAGATCCGACTCTTAGTCGGATCTTAGTCCTGAGGAGGACTAAGCGAAACTTTTAGTAGGTTTATCTGACTCATTAGATTTATCTTTATTATTTACTCTACTTAGGTATTGAGCACTTTTTACTTATTAACTTTAGTTTTCTGGCGGTTTTGTATGAATATATATATATATATATATATATATATATATATATATATATATAAATTGTTTTTTTTCTTTTGGCCAATATTGTACCAATAGATTATTTTTGGTTGGTACGATTATCTTATTAAAAAAAATTTTCTCCCCGGGTGATGTTTGGTAGTATATTTTTAACAATCAACTATTTGCTGGTTTTTTCTCACCGCAAGGATTTACCAACAAGTTTGGTATATTAAATATACTTGCAAATATATGCACCCTCCGGGTGCAAGTATTTAAGTTTTAATGTAATGAAATATCGTATTAAATTAGAAAGTCTAATAAGAATGCAGATAAAAAGATTTGAAATAGAGTGGGGGTATAATAGAAAAATAGAAATGAAACTTACTCTTCCATCACTCCCCGTCTTTCATTGCTGATCTTACTTAACTATTTAGTTAAATTAGGAAATAGAGAATAAAATTACACTTATTTTTCTTGTTAATGGATTTCATTTAAGATTCATTGGAGAGATTTTTTGCTTATATTCATTAAAATAAAACCAAACAGTTGAAATCAATAATACTAAGCACATATTTAATAAAATCACATTTTTAATATCAATATGCAAATTAGCCTTCCCATTCACACTGTAAACCGCTATTTTTTTTGTATATATAAATACAATAGCATGTTATTAGTATGTAGATATGGACGACACTAATAAAAAGGTGAAGCAATTTTATTAATAATTGAGGTTTAAATATAAATAAAAGCATGAAGAATATGATGTAAATTACTATGTTAATTGTGACTTGATTAGTAATATAGTTTCGGTTACAGACAGAAAAACACACAATCTCCATTATATAAGATATATATATATATAATTATATATATATATATATATATATATATATATAAAATGCTTATCCAATTCAGTTAATATTATGATAAACCTGAGATATAGATAAGTGTGAATTGTTCTGTCGGAAGATGAGATACAAAGAATGAAATGACCGGAAGGAAGTGTAAATTAACAGCCTCTCGACTGATCCCGAAATAGAATCAATTTTGCATGTCTAAAATTAAACATTGTTCTGCACCACACAAAAAAATACAACAAAAAATAAACAAGGAAAGTTTTTGGGTGCATTTGTTATATATAAAATATGTGAATATTAGACGTTGTTTATTTTTGCGGCCATGTTCGGACGAGTTGCTGGTCCAGATAATAAAGCTAATTAGAATGAAATTCTCTCATAGCATTTGATTAAGTCGGCGATTGGAGAAAGAAACGTCTGGTGATATTGCGCAAAAAATATTCACATATTTTATATATAACAAATTGCACCCAAAAACTTTCCTTGGTTTATTTTTGTTGTATTTTTTTGTGTGTGGTGGCAGAACAATGTTTAATTTTAGACATGCAAATTGATTCTTTTCGGGATCAGTCGAGAGGCGTTAATTACACTTCCTTCCGGCATTTCATTCTTTTAATCTCATCTTCCGAACAGAAAATTCACACTTATACTATATCTCAGGTTTATCATAATCTTAAGCTGAAATGGATAAGCCATCTTTATATATATATATATATATATTATATATATATATAATATATATATATAATATCTTATTATAATGGAGATTTGTGTGTTTTTTTCTGTCTGTAACCGAAACTATATTACTAATCAAGTCACAAATTAACATAGTAATTACATCATATTCTTCAATGCTTTAATTTATATTTAAACCTCAATTATTAATAAAAAATTGCTTCACCTTTTTTATTAGTGTCGTCCATACTACTACTAATAACATGCTATTGTTTTATATATACAAAAAAAATAGCGGTTTACAGTGTGTAATGGGAAAGGCTAATTTGCAATTATTAAAAATGTGATTTATAAATATGTGCTTAGTATTAATTGATTTCTAAACTGTTTGGTTTTATTTTATGAATATAAGCAAAAAATCTCTCCAAATGAAATCTAATGAAATCCATTACAAGAAAAATAAGTGTAATTTTTATTCTCTATTTCCTAAATTTAACTAAATAGTTAAGTAAGATTCAGCAATGAAAGGACGGGAGTGATGGAAGAGTAAGTTTCATTTCTAATTTTTCTATTTATCCCCCACTCTTTTAAATCTTTTTATCTGCATTCCTTATTAAAGACTTTCTATTTAATACGATATCTTCATTACTTAAAAACTTAAATACTTGCCCCGGAGGGTGCATATATTTTGGCAAAAGTATATTTAATATACCAACTTGTTGTAAATCCTTGCGGTTGAGAAAACCCAGCAAAATTAGTTTATTGTAAAATATACTACCAAACATCACCCCGGAAGAAAATTTTTTTTTAATAAGATAATCGTACCAACCAAAAAATAATCTATTGGTACAATATTTGGCCAAAAGAAAAAAAAACAATTTATATATATATATATATATATATTATATATATATATATATATTCATACAAAACGCGCCAAGAAACTAAAAAGTTAATAAGTAAAAAGTCTCAATACCAAGTATGAGTAATAATAAAGAATAAATCTAATGAGTCAGAAAATAAACCTACTAAAAGTCGCTTAGTCCTCCTCAGGACTAAGATCCGACTAAGAGTCGGATCTTAGCCCTAAGACACTAAGCGAAACTTTTAGTAGTTTATCTGACTCATGTAGATTTTATCTTTATATATATATATATAATATTATATAATATATATGTGTGTGTGTTGTGTGTGTGTGGGTGTGGTGTGTGTGGTGTGTGTTAAAAAATTGTAAAGGGTTCCGCGTATGCTGAACGTATTTGATGACAAGGTCATTAAAAAATAAATGTTTTTTAAGCATGAAATTAGGGAATTCTAAGATTCGATGGGCTATATTCAAGAAATATGACAGCTGACTTACTGGGTTTGTTTCGTATTAAATTGCATTATCTATTGTATCCGTCAAAATACAAAATTTGGCAAAAGACGGTAGAAAGGAATGGATGGAAGACTGGTCCATCTTATCCGAAGTGATCCTCGTCAAAACGATACCCCCTCATTAATAATCGATATAAGGCTTTATGCTAGAACGCCGGGTGTAGAGGGTCAGTTTGCACCCGAGAAGTAAGCTTTTAGGCTCGCGATAGATGAGCAACTCGATAGAATGAGCTTCTCCTCTACATCCGACTGCACACTCTCAGATTAGAAAGGCGTTCTTAGCATCCAACGATTCTCCCCCAGCTATGGAGGGAAGAAAGACTAGACTGGGTTCTTTAACCTTCGAAGAGCAATCTGTCTAGGAAAGGAAATAAAGCTTCAAATTCAAATCTGTTAAACTCCTGCTTAAATATTCACCTTTGCGTCGCATCTGTCCAGGTGATTGGTTGGTAAATACATATATATATATATACATATGTAGTTAATATAGTTTGATGGACTCTCTCGTCCGATTTCAAGTTATGATGTTTTATACAATGAATATCCACACAGTGATTTGTTTATAGTGTGAAGGCTTGTGTTTAAAACCATCCCACTTTTGGCACAGTCGATAGGAAAGAATTTGGTGCATCAAAGGTTTGCCACAAACCCAATCACCGACCGACCTCAGGAATTTTGAATTCAGAGTTATCCCTCTCCTAGACTGGTTACCTATCCAAGGCTGAAGGGCACAGTCTGCCCTAACTATTTAACCCATAGCTGAGGGAGAATATTATGGATTCATACCTTTCCAAGTAATGTAGTAAATGTATTATTTCTACTACATTACTAATCTATTATTTGTTATGATTTAGAGATTTATTTGCTTCCAAAACCAATTACATTTCGGGAATAATAGGGAAAAGGTTTTAATCATGCGGAAGTTTATCTACTTGCAAGTATGTTAAATGGAAGGCGCTGGTGTAATGGTTAAAGTCATGGGAAAATGGACTCGTCGCACCGATTCAAATCCTGGAGTGGTAATTGCATTTCACTAGCGCAATACCCTTGGGAAAGGATAATCTTTACTCAACCTCCAGCTATGGATAGATAGCCGGGCTTTTGGCTAACCCTTTGGTTTAGCCAACGGTCCTTGGAAAAAGGAAAAACTCTGAAATTCAACCTGTTGAACCCCGATTAAGAAATTGACCCTGTGTCACTCCTGTTTCGTGGCGGAGGGGGTGGTATATATATATATTATATATATATATATATACGTATGTTCATGAATATATCTTTTTCATTGACCGCTGTCACAATATTTAAAGTTCTAGATTGCTACGGTGCCAAAGATATTCCAATTCCCCACCAAAAACATATCAACTAAGCTCTGGTGCGGCAACATTTGGAATTTGGCATCACCAGTCTGGGAAAACCCCTAATCTGCTCAGAATATACCTCCTAGAAACTGTACAGAGACGTGCAACCAACGAATACGCCTCCAATGGTATCACTATACTCTGAACGTCTTGCAGCCCTGGGAATGGATTCGCTGAAACTTCGCGTCTGCAACTGACCTGTAAACGCTACATAAGGTCCAATTAATATCTTAACAACGCACCTTGAGCACCTTTTTGATCTCCATCTTCCAACACCACGTGGACATGCCTACAAAGTCAGAAAAAACAGTAACTGCTCAGTGGACTTTCGGAAACATTTCTTCACGCTCAGAATTGTGGAGGCCATGGATATAAGCCTACGCGCGTCTGTTGTAGGCTGCCGACCCTGCATCTTTTCAAAGCCTCCATGCTTCCTGTAGTCCACAAAACTATACCTGATGCCCCTCTCCACACACATATGCCACACGCATAACATGCATATTACTACTGTAAACTGTTCATGTTATTCTATTGTTCCTAGCATGGAACTTTGAATGAGTTTGTGCCTGCACCTGAGCAGCTGTACAAATATCATGTAATTATACTGTACGCTATTCATGTTCCTGGCCACTAATACATATTCATGTACTGCATGAGCCTTTGATGAGTTGTGGTGCACCTGAAGCAATGTACACAATGCATGTATTATTATTACTGTACGCTATTCATGTTTCTTGGCCACTAATACATTATTCTATGTACTAAACATGAGCCTTTTGATGAGTTGTGGTGCACCTGAGGCACTGTAACACATACATGTATATTAATTACGTACGCTATTCTGTTCCGACACTAATACATATTCTGTGTACTAGACATGAGACTTTGATGATTGTGGTGCACCTGAGCACTGTACCATACATGTTTATATTACTGTATGCTAATTCATGTCCTAACACTAATACATTATTCTGTGTACTAGCAGTGAGACTTTGATGAGTTGTGGTGCCACCTGAGCACTTTACCACATAATGTTATATATTATTACTGTACGCTATTCATTTCCTGACCTAATACATTATTCCTGTGTACTAGACATGAGACTTTGGATGAGTTGTGGTGCACCTGAGCACTGTATACAATACATTTCATATATATTATTATAAAACGATAAAAAGTTACAACCGCAATTTCCAACACCCAACATGTCTGTATCATCATCAATACTATTAAAACAGTTCAGTGAATTTATCCTTCATTAATCTGCTTCATATGATTACTATCTAATAAAAATAAAAAATATTAATATTTTCTAAATTCTTAAATATGGTTTTCAAAATTCACAACAATCAATTTGAGACAAATATTTTTTTTATAATTTCGTTTATTTCATTGAAAATGTACAAGAAGGAAAAAAAAGAATTAGATTAATTTTTCTGTTTATCCTTGTTCTGAGAGGTAATTGAAAATAAGTTCAACAAAATTGAGGACTTCTTCAGTGGCACATTGGATAGCCATCCTTTTTGAAATCCTTTTTCACAGGAGGCGGACAAACCTGTCGTTGATTCGGTGGGCCTTGGCTTGCATTTCTGGAAATCAACGACTGCGAGAAAAAGTTAATCGAAAAGTATTCTGAGAATTGTACGAGAAAATATCAGAGCAAAATTTTCGTCTATTCACATTTTAGACACAATTCGCAACATTTACACTACAATCTCTTCATCCTGACAAAAAAAAAAAAAAGCTCGGATCCTAAACCATTCTAAAAAATTACAAGTCGGAAATATATAATAACTGTGTGTGTGTGTGTGTGTGTGTGTGTGGTTTTGTGGATACGAAAAACCACTGAACCGATTTTACCACAATTTGGTAACCGGATGAGCTGACTTCGTGCATCTTATTGCGAAAAATTATACATACATCTAAAAATATAGTGAAAAGAAAAAAAATGGAATGACTGCATATGAAACTTTCATTGGGCAATTAGTTTCTTTATCTCCGTGAATAAACAAAAATCTTCAAAACTTATAAAAACACCCAATATGAATGAATTTTAAATTTTATCATCACAATTATTCATATGATTATTTGGAAGAAGATTCGAAAAATCTTTAAAATTACCTTTTTTGAGGACTGATGATGAAAAAACCAATAAAATGTCAGTTGCTCATGAAAAAAAAAAAGGTAATTGTGGATAATTAAGAGTGGCGAGTGTAAAAACACCTGTGTTCCTGATACTCTAAAGTCGTCCACGGGAAAGAATATTGTTAAAACGGCTACAATTATTTATCTATTCATTTAATTTTACTCCAAGACGCCGGACTAACACAAGGTCTTTTTTAAACGTGTGGATCCATGCCACAAATAACCTCTAACGTGGTCAGTGCAAAAAGTGCGGGGTCTCGTTGTATTCCCCTTTTGGTCACTCAGTACCGGGTAATAAACTCGGCCTGCCGCTTTTAGAAGAAGGGACAGAAGCTGCTAGAGGGGGGGGGCGGCAGCGGGGCGGCTCCCATGGGATCACGTAATCTATTTTACCTTACCGGTTCAAGAGGCCGAGCTCCTGGAACAGAGGGTACGAGCGACCACCCTCACTTGCTCGTAACTATATAAATTTTACTTTTGTTTTAAAATGCAACTTTAACAGAGTTTCAAAATAAAATATTTGTTCCTGCAACCGATTGGACGCGTCTCATTTTGTGTAATAGTTAAGTTATTCTAGTCTCGCAGATCCATTTCTTACTGAATGTGCAAGTTCGAAATCCTCGTTGGACGCCTATTTACGGCCTTTTTTGTAACATCCTATCTGTGTCAAACAGATTGGATAAATACCTACACAGCTCCTTAACAATTTGATATAATATTTTATTTGTATTTTTTATATAATAGATTTAGTATTTTTTCTTATACCCAAAGAACAAACACACCAACACACCACCCACACACGACACCACACATATATATATATATATAATATATATTATATATTAAAGTTAGAATAAAATGTGGAATAGAGTTAAACTCTGGTGCTTGTGACTTTCCAGTTTTCATTCCTTTGCGATCATCCAAAAAGATACTTGGTCGCGATGAATCGCAATAAGAGAGTTACCACGCGCCATTTTATCTGTGTCTACGTCACTTTAATCAACATGATATTGAGCAGTACTTCTATATAAATATGCAAAACTCATATATTTTTCATCCAATTCTTACTTCCTCTATATATATATATATACTATATATATATATATATATACTTATATATAATGTGTGTGTAATGAAAACCTGAAGTGCAATCCGACGGTATGTTGAAAATATGAATACAAGGGAGAGAAAAGTATAGAATGATAATATAGGATATTCTCGGTCGCGTCTGAACGTGAATTTGTTAAAAAAAGTTCTTTTTTTCGAACATTTCAAAAATTCTCCGCTTTTTTTCCAAGAATTTAATTTCAAATAAGGATTTACTCTAATGAAGGTCCGAATTTTCTTTGGTGTGCGGAACATTTTCTACATTTTTTTTCTATTAATTAATTATTTCCTTTCATTTGGTTTATTTAAAAATATAATGAGTGTTGAATCATGTACACTGGATAAAATCCTGGACCCGAAACACGTGTAAGTAAAATTATTAAAATATCCTATATTACTACTTCTATACTTTCTTTCCTTTATTCATTTTTTCAACATTAAATCTTGCATCTGCGCAAGTGACTGAGAAAGCCAATTTCTAAGTGACAGTCTTTTGGTGCACTGAAACTGCACACTAGCTGAGATACTTGCTGGGTCCTGCAGATTCTCATCACTTTTTTTTCTGGCTATTTTATATATAACTGTTTATATATGGTTCGGGCAAAAACAGACAGGCAGTTTGATGTCTTTTTTTAAAAAAAATGAAGAACGTCCCTATCGGTCATACGCTTCATAGCCAGTCCTCTTCACGGACATCTCAGTTATACGTACAGTGATGATTCATATAAGTCTTTGCTGGTCAGCGACTCTTGATGTGTCAATTGTAGATTTCTACAGGAATAAAGACACTTATAAGTTATGTCTTATCTCCAGCAGTTTTTCACAGCTGTCATCCTTCCTCTTACTTGGATGGTTTGTGTGATGGGAGTTTTGGCATTGAGGCCATTCCTCTGCCTTTCTAGGGCTATGCAGAGTGGTTTTTTGGCTTCTGCTGGAGTTATTTTGCAAGACGTACTAGAATCATCTGCATAGTCTGCATCTGTATTAAGTAATCTGAGGGTTTCACCTACTATTGTCTTTTTTTTTTAGCATGAATCCTTTTTCTTTCTTAGATTAAAAATGATGTTCGTAATAACAGAGGTTGATTGCTTTACCAATCCGCTAATGTATGCATCCAACTATTCTTTCTCCAGCCTATGGGTTTATTTAAAGGATACAGAACTGGACTCTTTAACCTTAGAAAGGGCAAACCGGTTTAGGAGAAAGCAACCTCTTGAATTCAAATTTGTTAAAACTCTTCTGTTAAAAATTGACTTTTGTGTCGCATCCTTTTCGTGTGGAGTGGGTTGTAAAATACATATATATATATACTGTATATATATGTTATCGGATAATACTGTTTTGTCTCGCTTCTATGTTACTATTCAAAGCTCTACGATTGTAACTGTACAGATATTCAAAAAATCGCAACAAACATTTTTAACTAAGAAGCTAAAAATACAACTGCAATTTCCCCCGTCCAACATATCTGTAGCTCAAACAACACCCATTGCCATTACACAATAACAGATTAAGGTCCCCCTTAAGAGTTACCACCCTTGGCGATCCATTTAAAAAGCAGGATTTATCCCTAAATTATCATGGTTCGTTGAAACTTCGTTTCCTCTTCTTTTTCATCATAAGATCTGACGGGAGAACATGTAGAAACAGCCTCAGACAAGTTAACATTAATAATGACAGTAAAAGGTAAAAAAGCTTTGAGTTATTTTATATTAGCTGTCAATTCATCCTTTTAATTTCCATAAATTTTAAAGGTTACTTCTTTCTTGTTATAACCTTGTTACATAAGTTTCTTCGGTAATCCACTCGGTTCATTTTCCGAAAATAATGTCTTCCTTTAAATGTAGTATCTATCTCTAGTCAATAGGTAATTTCTCCTTTATTTTCGTTCTTGTGATAATAAAGCCCGTTTTATTCAGTAACTATAAACCTATTTCCAATTTAGGTTTACGTCAATGTACTTTACTTGTGTTAGACATTTATGCTAACGTTTGTATGGTTATTCCGACTAGTTTCTTTGTGTAATTTCGTCGCCCCTCCCCTCCACACATCATAGTTTTTTTATCGCAGGCTGTAAGATTCCTAAACTAACCCACAACGGGCTATTCAATTTTTCTTCTGGAATGTTTTGAGATGAGGCTTGAAAGATTAGTATTCTTCTGCGTTATTTCTTTTGACTGTTATCCCATCTTCATGTTATTTGTACAAACGTTCCTTCGGATCCGTATTCCCTCCGGCCTATGATGGCTCCGTTACGACATTAAGAAAGTTCCGAGTTTCGACAAGAAGGTTCCCGAGTCCGAGAAGGTTCCCGAGTCCGACAAGAAATACTGAAGAAGGCCGGAGGGCATATCGCCCGAAACGACAAATACTAATAAAGATGGCGGACGATAGTCCGAATAACGCAAGATAATACTAACAGGGCTATTTATTTGCTCTCTTGTTTCCTTTTGTGTCCGTTATTTGTGAAAGGATATTTCTTCATTTTCAGGTTTTTACACTTTTCTAACGGGTGAATAAACCTATTGATATAAACAAGTATGTCTTCAAGTGTCTTTAACTTTTTGGAAGTCGTTTTAAAGAAAATATATGAACCTTACACAGTTACCGCCCCTTAACCATCGCCTGATAAGAACACTTGCCCCTTAACATCGCCTGATAAGGAGCTTGTGCGATTGGTTAAACGGGGTCCATTTTTGGCGACCCAATCAAAACACATGTTACTAGGCTTAGTTATAGCCGCTAAATTTTCGTAGATTGATTTCCTTCAATCTGCCTCTTTGCCGAAATCAACCATCACTATACAGACGTTTTTTTGAACGCAGCTAACCCGAGGACCGATGACTTACGTTTGACAGTCCGAACCTTGAGACTTAAAGCTAGCAAGAGGCTCACTCTTCCATACACAGAGACAGATAATTAACGCAAACGCATATTTGCAACCCTACACCTACCACTCTTTGTACAATAATTTTAACAACATTTTGTAAACGTCACACACATTTGTTATATCACACGATACATATTGTAGTATTCACGTTGATATTGTTTAGTTGAAATACACTGTTTTGTCGTAAAAGTCTTGTGTCATGTTTTTTCAGGACTTATGCCTTTGCTCATTATCTTCATCTACGTATTTATCAAAGTTTTAAAACCATAAGACGATGCCGAGCGTTCGAGGAAGATTAGGATTTGTCTATCGCACTCTAGAACATTAAACAGTTTTTTGTGAAATAATAGACGCACCAAATTTTCCGGGCTGGAACTTATCCTATTTTCGTCTTATTTTTCATTGAAATGTACAAGAAGGAAAAAAAAGAAATTAAATTATTTTTTCTGTTTATCCTATGTTTCTTGTAGAGTAATGAAAAATAAGTTTTCACCAAATTGAGGACTTTTTCCAGTTGCCATTGGATGGCATCTTTTGGGATCTTTTTTCACAGGAGGCGGACAAACCTGTCGTTGATTCGGAGGGGGGTGGCCTTGGCTTTGCTTTCTGGAAAATCAAACGACTGCGAGAAAAAATCGAAAAGCAATCTCAAAACAAAATTCTCTGCTTATTAATGTGTTATTGTTCCTCACTATTTGGTAACTCCTATAAAGTTTTAAACCTCATTGTTAATCTAAACCATCCTTTATTAACTGACAGGACTGCAAGTTAATAGAAAAATATAATTAACACAGCTCCTACCCCAGCTATGGTTTAGCGGAATGAGAACAGGATAACCTCGTGGATTGAATAAAGCGTTAGGTTCAAAAGTTTCGTAATGGCTCCCGATTACGACAAGAAAGTTTCCCGAGTTCGAAAAAAGGTTCCCGAGTCCGAGAAGGTAGTCCGAGTCCCGAAAGAAATGCTGAAGAAGGCCAGAGGACATATCATCCAAAACATTGTACAGCTCACAATGAAGATGATGAACATAGTCCGAATAACGCAGATAATACTATCTGTATAGATTTTAAGAAATCGATATGTAATCCTCCAAACACTGAGCGTCCCAAATCAATTCTCTAATTGTTAAGACATGCTAGTCTCGAAAATCATTACTACTGGGAATAGCGAGTTCGATTCTCGTTGGAAAAGTTAACATTAAATTAGCGACATTGTGTCATATTCTACTCGTGGCGCACAGGTTGGGTAATTATCTACACAATCCTTAAATTTGATATAATCTTTGTTTAATATTTCTTATTCTTTGGTGAGGGCCAGTATGGGAACGCCGAATGTTTTGTGAGCGGGCCTAGGCAGAAATCTCTACTGAATGAAGTAAAACGGTTCTAACAATATGACAGGAAGTTGTTTATTTGTATAATTACTCAGAATACTTTGCCAAGTAAATGGCATCGCTCAGCAACAAATGAACGTTGAAAGAAAGTGCCAGTGGGGAATCTGAAATGGGAAATTTGCACATTTATCTTCTCATGAAAAGATCTTAAAATTCGCACTCATCTAGAAGTAAAATGTTTGTTTAGTCGCTCACATTTCCCAGGAAGATATTTTCTTAGTCACATTAGATTGATAGATATTTCAAGACTGTTGACCAGACATATAGATAGATAGATGATAGATAATGTACAGACTGTTGAAAGACAGACAGACAGGCATATTTGATAGATAGATAATAGGAGGACTGTGACAGATATATAGATAGATTGATAGATATGTACAGACAGCTGACAAATAGATTAGATATGTATGACCGGCCGACAGATATATATGCATAGACTGTGATTATACATATATATATGATATATATTAATATATATATATAATATATATCATTATATATATTGTGGTGTGGTGTTGTGTGTGTGTGTGGTGTGTGTGTGGTGTGTGGTAAAAAGAAACTGGAAGTGAATGCGACGTTGTTGGAAAAGAGAATAAAGGAAAGAAAGTAATTTGAAATGGATAAAATAGGATATTTTTGATTGATTTAAACTTACACGTGTTTCGGTCAGGAGTTTAATAAAACGGAATAAGGATTTACTCTTTCTATATATATATTATATATATATATATCAATATATATATAATATATATGTAGAATGGAAAGGGAATTGAATCCGACAATATGAAAGTGAAAAAATGAGTAAAGAGAAGAATGTAGATGGATAAAAAAATAGAATTTATCGATATCACTTTTAATGAATCACTTACACTGGTTTCGGTCCGTTTTATAAATGTATACGATTTTACGCTAATTATTATTAATTAAAATAAAACAGATGATGTTGAAATGATGATGATGAATAATAATATAATAATGATAATAATAAATATAATAATATAATAATATATGAGGAGAAAATAAGAAATACTTTCAAAAAATAAAAAAAATTCACTCTGCATGGAGGTCGTAAAAAATGTCTCTGTATACGGTAATATTTTACATTTTTCCTATTATTATTATTATTATTATTATTATTATTATTATTATTATTATTATTATTATCATCCTTTCACTTCCATCTGATTATTTTTATAATAATATAGCGTAATCCGTATACATTTTGATAACCTGACCGAGAAACACATGTATAAGTGATATCGATTAAAAGTGCTATCGAAATCCATTCATTTTTGATCCATCTACATTTTTTTTCTTTCCTCATTTTTTTTCCTCATATATATATATA
Organism: Doryteuthis pealeii; assembly: GCA_023376005.1. Taxonomy (NCBI): domain Eukaryota; kingdom Metazoa; phylum Mollusca; class Cephalopoda; order Myopsida; family Loliginidae; genus Doryteuthis; species Doryteuthis pealeii. The sequence continues at coordinate 134,509,904 of CM042142.1, read as the reverse complement.
TATATCTTAAGTAACTGTGTGTGTGTGTGTGTGTGTGTGTGTGTGTGTGTGTAAGACGTGACAGAGGCAGAGAGATAGATAGATACGATTGGTAGATAGGATTAATAGTACAAAAGAATATATAGCTTTACCAATCACCCTCTTTGTTTCCTGAAAGAAGGCCATGGATCCCATCAATATGTCTTTAACTAACAATTGTCTTTAAGAAGCTGAATGGCCACTCTTTCATGCACCCAAAGAAGCTTTTTTGGCTGAGACGGAAATGATGCCGGCGATGTTCAATACTTCTTTGAGCGATTCGACTGTAGCCGTTGTGGCGAAAGAATTGTATAGTACTCTGAAAATAAAAGATCAAAATATTCAATTTCCCCTTAAGAAATCATTTTCATTCCGCCCGTGTGAATTACAACGATAATTTTGCTTAACTCTTACGAAATAGATTTGGATTTTCGGACTATTGTCCTTTTTTTATTGTTACTCTAACAAAAATTTTCGGCAAATAATGTGCCCAATTGACACATCGGCGCAACGGATTATAGGAAATTGATTAATGCAGTTCTAGGGACGTTACCCTTGGCTGCAGGTTCAATCCTGTCCCAAGGGCGAGCTGTAAACAGAATAATGAACAACTTAACACTTGTCACCCGGTCATGGTTTTAACGGAATTGTCAACAGTCTACCCCTCCCCCCCGCGTGGATTGAATAAAGGGTTTGGTTCGAAGTTCCGCGAAGGCTCTCAATTACGATCATGAAAGGTTTCGAGTTTGACAAGAAGGTTCCCGAGTTGGAAGTAGGTTCCCGTAGTCAGACAAGAAATATCTGAAGAAGACCGGAAGGGCACACGTACGACGCGAACATTGGTGTAAGTAACAATAAAAATGAAGACAATAGCCCGAATAATCAAATTAATTCAAATTATCAAGTCTAATCAAAAATTCAAGAAATAACAATCAGATCTACAAGAGAAAATGGTCTCACACTTAAAAAAAAAGACAAAAAAAAATAAATAAAAACAGATGATATTCTGCAGAGAACAATTATTTATGGCAGCCCCACCTGATGATGTTTCGCAATACACATGCTCAAGGCGATCTCTACCTACAATAGCTTAGAGCAGGCGGCAAGAGGCATTAGCTTTAATTATGAACTCAGATAAAACAGAGTTTATGTATTTTAAAAGACATGGTATCATCTTCTCATTAAATATACAACGCCTCTGAATTTTGTAGAACCAGTTCTATATCTCGGTAGCAATATCTCATCTACTGAAAGCGATGTCAGCATACGCAAAGGTAAAGCATGAACTGATAATTGACAGTTGTAGAACTATATGGAAATCTGATCTGTTTCTGATAAAAAATTAAACGGGAATTTTTTTCGAATTTTGTGCAAAAATATGAAGTTGAAGTTTACTTTTCAAAATATGTTAAAAAATCCAAATCTACATAGAAATAGCATTGAAATTCTAACTTAAAAAATGTCTTTGCATTTGTCATCTCGAAAGGTAAGACAAATCAATATATTGGTGTTTTTAACCCATTTCTACCCAGATGACGCTGTTTGGTAGTTGGCTTCTTGTAATTGAAACAAGAAAAAGAATCTCCATAAAAGGATTATCATAAAAAATAAAAACAAGAACAACTACCCAGCGTCATCTGCGGTAGAAAGGGTAAAACAACCAGATTATTGATTTGTTTACTTTTGAGATTGACCAATTGCAAGACATTTTTAAGTTAGAATTTCAATGCCTCTTTCTATGTATATTTGGATTTTTAAATATCTTTGAATATAACTCAACTTCATATTTTTTGCAAAAATTGGAAAAAAGTTTCCCGTTTAATTTTTATCAGAAGTCAGATTTCCATATTAGAGTCTACACTTGTCAATATCCGTTCATGCTTTCCTTTGCGTATGCTGACATCGCTTTCAGTAGATGAGATATTGCTACCGAGATATAAGAACTAGTCTGCAAAATTCAGAGGCTTTGTAATTTAATGAGAAGATGATACCATTCGGTTTAAAATACATAAACTCTGTTTTTTATCTGAGTTCAAAATAAAAAGCTAATCTGCTCCTTGGGCGTGCCTGCTCTAAGCTATGTATAGAGATTCGGCTGAGCATGTGTATTTGGAAAATCATCAGTGGGGGTCTGCATAAAAATAATTGTTTTTGAGAATATCATTGTTTATTTTATTTATTTTTTTTTTTGTCTCTTTTTTTTTTTAAAGTGTGAGACCATTTCTCTTGTAGTCTATTGTTATTTCTCTGAATTTTTATTGATAGACTTGATAATTTGAATAATTTGGATTAATTCCCGGGCTATTGGCTTCATCTTTATTGTTACTTACACAATGTTTCGGTCGGATGTGCCCTCCGGTCTTCTTAGATAATTTTTGTTCTGACTGGGAAACCTGACTCGAACTCGGGAACGCTTCTTGGTCAAACTCGCAACCTTCATGACGTAATTGAGAGCCTTCGCGGACTTCGAACCGAACCTTTTTCATCCACGGGGGGGGGGGGGTAGACTGTTGACTTCCTTAACCATGACGCGGGTACAAGTGTTAAAGTTGTGTCGATTATTCTGGTTACAGTCGCCTTGGACAAGGATTGACCTGCACCCAGGGGTAACTGTCCTTAGAAACTGCATTATATCAATGCCTATGATCCGTTGCGCCATGGTGTCTAATTGGGCACATATGCCGAAATTTTGTGTAGATAAAAATAAGATAAGGACAATAGTCCGAATAATCCAAATCTATTATCGTAAGAGTAAGCAAAATTGACGTTGTAATTCACACGGCGGAATGAAATTGATTTTCTTAAGGGAAATTTGTATTTTGATCTTTTATTTCAGTACTTACAATTTCTTTTCGCCACACGGCTACAGTCGATGCTCAGAAGGTATTGACATCGCCCGGCAATCATTTTCCGGTCTCAGCCAAAAAGCTCTTGGTGCATTGAAAGGAGTGGCCCATTCCAGCTCTTAATAGAACAAGTTGGGTTTTAGTTAAAGCACATATTGATGGGATCATGGCTTTCTTCAAGAAAAAGAGGGTGATGGTAAGTATATATTCTTTTGTATATATCTATCTACCAATCTATCTATCTATCTCTCTGTCTGTCACAGTCTTACACACACACACACACCACACACACACACCCACACATATGATATATATTATTGATATATATATGAGGAAAAAATGAAGGAAAGAAAAGAAATGTATGGATAAAAAATGAATTATCGATATCACTTTTAATCGATATGACTTATAACATGTGTTTGGTCAGTTTATTTTCAAAATTGTATACGGATTACGGCTATTATTATTATTAAAAAATAATCAATGGAGTTTGAAAGATGATAATAATAATAATAATAATAAATAATAAAATAAAATATAATATTAAAAATAGGAAAAATGTAAAAATATTCCGTAATCAGAGACATTTTTTACACCTCATCAGAGTGAAATTTTTTTTATTTTTGCCCCGTATTTTTATTTTTCCTATTATTTATTATTTTATTATTATTACTTATTATTATTATTATATTATTATATTATCATCATCATCATTTCAACATCAATCTGATTATTTTAATAATAATAAATAGCGTAAATCCTAATACATTTTGATAAAACGGACCGAAACACATGTGTAAGTGATTCGATTAAAAGTGATTAATCGATTAATTCATTTTTTTATCATCTACATTTCTTTTCTTTACTCATTTTTTCCTCATATTGTCGGATTCAATTCCCTTTCCATTCTTACATATATATATATATAATATATATATATATATAATTATATATATATAAGTAAAGATAAATTCCTTATTTTTTAAAACTCCTGACCGTTAAACACGTGTAAGTTAACTCAATCAAAATATCCTATTTTATCTTCAATACTTTCTTTCCTTTATTTTTCTCTTTTCAACATACCGTCGGAATTCACTTTCCAGTTTCATCTTTAGCACAACACACCCACACACACACACACACACACCACCGACACACATATTTATATATATAATATATATATATTATAGTATATTTATAATATATATGATATAATATATTATACAGTCTATGCATATATATCTTGTCGCCGTCACTACATATCTAATCTATTTGTCACTGTCTGGTAACATATCTATCAATCTTATCTATATATCTGTCACAGTCTCTATTTATCTATCTATCAATATGCTGTCTGGTCTGTCTTTCACAGTCTGTAACAATATCTATCAATCTATCTATCTATATGTCTGTCAGCAGTCTGTAAATATCTATCAATCTAATGTGAAAGAAATATCTTCCTGGAATATGTGAGCGACTTAAACAAACTTTACTTCGTTAGATGCGCGAATTTTTAAAGTGATCCTTTTTCAGAGAAGATAATTGCAATTTCCCATTTCGATTCCACTGACTTGGCACTTAATCTTTCAAACGTCCATTTTGTTGCCTGACCGCGATGCCTTTACTTGGCAAACGTATTCTGAGTAAGTATAACAATAAACAACTTCCTGTCTATATTGGTTTTAGAGCCGGTTTTAGCTCATTCAGTATGAGACATTCTGCCTTAGGGAGGCTCACAAACATTCGGCGTTCCCATATGGGCCCCTCACAAGCAATAAGAAATATTAAACAAAGATTATCTCAAACTTTAAGGGATTTGTAGATAATTACCCAACCTGTTCGCCACGAGTAGAAATATGAACAATGTTTCGCAATTATGTTCTCTCTCAAGAAG
>CM042142.1:134471647-134505046 GCA_023376005.1 Doryteuthis pealeii | reverse complement strand
ATATAATAGAGAGAGATACTCAACTTCATATTTTTTGCTACAAAGAATCTGACAAATCCGCGTGTTATTACGTTATCAGGAAGAGACTAGATTTCGCGATAGTCGGTTAGGGTCTACAACTTGGTCATGATCATTCATGGCTTTACCTTTGCGTACTGCATAAAGCAATCGCGCTTTCAGTGAGCTATTGAGATAATTGCTACCTTGGGATTAGGGAACTAGTCGAGCAAACAGTTCAGTGAGGCTCGTTGTAATTTTTAATGAGAAGACTGATACCATTACTTAGTTTAAAATTACCATTAAACTTCTGGGTTTTTAATCTGAGTTCAGAATAAAACTAACTCTTTGCTGCGCTGCTCTAGCTATGTAGTAGGAGATTCGGCGGTTGAGCATGCTGTATTATGCGGAAGAATCCATTACAGTGGGGTCTGCATCAATAATTGTTTTGCGTAGATTAGTCATTGATCTTTTGTATTGTTATTTATTTTTTTTGTCGTTTGTATTTTTTTTAAGTGTGAGACAGTTTCTCGGTTGTAGATCTTATTGTTATTTCTCTGAATTTTTGAGTAGCACTGTTGATAATATTGAACATATAATGACTTTATAGTGATTATCACGGGCTATTGTCTTCATCTTATATTGTTACTCGTACACAGAAATGTTCGTCGATGAGTGTCCTGCCGGTCTTGGGCTGATCAGTTATATTTCTGTCTGAACCTCGCGGAACGACTAAGCTCGACTCGGGAAGCTTCTTAGTCACAACCTCATGGAAGCCTTCATGACGTAATTGATGAGCCTTCGCAGGAAATTTCGAAACCGAGGGAACCTTTTGATTCAGATCCACGGGGGGGGGGGTAGGGGGTAGTGACTGGTTGACATTTTCCGAGATTTATGCTATCGATTAGAGATGGACGGGGGTAGCAAGTTAGTTGAAGTTGTTTCGAGTTATTCTGTACAGTCGCGCCTTGGGACAGGGATTGAACTGCAGCATCAGGGTAACTGTCCTTAGGAATGGCATTATATCAATGCCTCTATACATCCGTTTGCGCCATGGTGGTCTAATTGGGAGTGGTCCACATATGCCGGACTTGTTGTTGTAGATACACAATCAAGGGGAAAAAATTAAAGGGACAGATAGTCGAATAATCCAAATCTATTATCGTAGAAGTAGTGCGAAAATTGATTTCGTCGTTGTCAATTACTACTGCAGCGGAATGAAATGATTCTTTAAGGATTAATTTTAGCATATTGTTGAGTCTGTTTAGTTTGTTTCAGCTACTTACAATTCTTTTCCGCACCAAGCAGACGGCTACAGCGATGCTCAATGACACGGTATTGGACATCGGGCCCTGTACAGGTCATTTCCTGGTCTCCAGCCAAAAAGCTCGTTGGTGAGATTTTGGAAAGGAGTGGTCCAGTGCTGCCTAGCTCTTAATAGAGCAGGGAGTGGGTTTATGTGTATAATGCACATAGTTAGATGGGTCATGGGTGCTGTTGCGCTTTCGAAGGGAAGAAGGATGTGTGTGTAATAGGTATAGTATTGTGATGGTTTGAGGTTTTCTTTTTGTAATAGTATTATCTAATCCATCCTATCTCATGCTATCTCAGTCTGTCTGTGTTCACAGTCTTACACTAGGGTGCCCAGCGACTCAGGCTACACTAGAGCGCAACGAAGCTATCAGGCATTGAGTTGTGCGTGAGGTAGTAATCAGTGGGTGGTGTGTTTCACAGAGCCTTGTTGGTGCTGGTGTGGGGGGAGTTATATTATATTAGTTGGTGATGGGTTCGTTTAGTGGGGGGTTAAGGTGCGTAGTAAGTGGCGCTATTGAGTGATAAAGTAGGATAAGAAAAGGGAGGAGGGTATGTATTGTGATGATAAAGCAAATAGAAGTTTTAATCGATATAGCTTTGCTGTAATGGCTGGATGTAGTCATGTGCTTGAGATGAGTGCCGATTGTGTGGTGTCGCGGGTGGTAGTTGTTAGAGAGTTGCCATAAAGTGTGTATATCGGATTACGAACGCGTATTATTTATTAGAAGAGATAAATCAGAATGGAGTTTGAGAGGAATGGATAATAAAATATATAATGAATGAATAATAAATAATAAAGTAAAATTAATAATAATCAATAATAATAGGGAAAAATGTTAAAATAATACTTACGCGTATTAGCAGAGACATTCTTTTATCGAGCCTCCGATCAGAGTGAAATTTTTTTATTTTTTTGAAGTATTTTAAGTTTTCACTATTATTATTATTAGTTATGTATTTTATATTTATTATTATGTTATTATCTATTAAATGTATCCATCATCATGCATTTCAGACGTCATCTGATTAATTTTTTAAATAATAAGTAAGTAAGCGTAAATCTGTATACATTTGATAAACGGACCGAAACGACAGTGTCGTAGAGTGATATCGATTAAAAGTGGTCATCGATTAAATGTCAATTTTTATCCATCTACATGTTCTTTTCTTACTCATTTTTGTCCGATCAATATTGTCGGGACTTGCAATTCGCTCTTTCCGATTCTTACATATATATATTATAATAGTATAGTATAATATATTATGTATATACGATATATATATAGTAGGTCGAAAGAGTAAATCATTATTTTGTTTAAACTCCTGACCGAACCAAGCTCCACGTGTAAGTTAATCCAACAAAATATCATTGCTATTTTATATCCTTCAATATTTCTTGTCCTTTATTTCTCTTTTCAAAATACCTGTCGGATTTCAGCTTCGCATGTTTTCCAGTGTTTAGTCTACACACACAACACACACACACAGCAGACCACACACACATATAATAATAACTATGTACTATTATATATATATCATATAATATATATAATATATAATAATTCCAGTGCTATGGCATATATAGTCGTGTCGCCGTCACACTAAGCATATCTATCTATTTGTCACACTGTCTGTACAGTATCTATCAATCTATGCTATATAATCCTGTCACAGTCCTTCGTATTTATCTATCTATCATATGCCTGTCTGTCTGTCTTTCAACAAGTCGTGTACATATCTATTCATCTATCCTATCTATATGTCTGTCACACGTCTGATATAATATCTATCAATCTAATTGTGAACTAAGAAGATCACTCTCTCTCGGAATATAGTGAGCGACTAAACAAACAGTTAACTTCGTTAGATGAGGCGAATTTTAAAGATCTTTTTTCGATGGAGAAGATAATTGCCAATTTCCCATGTTCAGATTCCCTGACTGGCACTGTATGGCGTGGAATCTCTGTGTGTCGATATCTATACATATGCGCCATTTTTGTTGCTGAGCGTGCGCCATTTACTTGGCAAACGTATTCTAGTAAGTATAACAGAATAAAGCAACCGTTCCTTCTATATTGTTAGAAGCGCGTTTAGCTCATTCAGCTAGAGATTAGCTGCCTAGGGCTCACAAACAGTTCGGGGCGTTCCATAACTGGCCCTCACCAAAGCAATAAGAAATATCTAGAACAAAGATTTATATTAAATTTCAACAAAATATTTAAGGGATTGTTGTAGATAATTACCCAAGCCTGTTCCGCCGCGGGCGCCGGACGGAGTGAGGAAATATGACACAATGTCGCAATTATGTTACTTCCAACGAGAATCGAACTCGTGTATTCCAGTAGTAATTTGGATTTTCGAGACTAGCATGCTTAACATTTATCGCTAGGAATGATGGGACGCTTCAGTTCGTGGTTTGGGAGGGATATCATATCGATTTCTTAAAATTCTAATACAAGATTAGTATTATCGGTGCGTTAGTTCGGACATATTTTCATGCGTACATCTCATTTGGTTATCTGTACAATGTTTTGGATGATATGTCCTTCGGTGGCCTTCATTTCAGGCAAATTTCTTGGTTGTCGGACTCTCGGATACCTTCTCGGACTGAACCGGGAAAGCTTCTTTTCGAACTTCGGAACTTTCTTGTCGTAATCGGGAGCCATCACAAGGAACTTTGAACCTAACGCTTTATTCAAATCACGGGGTTATCCTGTTCTCATTCCCGCTAACAATAGCTGGGTGGAGCTGTGTTAATTAATTTTGGTGGCTATGTAACTGCGAGCCTGTCAGTTATAAAGATGTTTAGATTTAAAAAGGAGGGTAAACTTTATTACATAGTGGTTACAAATAGTGAGGAACAATAACACCAGTTAATAAGCGAGAATTTTGTTTGAGAGATTTCTTTCGATTTTTTCTCGCATCGTTGAATTTCCAGAATTGCAAAGCTAAGGCCACCGAATCAAACAACCGACAGTTTTGTCCGCCTCCTGTGAAAAGGAACCCAAATAGGATGCCAATCTACAATGTGCCACTGAAAAAGTCCTCAATTTGTGTGAAACTTATTTCAATTAACTCTCAAGAACAAGGATAAACAGAAAATAATTAACTTTCTTTTTTTCCTTCTGTTACTATTCAATGGAATAAACGAAATAGATAATTCAGTGAAAATTTGTCTGCACATGAGATTGCTAAATTCACAAACTGTGTTTAATGGTTCTAGAGTTTTGCTGGATAGACAATCTATCTTCCTCGACGCGTCGCATCGTCTTATGGTTAAACTTTTGATAAATACGTACGTAAAGTTAATGACAAACGGCAATAAGTCCTGTAAAACCATGACACAGAGACTCGTGTTAGACAAACGTGTATTCAACAAACAAATATCAACGTGCATATAATAATGTATCGTGTGATATACAAAATGTGTGTGACGTTTACAAATGTGTTATAAATTGTAGCAAAGTGTAGGTGTAGGGTTGCAAAATATTCGTTTGCGTAACTTATCTGTCTCTGTTATGAAGAGTGAGCGTCCTCTTGCTAGCTTAAGTTAAGTTCGACTGTCACGTAGTCATCGGCTCTCGTAGCTGGCGTCAAAAACACGTCTTATAGTGATGGTTGATTTCGGCAAAAGAGGCAGATTGAAGGAATCAATCTACGAAATTTAGCGGCTAAAAACTAAGCCTAGTAACATGTGTTTTGATTGGTCGCCAAAAATGGCCGTTAAACCAATCGCACAAGGTCTCTTATCAGGCGATGGTTAAGGGGAAGGTGTCTTATCAGGGCGATGGTTAAGGGGCGGTAACTGTTGTAAGGTCATATTATTTCTTTTAAACTCTTCCAAAAAGTAAAGACAATGAAGAAATTGTTATTATCAATAGGTTTATTCACCGTAGAAAAGTGTAAAAAACTGAAATGAAGAAATATCTTTCACAAATAAGACACAAAAGGAAACAATAGAGCAAATAATTAGCCCGTTAGTATTATCTGCGTTATTCGGACTATCGTCCCCATCTTTATTATTATTTGTACGTTTCGGCAGATATGCCGCGTCCGGCCTTCTTCAGGTATTTCTTGTCGGACTCGGCGAACCTTCTCGGACTCGGGACCTTCTTTTTCGAACTCGGGAACTTTCTTGTCGTAATCGGGAGCCATCATAGGCCGGAGGGATCGGCCCGAAACGTTGTACAAATAACAATGAAGATGGGATAACAGTCCGAATAACGCAGATAATACTAATCTTCAAGCCTCATCTCAAACATTCAGAGAAATGAATTAGCCCGTTGTGGGTTTAGTTTAGGAATCTACAGCTGGATAAAACTATGATGTGTGGGGGGGGGGGCGACGAAATTACACAAAGAAACTAGGTCGAAACCAGTACAAAACGTTAGCATAAATGGTCTAACACAGTAGAGTACATTGACGTAACTAAAATGGGAAATAAGGTAATAGTTACTGAATAACGGGGTTTTTATTATCACAAGAACGGAAATAAAGGAGAAAATACTACTGACTAGAGATAGATACTACATTTAAAGGAAGACATATTTTCAGGAAAATGTAACCGAGTGGATACCGAGAACTTATGTAAAGGTTTATAACAAGAAAGGAGTAACCTTAAATTATGAAATTAAAAGATGAATGAAGCTAATATAAAATAACTCAAGCTTTTTACCTTTTATGTCCATTATTAAGTTAACTTGTCTGAGGGCTGTTTCTACATGTTCTCCCGTTCAGATCTATGATGAAAAAGAAGAAACTGGAAGTTCCACGAACCAGTGATAATTTAGGGATAAACCTGCGCTTTTAAAATGGATCGCCAAGGGTGGTAACTCTTAGGGACCTTAATCTTTATGTGTAACATGGCAATGGTGTTGTTTGATGCTACAGATATGTTGGACGTGGGAAATTGCAGTTGTATTTAGTCGTTTTAAGTTAATATATGTTTGTTGCGATTTTGAATATTGGTACAGTTAGCATCTAGAGCTTTGAATATGTAACATAGAGCGATGAAAAACATATATCCATGAACATATATATACATATATATATATATGTATTTATCAACCACTCCCACACGAAAAGGATGCGACACAAAGTCAATTTTTAACAGAAGAGTTTAACAAATTTGAAATTCAGAGGTTGCTTTCTCCTAAACCGGTTGCCCTTCTAAGGTTAAAGAGTCCAGTCTGTCCTTTAATAAACCCATAGCTGGAGGAAGAATAGTTGGATGCATACATTAGCGCTATGTAAAAAGCAATCAACCTCTGTATTACGAACATCATTTTATCTAATGAAAGAAAAGGATTCATGCTAAAAAAAAAAGACAAGTAGTAGGTGATAACCCTCAGATACTAATACAGATGCAGACTATGCAGATGATCTAGTACTTCTTGCAAATACTCCAGCAGAAGCCAAACCACGTCTGCATAGCCTAGAGAAGGCAGAGGAATTGGCCTCAATGCAAACTCCCATCACACAAACCATCCAAGTAAGAGGAAGATGACACGCTGAAAACTGCTGGAGATAAAGACATACTTATAAGTGTCTTATTCCTGTAGAAATCTACATATGGACACATCAGAGTGGGCTGACCAGCAAAGACTTATATGAATCATCACTGTACGTTATACTGGATGTCGTGAAGAGGACTGGCTATGAGCGATGACCGATAGGGACGTCTGTCTATTTTTTTTAAAAAAAGACATCACTGCCTGTCTGTTTTTTTGCCCGATACCATATATAACAGGTTATATATAATGAGCCAGAAAAAAAGGAGAGAAATCTGCAGGCCCAGCAAGTATCTCAGCTAGTGTGCAGTCAGTGCACCCAAAGACTGTCACTTAGAAATTGGGCTTTCTCAGTCACTTGCGCAATGCAGATTAATGTTGAAAAAATGAATAAAGGAAAGAAAGTATAGAATAGATAATATAGGATATTTTAATCAATTTTACTTACACGTGTTTTCGGTCAGGAGTTTATCCATGTGTACATTATTCAAACTATTATTATTTTTTTTAAATAACCAATGAATGAAATGAAATAATAATAATAGAAAAAAATGTAGAAATGTTCCGCACCAAAAGAAAATTCGACCTTCATTAGAGTAAATCCTTATTTGAAATGAAATTCGTTGGAAAAAAGCGGAGAATTTTTGAAAATGTTCGAAAAAGAACTTTTTTTTAAATTCAGTTCAGACGCGACCGAGAATTATCCTATATTATCCATTCTATACTTTCTCTCCTTTATTCATATTTTCAACATACCGTCGGATTCACTTCCAGTTTCATTTTACACATATATATATATATATATATATATATATATATATATATATATATATATATATATATATGAGGAAGTAAGAGATTGGATGAATATAATAGAGTTTTGCAATATTTATATAGAAATACTGCTCAATATCAGTGATAAGTGACGTAGACACAGATAAAATGGCGCTTGGTAACTCCTTATTGCGATCATCGGACCAAGACCAATTTTGATGATCGCAAAGGAATGAAACTGAAAGTCACCAAGCACCGTTAACTCTATGTCCACATTATTCTAACTATATATATATATATATATATATATATATATATATATGTGTGTGTGTGTGTGTGTGTGTGTGTGTGTGTGTGTGTGTGTTTTGTTCTTGGTATAAGGAAAATACTAAATCTTATTATTAAAAAATATCAAATAAATATTATATCAAATGTAAGGAGCTGTGTAGGTATTTTATCCAATCTGTTTGACACGAGTAGGATGTTACAAAAGGCCGTAAATAGGGGCGTCCAACGAGGATCGAACTTGCAATTCAGTAGAAATGGATCTGCGAGACTAGAATACTTAACTATTACACCATAAATGAGACGCGTCCAATCGTTGGCAGGATACATATTTATTTTTGAAACTCTGTTAAGATGTTTGCATTAAACAAGTAAAATTTATATAGTTACGAGCAGTGAGGGTGGTCGCTCGTACCCGTCTGTTCAGGAGCTTCGGCCTCTGAACCGGTAAGGTAAAATAGATTACGTGATCCCATGGGAGCCGCCGCTGCCGCCCCCCCCCCTCTAGGCAGCTTCTGTCCCTTCTTCTAAAAGCGGCAGGGCCGAGTTTATTACCCGGTACCTGAGGTGACCAAAAGGGGAATACCAACGAGACCCCGCACTTTTGCACTGACCACTATGAGGTTTGATTTGTGCATGGATCCACACGTTAAAAAAGACCTTGTGTTAGTCCGGCGGTCTTGGAGTAAAATTAAATGAATAGATAAATAATTGTAGCCGTGTTAACAATATTCTTTCCCGTGGACGACTTTAGAGTATCAGGAACACAGGTGTTTTTTACACTCGCCACTCTTAATTATCCACAATTACCTTTTTTTTTTTCATGAGCAACTGTACATTTATTTTTTCATATCGATTCCTCAAAAAAGGTATATTTTAAAGATTTTCTCGAATCTTTCTTCCAAATAATCATATGAATAATTGTGATGATAAAATTAAAATTCATTCATATTTGGGTGTTTTTATAAGTTTTGAATTTTTGTTTATTCACGGAGATAAAGAAAACTAATTGCAATGAAAGTTTCAATATGGCAGTCATTCCATTTTTTCTTTTCCACTAATTATTTTTAGATGTATGTATTAATTTTTCGCATAAGATGCACGGAAGTCAGCCTCATCCGGTTACCAATTTGGTAAAATCGGTTCAGTGGTTTTCGTATCCACAAAAACACACACACACACACACACACACACACAGTTATTATATATTTTCCGACATTGTTAACTTTTTTAGAATGGTTTAGATCCGAGCTTTTTTTTTTTTTTGTCAGATGAAGAGATTGTAGTGTAAATGTTGCGAATGTGTCTAAAATGTGAATAGACGAAAATTTTGCTCTGATATTTTCTCGTACAATTCTCAGATTACTTTTCGATTTTTTCTCGCAGTCGTTGATTTCCAGAAATGCAAAGCCAAGGCCACCGAATCAACGACAGGTTTGTCCGCCTCCTGTGAAAAAGGATCCCAAAAGGATGCTATCCAATGTGCCACTGAAGAAGTCCTCAATTTGTTGAAACTTATTTCAATTACTCTCAAGAACAAGGATAAACAGAAAAATAATTAATTTCTTTTTTTCCTTCTTGTACATTCAATGAAATAAACGAAATATAAAAAAACATATTTGTCTCAAATTGATTTGTTGTGAAATTTTGAAAACAATATTAAGATATTTTAGAAAATATTAATATTTTTTTATTTTTATTAAGATAGTAATCATTTATGAAGCAAGATTAAATGAAGGATAAATTCACTGAACTGTTTAATAGTATTGATGATGATACAGACATGTTGGGTGTGGGAAATTGCGGTTGTACATTTTTTAGTCGTTTTATAATAATAATAATAATGAAATGTATTGTATACAGTGCTCAGGTGCACCACAACTCATCAAAGTCTCATGTCTAGTACACAGAATAATGTATTAGTGTCAGGAACATGAATAGCGTACAGTAATAATATACATGTATGTGTAAAGTGCTCAGGTGCACCACAACTCATCAAAGTCTCATGTCTAGTACACAGAATAATGTATTAGTGTTAGGAACATGAATAGCATACAGTAATAATAAACATGTATGTGTACAGTGCTCAGGTGCACCACAACTCATCAAAGTCTCATGTCTAGTACACAGAATAATGTATTAGTGTCAGGAACATGAATAGCGTACAGTAATAATATACATGTATGTGTACAGTGCTCAGGTGCACCACAACTCATCAAAGTCTCATGTCTAGTACACAGAATAATGTATTAGTGTTAGGAACATGAATAGCATACAGTAATAATAAACATGTATGTGTACAGTGCTCAGGTGCACCACAACTCATCAAAGTCTCATGTCTAGTACATAGAATAATGTATTAGTGTCAGGAACATGAATAGCGTACAGTAATAATATACATGTATGTGTACAGTGCTCAGGTGCACCACAACTCATCAAAGGCTCATGTTTAGTACATAGAATAATGTATTAGTGCCAAGAACATGAATAGCGTACAGTAATAATATACATGCATGTGTACAGTGCTCAGGTGCACCACAACTCATCAAAGGCTCATGTCTAGTACATAGAATAATGTATTAGTGCCAGGAACATGAATAGCGTACAGTAATAATATACATGTATTTGTACAGTGCTCAGGTGCAGCACAACTCATCAAAGTCTCATGTCTAGAACATAGAATAACATGAACAGTTTACAGTAGTAATATGCATGTATGCGTGTGCATATGTGTGTGGAGAGGGGCATCAGGTATAGTGTTGGTGGACTACAGGAAGCATGGAGGCTTTGAAAGATGCAGTGTTTCGGCAGCCTACAACAGACGCGCGTAGCTTATTCCATGCCTCCACAATTCTGAGCGTGAAGAAATGTTTCCGAAAGTCACGTGAGCAGTACTGTTTTCTGACTTTGTAGGCATGTCCACGTGTGTTGGAAAGATGGAGATCAAAAAGGTGCTCAAGGTTGCTGTTGTTAAGATGATTAATGACCTTATGAGCGTTTACCAGGTCAGTTGCCAGACGCCGAAGTTTCAGCGAATCCATTCCCAGGGCTGCAAGACGTTCAGAGTATAGTAGATACCTGATGGAGGGTATTCGTTTGGTTGCACGTCTCTGTACAGTTTCTAGGAGGTTAATATTCTGAGCAAGATAGGGGTTCCAGACTGGTGATGCAAATTCCAAATGTGGCCGCACCAGAGCTTAGTTGATATGTTTGGTGTGAATTGGAATATCTGGCACCGTTAGCAATCTAGAACTTTAAATATGTGACAGCGGTCAATGAAAAACATATATTCATGAACATACGTATATATATATATATATATATATATATATACCAACCCCTCCGCACGAACAGGATGTGACACAGGGTCAATTTCTTAAGCGGGGTTCAACAGGTTTGAATTCAGAGTTTTCCTTTTCCAAGACCGGTTGGCTAACCAAGGTTAGCCAAAAGCCCGGCTATCTATCCATAGCTGGAGGTTGAGTAAGATTCATACCTTTCCCAAGGGTATTAGCGCTAAGTGAAATGCAATTACCACATCCAGGATTTGAACTCGGTGCGACGAGTCCATTTCCCATGACTTTAACCATTACACCAAGCGCTTCCATTTAACATACTGCAAGTAGATGAAAACTCCGCATTGATTAAAATCCTTCCCTATATTCCCGGAATGTTAATTGGTTTTGGAAGCAAATAAATCTCTAATCATAACAAATAATAGATTAGTAATGTAGTAGAAACAATACATTTACTACATTTACTTGGGAAAGGTATGAATCCATATATTCTCCCTCCAGCTATGGGTTAAATAGTAGGGCAGACTGGGCCCTTCAGCCTTGGATAGGTAACCAGTCTAGGAGAGGGATAACTCTGAATTCAAAATTCCTGAGGTCGGTCGTTGATTGGGTTTGTGGCAACCCTTGATGCACCAATTCTTTCCTATCGACTGTGCCAAAAAGTGTGGATGGTTAAACACAAGCCTTCACCACTATAAACAAATCACTGTGTGGATATTCATTGTATAAACACTCATACGTTGAAATCGACGAGAGAGTCCATCAAACTATATTACTACATATGTATATATATATATATGTATTTACCAACCAATCCACCTGGACAGGATGCGACGCAAGGTGAATATTTAAAGAGGAGTTTAACAGATTTGAATTGAGAGTTTTCCTTTTCCTAGACAGATTGCTCTTCGAAGGTTAAAGAACCCAGTCTAGTCTTTCTCCCTCCATAGCTGGAGGGAGAATCGTTGGATGCTAAGAACGCCTTTCTAATCTTGAGAAGTGTGCAGTCGGATGATAGAGGAGAAGCTCATTCTATCGAGTGCTCATTCTATCGCGAGCCCTAAAAGCTTACTCTCGGGTGCAAACTGACCTCTCTGACACCCGGCCGTTCTAGCATAAAGCCTTATATCGATTATTAATGAGGGGGTTCGTTGTGACGAGGATCACTTCGGATAATGATGACCAGTCTTCCATCCCATTCACTTCTACCGTCTTTTGCCAAATTTGTATTTTGACGATACAATAGATAATGCAATTAATACGAACGAAACCGGTAAGTCAGCTGTCATATTTCTTGAATATTAGCCCATCGAATTCTTAGTTTCCCTATTATTTCATGCTTAAAAAACATTTATTTTTTATGACCTTGTCATCAAATACGTCAAGCATACGCGGAACCCTTACAATTTTAACACACACACACACACACACACACACACACACACACAACATATATATATATATATATATATATATATATATAAAGATAAATCTAATGAGTCAGATAAACCTACTAAAGTTTCGCTTAGTGCTCTTCAGGGCTAAGATCCGACTCTTAGTCGGATCTTAGTCCTGAGGAGGACTAAGCGAAACTTTTAGTAGGTTTATCTGACTCATTAGATTTATCTTTATTATTTACTCTACTTAGGTATTGAGCACTTTTTACTTATTAACTTTAGTTTTCTGGCGGTTTTGTATGAATATATATATATATATATATATATATATATATATATATATATAAATTGTTTTTTTTCTTTTGGCCAAATATTGTACCAATAGATTATTTTTGGTTGGTACGATTATCTTATTAAAAAAAATTTTCTCCCCGGGTGATGTTTGGTAGTATATTTTTACAATCAAACTATTTGCTGGGTTTTTTCTCACCGCAAGGATTTACCAACAAGTTTGGTATATTAAATATACTTGCAAATATATGCACCCTCCGGGTGCAAGTATTTAAGTTTTAATGTAATGAAATATCGTATTAAATTAGAAAGTCTAATAAGAATGCAGATAAAAAGATTTGAAATAGAGTGGGGGTATAATAGAAAAATAGAAATGAAACTTACTCTTCCATCACTCCCGTCTTTCATTGCTGAATCTTACTTAACTATTTAGTTAAATTAGGAAATAGAGAATAAAATTACACTTATTTTTTCTTGTTAATGGATTTCATTTAAGATTCATTGGAGAGATTTTTGCTTATATTCATTAAAATAAAACCAAACAGTTAGAAATCAATAATACTAAGCACATATTTAATAAAATCACATTTTTAATATCAATATGCAAATTAGCCTTCCCATTCACACTGTAAACCGCTATTTTTTTTGTATATATAAATACAATAGCATGTTATTAGTATGTAGATATGGACGACACTAATAAAAAGGTGAAGCAATTTTATTAATAATTGAGGTTTAAATATAAATAAAAGCATGAAGAATATGATGTAAATTACTATGTTAATTGTGACTTGATTAGTAATATAGTTTCGGTTACAGACAGAAAAACACACAATCTCCATTATAATAAGATATATATATATATATATATATATATATATATATATATATATATATATATAAAGATGCTTATCCAATTCAGTTAATATTATGATAAACCTGAGATATAGATAAGTGTGAATTGTTCTGTCGGAAGATGAGATACAAAGAATGAAATGACCGGAAGGAAGTGTAAATTAACAGCCTCTCGACTGATCCCGAAATAGAATCAATTTTGCATGTCTAAAATTAAACATTGTTCTGCACCACACACAAAAAAATACAACAAAAAATAAACAAGGAAAGTTTTTGGGTGCAATTTGTTATATATAAAATATGTGAATATTAGACGTTGTTTATTTTTGCGGCCATGTTCGGACGAGTTGCTGGTCCAGATAATAAAGCTAATTAGAATGAAATTCTCTCATAGCATTTGATTAAGTCGGCGATTGGAGAAAGAAACGTCTGGTGATATTGCGCAAAAAATATTCATAAAGGAATAAACAAATAATTGAAATCCAATCTTGGTTAAATCACTTTTGTCTGTATTCAATGGCAGGTAACTCGGCCAGCAGAAATTACCTGCTTAAGCGACCTCTAGTGTCAGAAACCTCTTTTTATGTATTATCTACCCTTACAATTTTGGTTACATGGTTATTATAAACGTGTAATCGGCGTGTCCATCTAATCCTTGCATTGTGCATAAATGTCGCATGTTGCTTAGCAAGAAATATTAATCGTATAATTATATACAAGGTCGCCGTTTTTTGGGGGTTTTTTTTGCAGATAGACATTATAATTGTATGTTTCATTTGTTGTATTTTGAACAGATTGTCCGTTTTTTTTGGCCTTAACCCATTTTTTCCCATTTGATATGGATGAAATCATAAAGAGAAGAAAGTTCTGCTTATGACAATATTGTAGCGGGAACTATGCAACCGACGAGTGAGATGGTTTATTGGTTTTGCAACCCATCTCGGGTTATTTTATGCCGATAAGTTTGGGAGTTGGGTTCATAGTCCATTTAGATTTACATTTTTTGAGTAGTTGTGTCTTAAAAGTTTTGTTGTTTTTTTTTGGGGGGGTGGGGGGGGGCTCCTCACAGTTATGTATAAAGTATTCCTATCTACAACAAATAATTTGCATTCAGATGTATAATTTCAAGTATTCTTATATGATACTTATAATTGTACAATTTCAAAGAATTATTTCTATTCAATAATATACGTTTGTTTGCATAGAGTTATATGGTGTCAAATAACCAATAATAATCCTTGCTAAATAATTATAGTCTCAATTAAGTGTTATTAATGCAAATACAATTACAGTTATGTTACATCAAGTACTCCTATTGAATACGATTTTTTTTATAGTTTAAATGAAAGGAAGAAGCACATATGAAATGTCGCCAACCTCGTAGTGGGAGGAGAAGTGGTACCGACAAGTGATTTATTTTATAGAGAGATATCACAGCAAACCAGAAATAAGAAACCTTGTGGGAATGGAGAAAAAAAGATAAAATCCAATCGAAAATAGAAGTCCATTCATTTGTTTCGGTGACGTGCTAGCAGGATGGATTTAACAAGGAACGCTAGAAAAAGGTCGTGAGAAATGTAAAAGAAAAAGAGAATTGGTGCAAGGAATACCACAAACCCAATCAACGACCGAGCTGAGGCTTTTCTGGTAACAGTGTTCAATCTCCTAGATCAGCTGTGTTCAATAATACTGAAGAGTCTGATCTAGTCTGGTTGATTTAATGCACACATGAATACCCAGAGTCAGATATTAATACTACCGTGTGCATCAAGTAGGCTTGATATGCGCTTGGATACATGTGTGTGTCTTTCGCGATAAACGGTTCGTTAACGAACCGTTTATCGCAAAAGACACACACTTGTAATCGACTGCAATTAATCAATATCTTGATTAATCCAGTGGATTTAACCCTGAAGATCCTTACGGCGAAACTCGAGTAGGTTATCTCTTGTACCTATATTGCAATATATATATATATATATATATATATATATATATATATATATTACTTATTTATATATGTATATGCTTCCAACTTGGTAGAGCTCTGTAGAAGGGACATTAATTGAAAATTCACCGCTTGGCGTATAGCTGAACTTCGACTTGTTTACAAAAGTCTAAGAGACCTCTGGTGTTAATAAAATCATTCCTCGTAGGAATGTATCAATTAATTGTTCACTTAAAATTGACAGCCGCTAATAGCCGAATGGGTAAGAGATTTGGCAGACGAAAATTCAGTCAGGTTTCGATCCCGGCCAGTGGTAGCTGTTAAAAGTCAAGCTACACTAATGAGAAGTAAACTTCGAAACATGTGTATGTGGGTAATTTATTTATATAGATATATATATAAAGTTTTTAAGGATTTATTTTAATCTTTGGAGTCAGGTGACTTAACAAGAATTAGTATTCATGCCTACATTTGAATATGATTTCCGATCGTTTGTTAAGAATTTTGTTTTGTTCTGGGAAAGTTATGGTTATTTTTCTTCTAACTTAGATATACATGCTCTATCAATGATATTGAGCACTCTTTACTCATAAATATTGCAAATTATATTATATATATATATATATATATAATATATATATATATATATATATATATATATTTCACCAGTGGTTCACCGTAATTAGAATGAGAATGAATTTATTGCCTAATACAATATCCTGCAGGGAAAGGAGAAGAATTTCTTTATATTTTTTTTTCCATAACCTATGTCGGTTTTACAATATATCCACTTATCTCAGTATATTATTACTCAACGAACTTAAAAAGATGTTGAATTGACCGGTAGAGGTATGAAAGGATTTTCACTCTCGTCTCTCTCGGCGGAATTATATTCTGATCACTCTAGTCCACTAGTGAAGCATGTCAATCTTATTTTCCAAACCATTTTTGTTTTTATATAGTCTACTTTCATTCCAAATGTTATACTCACACACTTACGCGCACTCACAAACACACACACATACACGCGCCTACAAACAAGAATTCTTTCAAACTTTAACTGTCTCATTACTACGTTATAGCTGCACTAGTTGGACTAACGAAACGATTGGAAAGAAAGAACTGCACAAAGGTGCTGCCTGCTGACCTGAAACAAATCCTGGAAGCAGTACCCCACAAAACCAACCTATACGGCCACTTAACTCCTATCCCAGAGAGTTATGGGAATTTTACTGTCAGCACGATCTGATGTGATGATATTAATTCCAGCTACGAATATATCCCCCTTATAGTCTCTTATTGCTGCCTGCAAGTATACACCAGTTCCACAGTGCATATATGCTTGCTGTCACTCACTACTTCAGTTTTGTAGTAAATTTATATATATATATATATATATATATATATATATATATATATATATATATATATATATATATAAACTTTGAAATAAGTCAACATGTTCTCAAATGCTTATAATTTTCCGCCTATCCTCCACTATACCCCTCCCCTTCTCACAACTTGTGCCCCCCTCCCACAAAAAAAATCACTACTGCATTGTTCGCTTGAACCACTAGCATTCCTACAACCTCCCACTACCAATTGTTATTACCCCCCACTTCTAATTCCTTGCTACTACTCGTTCCCCTTAAAAACGAGACACGAAACCATACCATCGTTTCCTACCTGATGATGGCAAACTGTATTGCTGAAAGCGCTCGTATCGAAACCTTTGGTGGACTGTTACACCAGTTCCACCCCGACACCAAAAAGATGGCCCGAAAATTAGAAAGGATCAACCAAAAACTTGTCCGACAAGAATTGTCTGTACAGTTCAACAAAACTTATATATATATATATATATTATATATATATATATATATATATATAATATATATATACCAAGCGTGTTGGTAGATCCTTGCGGAGAGAAAAAACCCAGCAGAGAGTTTGATTGTAAAAATATACTACCAAACATCAACCAGGAAGAAAAAAATTTTTGAAAAAAAGAAAAGACCAAAATATTCGTACCAACAAAAATAATCTATTGGTATAGTATTTGGCCAAAAGAAAAAACAATTTATATGTATATATATGTATATAAGATATATATATATTCATATAACCGCTAGGAGAAGCTAATCTGTAAAAAGTGCTCGATACCTAAGTAGAGCCAAGTAATAAAGATAATCTACTGAGTCAGACGAACCTACTATTAGTTTCGCATAAAGCTCTTCAGGGCTAAAATCTGACTCTGAGTCAGATTTTAGCCCTGAAGAGCTTTATGCGAAACTAATAGTAGGTTCGTCTGACTCAGTAGATTATCATATATATATATATATATATATATATATATATATATAGAGAGAGAGAGAGAGAGAGAGAGATTCTTAATGTGAATTGAATAAAAATATTAAAATTATTTTACATGAACTGGAATTTTTTCTTCTGTTAATTTTATTCATTTCAATCCCAATCATTATTCATCATTTGTAAAAAGGATTGGAAGTGTTTTTCCTTTTTGTGTCTGATGATATATATATATATATATATATATATATATATATATATATATATATATACACCTTGGCATATGGTTATTAGCTGAGTTTTTATAGGAAAAGAATAAAGTTTAATCATCTAAGTGGTAAATATTCAACACTGGATTAAGTGCATTGACAAGAAAAAACCTGACTCATTGGGTCACCTCTGGGTAGATAATTGTGATCAGAAAAAAAGTTAATTTGCAAAACGAATTAAATTTTTTTAAATAAATACGATCGGAAAAAAAAAAATGGCAAAATCATTTTGCTAAAATTTGCAATTATGTCAAAAACTGACCCGTCTTATATATAAGCCAGCCGTTAGCTGCTGAATATTAACATACTCATAAAGTGAGAAGTTCGATCTACAGCTCACACTCTCGAATCTCTCTCTCTTTACACACAGAGAGAAAACTAACATATATAAGTACTTAATCCAGATATATGACAGGCAGAATGTGAGTTTTTGACTTATTTGCAAATTACGACTAATTGTAATAAAAAAGTGATTTTTTTTCAAACATAACTTAATTTCGAAACTAAGGAATATTTCGGGATGTATTTTGTGTCATTAAACTAAATAGGAAAAAGCCTTTAGCAAACAATCATTGAATCAGTCAGCTTTAGTATAATAATAGATAAGTATGTTTGTGTATGTGAGGGTGCATCATTCAGCATCAATATGTTCGTACCTTGGCATATGGTTATTAGCTGAGTTTTTATATGAAATGAATGAAGTTTAATCATCTAAGTGGTAAATATTCAACACTGGATTAAGTGCATTGACAAGTAATAAGATTAAGTTGAGGAATAATTTCGTGTAAAATAAATGCTTTTCTCATTATTAAGCCAGTGTCATATTGAATTACCTGCATATACAGAGAGAGAGAGAGAGGGGGGGGAAGAGAGAGAGAGAGAGAGAGAACAAAATATGCCTTAAACATAATACATATTATTAAATAAATACTCTTATTTATTAAATATGGTAATTTCTCGTCTGCGTTTTGTTTTCCTTATTTCAAAATCTTCAACTGACAATAAAAAGGTAGAATTGCATGTCTAAAAGTATTAGTTGTCATTAAAAAAAACCTTTTTTTTTCTACTTTAAATTCATTTCAGGACATTTTTGTTATTGTTGTGTTGTCTTTCTTTCAATCATTTGTTATTATTTTAGTCGACATGATTGTTTGAGCGGAACAATGCTCGGTGCTCGTGGCGTGAATAACAGTTCAGGACTTTGCCACATGGCGGCGCTGCGAGCAACGAGTGTCGCCGTTTAAGGAGACAAACTCATATTTCACATTCCGTATAAATTCATATCTCTATTTTGACGGGTGAATAGGAAAGAGGGTAAAGAAATGATGACGATGAAAGAAGAAGAAGAAGAAGAAGAAGAAGAAGAAGAAGAAGAAGAAGAAGAAGAAGAAGAAGAAGAAGAAGAAGAAGAAGAAGAAGAAGAAGAAGAAGAAGAAGAAGAAGAAGAAGAAGAAGAAGAAGAAGAAGAAGAAGAAGAAGAAGAAGAAGAAGAAGAAGAAGAAGAAGAAGAAGATGAAAGAAGAAGAAGAAGAAGAAATGAAAGAAGAAGAAGAAGAAGAAGAAGAAGAAGAAAGAAGAAGAAGAAGAAGAAGAAGAAGAAGAAGATGAAAAGAAGAAGAAGAAGAAGAAGAAGATGAAGAAGAAGAAGAAGAAGAAGAAGAAGAAGAAGAAGAAGAAGAAGAAGAAGAAGAGAAGAAGAAGAAGAAGAAGAAGAAGAAGAAGAAGAAGAAGAAGAAGAAGAAGAAGAAGAAGAAGAAGAAGAAGAAGAAGAAGAAGAAGAAGAAGAAGAAGAAGAAGAAGAAGAAGAAGAAGAAGAAGAAGAAGAAGAAGAAGAAGAAGAAGAAAGAAGAATAAACGTTTTGGATTTTTTTATATGTAAGTGAATGTCGAACAAAAAAAAAACAAAAAACAAAACACCCCAAGTTGGTTGTTTACTTTCAAGTGACACCGCTTCGGCTACAGACTTCAATCGTAGCTGGGTTGGTTTTTCAGCAATCACCGGTAGCAAGTTTTGAGGCAGGAGACCGGGACGGTCTTTCTCATAAATTACCAAAGCAGCTGTACGGCCACTTACCTCCTATCACACAAACCATCCAAATAAGACGATTAAGACACACTGGTCACTGCTGAAGAATTAAGGTAGAACTGATCAGTGAAGTTCGCCTGTGGACACCTACACATGGAAACACTTAAGTAGACTTACATCGATCAGGTCTTCGCGAATACTAGATGTTGTGAAGAGGACATGTGAGGAGCGATGACCGATAGGTCACGGGTAGCGAGGTAGAGAGTCATAGGAATCCGTGCTATCATCTTAATCTGATGATGATAATGATAAGCAATCATGTTTTAACAGTTTTTTTTTATGAGGGTAGAGTGTGTAGCAAATTAGATAATGAGGAACTGTAACTTGAAATTGTAACAGTCTTCTGGGTGATAAAAGATTAATGCTGAAATAATTCATAAATAAGACATGCAAATAGTAAACAAATAACAGGAGGTTGAGTTGAACAGGCGTTGTCTTTCTGTGTATTGACATATTTTTGGCAATAATCAAAAATTTACAAACACGTTTTCGAGTGTGAATTAATTTTCTATGTACGGTGAAACCTCGGTTCTTCTTGAACATAATTTGTTCCAAACTTATGTTCGAAAACCGATTTGTTTCAAAACTGAAACAATATTTCTCATTAATGAAATAAAATAAATTGTGTTTCCAAGTTAATTTCACTCTTTATTCAAACAACAGAATGGTCATGGTGTAATGGATACTTTAGTTGCTTGACTTATTTGTTAGGATTGGGGATACTTACTTACTCGTTTAAATCGTGAAACCGATAAAAAGGGGCTTTTTTTAGCCTTGGACAAGGAAAAGTCCAATACAAAAGCTCCGCTGTCGAGTGGCTTTACCTCATCCCAAATAAAGGTTAGGGGAATAAACTTTGAATACAAATCAGGAGTCGGAGTCCCTAAGGTAG
The DNA here is from genome assembly GCA_023376005.1 of Doryteuthis pealeii. Classification (NCBI taxonomy): domain Eukaryota; kingdom Metazoa; phylum Mollusca; class Cephalopoda; order Myopsida; family Loliginidae; genus Doryteuthis; species Doryteuthis pealeii. Next base: position 134,483,822 of record CM042142.1, on the reverse strand, counting down.
TAGGATGCTGAAATCCAGTGCTACCCAGCAACTACTGCAACACTTCCGCTGTCAAACTGCATTTGATTTTTGCCTTTTCTTTGGATCACAGCGGCAGTGTGAAGAGGGGGGGGATTTGCTGCTTGGGCAACAACTCATCCTCCATATGAACCCGCCTAGGCTACGTAGTTCCAATTTAAAAAATGGACACTACTCCATCGTCTCTCACAGACAGAAGGGTGCTAACAACTGAAAAAAGAAAGAAAAAAGAAAGAAAAAAGAAGAGCCAACCCAAGAGAGGAAAGTGTTGGGAAAAAAAGGGAAGAAAATTGGCGAATCATTTATTTTGTCCGTTTTTCCTTTTTGTGCAATTGTTGAACTGAAAATCATTTTTTGAATTTTGAATTTTTTTCTAGACGTTGAATTCTATTTTCTTTCGTATTGTTTCTGTGGGGAAAAATATGGAGGTGGGTACAGAGACATGGCCGCAGCTTTTCTCGAGGTATGTTTCACCAGTTCAGACTGCGGATTGTTATGACGTCCATTCTCTTTTGAGAGATGAACTGGACTGTTGAACTGGAAGCTCGATTGACAGAATGGAGCCTGGACCCGAGGAAAGTGAATTTCATTTTTCGAAGGTTCGGTCGTCCAAACATAGACCTCTTCGCAACGAGCAGGATGCGACACAAGGTCAATTTCTTAAGCGGAGTTTAACAGTTTTGAATTCAGGGTTTTCCTTCTCCTAGACTGGTTGCCAAACCAAATTTAAAGAGCCAAGTCTGCCCTACTATTTACCCATAGCCGGAGGGATAGTAGTTGGATTTATACCTTTCCCAAGGGTATTAGCGTTATGTGAAACGCAAACAGCCTTGTCCAGGATTTGAACTCGGATCAACGAGTTCATTTCATACGACTCTAATCATCACACCACGCATCTGTATACAATATACATAAATATGTTTCGCATTCATTTTTGAAAAATTGCTTATTTGTGTCTCAGTTCTGAATTCCTTTGACAATTAAACTCTGTAAAAATTCGTGAAATTCAAAACTGATATTTTAGTCCAGCTGTTTGAATAGCATTAAAATATATAAAGTCTGTTTTCTGTGAATATCAGACTTTTACTCTCTTGGTAGAGAATAGCTGGTCCCAGTTCAAATCCTGAATGAGATTGTTTCAATTCACCGCTAATGCTCTTGGGCTTGCTATGAAACTCTCTTCTTTATCCAGTTTATGATAAATAGTAATCTTTAAGTCCTTATAAGGCAACCGGCCTAAATTCACGGGGTGTGGGGCAAACAGCAGCATACACATCAAGGACTATACCATTTTTGTTTTCAGTCGTGAGAAAATTAAAACAGCCAACATAATACAACACTTGTCAAACATTTTGGAATCATTTTTTAAATTAATCAGTAAACAACCTAATAACAGATAAGACGCAAAACATCTTTTTTAAAAGCTGAACATTTTAGCTTCATAAAATATTCCTTATAGATTAAATTATCTAAATTAATGGTGTAATTTTCCCAAGTCATGCTGAGGAAAATATTATGGAATAAACCAATGTTGAGGAAATAATTATGGAATTCATTGAAAAAAAAATGGAATTAATACTTATTTGCCCCCCCCCCTCCCCCATGGATTTCCCTAATTTAAAGCAATTTTCTTTTTATCAAAGGTGTTTCAACTTTCCTGAAATGCAATTAATAAATCTTCTTTGGTGAATTGAGCTTTTTCAAAGTCGATTTTGTTTTAAATTTACATAATAAATTTTCAATTGGATTTATATCCGGATTGTTTGCTGGTCATTTCATTGATTTTAAATGCCTTTAAGAGTATTTACGAGCTTCGAAGGAGCTCTTATTTCTCCGTAGTGGTGGGCAAATTGTCGGATAAAGAAGACAAACACACAATGGAAATTTAATACATGTATTGACAAATAATACAAGAACTTGTTGCAAATTTTATTAGTATTTGCTACAAGACTTGTCTGAGTTAAGTAATGTTCTTGGAGTAGTGGTGATAACAGGGGTATTCTGTTCGTTGGTAGGAAATGTTGATAGGACGCTTCTTCGGACGTTTCTCGTTCTTCCTCGGTAACCGGTTCGGTGATAGGTGATGGGGGATGCTATTTTAGAAGCTTCTCGCCCGGGTTAACAGTTCCTTTAAATGACGGTGAATGGGCCCTTTTCAAGTAGACTATTTGGTCTTCGTGCTTTCTGTAGTGTGCTATTGTGACAGCCTTGTAGTCTGCGGACACAATGCCTTCGAAAGTGTGCTGTGAAAATATGCCTCCGTCCAGGTCAACGGTCAGTAGATAAGTTAACCCTGTTTTTGGGCTGAGTGATGAATGAAGTGTAGGGACCGCTATTTACGCAACTACCCTCAGTGAGTGCTCCGTGATAAGTAAAGTTTTTGGTTTTGGCACTAACATACGATGTTGGTGATTCGCCCCCTAGCGGCAAGGGGAGATAATTAACTATGGAATGTCCAATACCTTTTCGAAAGAAAAACAAAACTTTGTTCTTTGATAACGTACATTATTGTCCTGATAAATGACTTCATCATCAGCGCAAGGATATCAATTTAATAAAAATGTTTTTCTTTGACATTTCGTCATAAAAGTTTGAATACATTTATCAATTTAACAAAATGATATAATCTGCTTAATTTCAAGGTATGAGGTAAACGGGGAAAATTGAAATCACTCCGGCCTATGAGGCTAGAGTTTCTTCGATTGTATCACTATATCTGCTTATCACACTTTCATAGTAAATTCATATCTATCTACCTATCTATCTATGTATTTATCTATCTTTGTCTCTTTATATCTATCCTTATATCTACATATCACCAAATCTGGGAATACCTACCAATCTCTGTTCATATGTATATATTATTATTTGCTTTCTTCATCTCCCTCTCCCTCTACTTCTCTCTCTCTCTCTCTCTCTCTCTCTCTCTCTCTCTCTCTCTCTCTCTCTCTCTCTCTCTCTCTCTCTCTCTCTCTCTCTCTCTCTCTCTCACACACACACACACACACCCCCCCTCTCTCTCTCTCTCTCTCTCTCTCTCTCTCTCTCTCTCTCTCTCTCTCTCCTTCTTTCTTTTTTTCTTTCCTTCTCTTTGAAGCTACTCTTATAGTTGATTCTGATGGCCCCACCCCCAACCACCTTCCCGCTTCCGTTTGTGTGTATCACTTTCTCACCTCACCCCCCGCCCCCTTAACACTTGCCGTATCACCAATCACCTTATTCTCACCCTTATTCTCAACCGCGACAAAGACCTCCCCCTCGCCCCCGCTATTCCCTCCCACCTCCCACAAGTTGCATTGTCCCCGAAGGACATCGACAACAGAAATGATGAATATGCGACCAACAACAATGGAGCGACTCTCGTGATGTCACCAAAATGAAACAACAAAAAATTCCCGCCACAAATCACAAAACGACAATTTGAAGTCTTCTTTTTTTTATCGTCAATTTCTTATTATCCAATCTTTTTTTTTTTTTAATTCTTTCTCGTAAACTCATATAAATATATAACGATACGTCTATGTGTATGCGTGCTCACAAACAGTTTGAAATATACATACATGCATAGATAGATAGATAGATAGATAGATAGATAGATATAACCATTCAAATTTTAGTACTCAACACAAAACAAAATCGACCGAATGACATCTCTTAACTTGGAAGACTTGCGAGGTGAGCTCTCGTAAGTCAAAGTAACACTATATATATATATATATATATATATATATATATATATATATATATATATATATATATATTGATCTGAAGATCAGATAGGCGAGAAACTGTCTGTAACCAGACACCTTGACTCCATGTCTACGCTACCTTAACTTATAAACTTATATATATATATATATATATATATATATATATAGTAATGCGATCGTTTCGTCATTAGCACATCCGCTACGTGTTTGTCGGTCAGCGACATAATGTATATCTTAGTGTAACAATTTTTGAAAGAAGACATATTTCAAATTCAAAAATCTTGTACGCTTTTTGAAACATCAATGTTTTCGTTTTGAATTCAGATATTTTCAGCTTCTCTCTCGATGACTCCGAAATAAAAAAAGATGATTTTTATAAATCGAAATATTGTTCAATATTAGCTATGAATATGATATAAAATATTTTCATTTTAACTGCATTGTCTGTTTTCATATCCTTTTATCTATACTTACACCGTCGGATTCATTTCTTTTCTCTTAACTTATATATATATATATATATATATATATATATATATATATATATATATATATATATATATATATATATATATATATATATATATATATATATATATATATATATATATTTTTGAAAGGAAATTTTGTCTGTGATTTTGAATCGTTACCGAAAGTTCCTTTTGAAAAAGTTTCGGTCAAAAGGGCCCTAAAATCCCCCCCTCTCTCTCTCTCTCTCTCTCTCTCTCTCTCTCTCTCTCTCTCTCTCTCTCTCTCTCTCTCTCTCTCTCTCTCTCTGAAAGGACATTTCCAATTTTCAAAATATCTTTCTTTTGCATGAGAAACCGATTTACCAATATAAATCAACGAAGAGTAATCGTCATTGTATTGGATCCATGGCGTTTTATACTAAAGACTTTCTCACGGTGCAGCTAAGAGCCAAAACTGGAAGCCTATTTCAAAACATTTATGAGCGACACATTTTAGTTTGGGTTTGAGATTTTACGAGTTCCTTTATGTAGTCTGCTTAAGAAATTCAAAGAAAGAATTTCTTTTACACTTGGAATAACTTTTACCATTATTCAATTGAAGTAAGTATAAAATATATCTATTTTATATCCTTTGGACTTAACTATATTATTTTACGTCGCTCTCAAACGTTTTGAAATAAACCTCTAGTTTTTGGCTCTTAGCTCCACCTTGAAAAGACCTTTAGTATAGAACGCTATGATTGGATCTCGTATTATAAATTTGATCTATTTTGTATATTCCTATGAAATTAAATGCTGTTAAATTTTGATTTGAGATACTAATTGTTTTCTGGTGTAATAATACAAATGAGGAACGATTTTGTTGAACATAAAACTCTTATCTCCATCAAATAAGCAAAGAAACCCAAACGCAATTGATTCGTGAAATTTGAAGTATACATATACATTTTTGAAGCCCAATTTATATATTACGATATGTAGTAAATGTAGTATGATGGACCTTCTCGTCGATTTCGACGTAGGAGTGTTCATACAATGAACATCCACACAGTGATTTGTTTATAGTGGTGAAGGCTTGAGTTGGACCATCCACACTTTTTGGCACAGTCGATAGGAAAGAATTGGTGCATCAAGGGTTGCCACAAACCCAATCAACGACCGACCTCAGGAATTTGGAATTCAGAGTTATCCCTCTCCTAAACTGGTTACCTACCCAAGGCTGAAGGGTCCAGTCTGCCCTACTATTTAACCCATAGCTGGAGGGAGAATATATGGATTCATACCTTTCCCAAGTAAATGTAGTAAATGTATTGTTTCTACTACATTACTAATCTATTATTTGTTATGATTAGAGATTTATTTGCTTCCAAAACCAATTAACATTCGGGAATATAGGGAAGGATTTTAATCAATGCGGAGTTTTCATCTACTTGCAGTATGTTAAATGGAAGCGCTTGGTGTAATGGTTAAAGTCATGGGAAATGGACTCGTCGCACCGAGTTCAAATCCTGGATGTGGTAATTGCATTTCATTTAGCGCTAATGCCCTTGGGAAAGATATGAATCCTACTCTCCCTCCAGCTATGGATAAATAGTAGGGCAGACTGGGCTCATTAACCTTGGTTAGGCAACCGGTCTAGGAGAATGAAAACTCTGAATTCAAACCTGTTGAACGCTTAAGAAATTGACCTGGTGTCACATCCTGCTCGTGCTGAGGGGTTGGTGAATATATATGTAGAAGTTATCCCCCAGATATCATAAAAACAATATAATACTCACCGTCGCAGTGTGATTCTAACTACCGTCGAGTTAGCAGAAAAGAACAACATGCAAGCTGTAACTTAAATACAGTCCTTGCATGCTGCTAGCATAGTGCAAAGGGATGGCTGAAGAGTGGGTACTTATCCATATATTTACTCACCCTGAAAACCATCACTTTCTATGATATCTTCTACAATATATAATCTATTTATCTATCTATATAACTTTTATGTCCGTCAATCTCAAAATGTGAAAGTACCCAAAATTTGAACGATGCAGTGCACATGGGAAAACTGTTAGCTTCATACATATCCTCAGTATTTATACGGATTTTATTATCCAAAACTGCAACATTCGGTCTGACCAGCTGTTGCTTTTCTTTCGTCTCAGATGAAGCATAAAAATTGCTAATTGCCAGAAGAAACGAGAATCAGTTGAAAATGAATATTATCTTAACATTTCTTTATTTGAAATTTACTTTACGATCATTGTCAAGTGTCATTCCATTGATAAATCATATAAATCGCTTTAGATAAATTAAACTAGAGTTAAATTATAGCCTCGTTATGAGAAGTATAAAGAGAACATACTAGGTGTATCCAAAAATTCGGCTGCTATTTATTTTTAAAACGAATCAAAGTTAATTAAATCGATTATTTAAAGTCAAATTTTTTTCGAGGTCGAAAAGTAGTAACATAATGAGCATCAGTAAAAAAAAGCAAAATAATATTACACATGTAATTTATTTTTGATACATTTAAAACGATTTTTTCGATCAATTTCGATCGCGTATGGCTCCTTAAAATCCGTGTTTAAAAAATAAATTGTAACATTCGCGATTGCAAAAAAAAAATTACCAAAAATCAGAGAATTATCCGATTTTAATGAAATTTTCAGTATTGATTTATCAATTAATTAATTTTATAATGCATCAGTTATTTCATTTCAAAACTTTAATTAGGTATTTCTGCTATGATAAATTGATATATAAAATTCATTTAAAATATGAGCAGCATTATTTTAAGTTTAAAATGCCATATTATTAGATTTAAAAAAATATTTTTTTTAAATAACTACTTTACTTTAGTATCAATAACCCAAATTCTTTGGTCGAAAACTGTATTGGAGATTTAGCGCCCCTTTTTTAAAAACTGAACAAATATTGATGTATATTTTTTCTTTTAAAAAAATAATAGCCAATTAATAGCCAATTATATAATCTAAAAAAAGAAATTTTACAAAATATATAATCTTGGAAACAATGGTTTAAACGGACTTTGTGCATTTTATATATATATATATATATATATATATATATATATATATATATAAGATTAACTTGGTCTGAAGATTACATAGGCAAGAAACTGTCAGTAACCAGGCTCCATTGACTCCATGTCCACGCTACTTTAATTTAAATATATATACGTATATATATATATATATATATATATATATATATATATATATATATATATATATATATATATATATAAAGAAAAAAATAGATAGAACTTCGCATTGTATTGTCCTCAATTAACGTTCTATTTAAAATGTATTTTTTAAAAATCTAATCAGTCAAATTCATTTATTCAGTATTTTTACATTAATAAACTGCCAGTCATCTTCAATGAACCGAAGTGTTTAATCTCGAAAATGCTCAGAAGAGCAATATTCTACCTCTTTTTACAGTTTTTTGAACTTCATAAATCAAGATATCCGCACAAATAAAATAGACAAAACTTTATAAAAAATGGAAGTAAAATATAATTCTCCGTGGAATTATCTTTAAAACATGTTAAACCAATTCAGTTGCATTTTCATTAAGTTGAGTCAAATTATCAAAATTATTGTGGGTGAGGGTTGGTGTATGACGACAAAATAATTAAAAAAAATGTCTACAAAATTTTGCGAAGAAAGGTCTTTTAAATGAAACGTCATCTTCCATTGCTTTAAATATAAAAATATATTAAATTCTAATAATTAGCTGATTTTGGCGGTGGGAATTAACATAAAAAACGGTACTCGTGCGTGTTTTGTATATGTCTAAGGTAAAATGTTTTAATATCTGTAATATTTGAATGAATAAATATTAAGCATTTTTATTATATTAAAGAAAAATTATTTATTCTAATGATTTTTAATGCAGAAAGTAATCAAGATTAATATTGTCCTTGTAAATAAATTTCATTTATTTATTTCGCAAATTAATATTTATTCAAATAAAGATATCAATTCAACACAAAAATTATGTTAAAAAAAGATAATATTTCAAATAATGTTTTGTTTTACATTCGTAAAAATTAGAAAAATTAAATATATAATTATTTTTTTACGTTAAACGGTTTGATTTTTAATTTTTTATATCGTCATCGTATTTTGTCGTAACTTTGCTTAAGATAAAGTATAAATGTTATGGTTTAAAATATAATTAAACATTATAATAAATAGTGTTTGTTCATTTTTATCTTTTTTACGATTAACGGTTTGATTTTCTTTCATTGTAGGAATGTAAAAAAAAAACGGACAAAAAAAGTGCGGAACCTTTTTTTTTAAATATTCTAAAACATTAATAAAAAATGCAAAATTAAAAAAGAAAAGAAAACAGATTTCTGTTTGACATAACAAACGTTTTTATTGTTTTAAACCATTTTCCGATTAATTTTTGCGATTTTTTTTATATGAGCAATGATTTTTTCATATGACAACAAATATTAGCATCATCGCCAGCAACAATAGTCAACACAAAAGGACAAAAAAATTGAAAATATGAAGGGAATGAAAAATTAGTTTTTTTTTATTGACCGAATTTGGAAGATAATAAATATAAAAAATCGAAAAATTAAACTTGAAAAACTTTTTTTTTAAAAAACGATTTCAGATTTTTTTAATTACTCTGATGTACATGAAATATAATCTTCTTTTTGATTATCAGAATAAATAATTCTATTATTTTTTCTGTTTAAATAGGGGGGGTAGTTTAAACTGAGATTTAAATTAATGTTCTCTTATAGCTGACTTTTTTTTTTCTTTACTTATCTGAAAATATAAATTTTAATTGTAGGAATGGACCGATTATAATATTAAATGAATTTTATTCATTTATTAGACATAAAAAATGTTCGACAAAAAAAATTATTAAAGCAGCTATCAGTAATAATTATTCTAATATTTTTAAAATTTTGATTTTTTCCTTAAAAGTAGTGATTATTGTTTAATGTTTTCCTATAAATTTTTTTAAGTTTTATTAAACTTAGATGATTCCTGGATTTTTGGCATCAGATTTAGTGAATTGGTACTATAAAAAAATTCTCTTTCTGGGTTACCATACTTTTCAAATATTTGGCAGGAAAAAATTTAAAATTCTAAGATTTGTATTTGTGAAAAAGTGGGATTGTTTTTCTGCGTGTTTTGAACAACAAAAAAAAGGATATTACAAGGATATAAAATATAAACATGCGAGTAATTTTTCTGTATATAATGTATTTAATGTTTGTTGTAATTGATTTTTATGAAGAAACTCTTATAACGGTTAAAAAAAATTAATACCGTGTTGTTTTAATTATGCAAAGTTGTTTACAAAAGCCGTAATCTTTGGCGAATTTAATGTTTAAAATATATTAAAAATTAATTAATTATGTAATATTATTTTGCTTTGTTTACTGATGTTCATTATGTGACTATATTTCGACTAAAAATAAAATCTAATTTTAAATAATCGATTTAATTACTTTTAATTCGTTTCTTTTTTTTATTGAAAAGGGGCGTGTTTAATTGGTTCTTAAATCTAAATAAAATTCAATAATTAATATTCAATTCATTTGTGGAACTCTTCACATTTCTTCATAAGAAAGAACAAAAGTTTTTCTTGACAGACGATATTTTCAAATTTAATAACCCACGAAGATTGATATGCCATTAAACAAAGAAATCAAACCAGAGACAAAATTTAAATTTAATACATTTTCGAAAATTATTGCTTTGCAATTTAGTTTTAATGGTTAAAAAAAAAAATTTTTCAAGAAAGATTTTTTTTAAAAGCAATTAAAAAAATCAAGAAAATATTCCAAACCCAGGAGTACCTTTTTTTTTTAAATATTACTTTAATTGTAAACAAAACAAAAAGAAATTGTAATATGAAAAATTCTATATTTTTGATTTTTGGTTCTTTTCATTGTAAAAACACGTTCTTAATTCTTAGCTTCTTTTTATCGTTACATTTTTATTGAGTGGAAAATAAAATAAACGAATACATTTTTATCACGGCAATTCAACAGGCAATTTAGAATTAGCTTTTAGAAAAATAAAATTAAGATGCAAAACACTCATGAATTTAGGGTTACATTTTTAAAATAATATTTACATGTAAAAAAAACAATTCCTAAAATAAATGAATAATATAATACGCGAATTCTTAGCTTCCTTTATCTTTAAATTTAATTTTAGTCATTGTAACTCAAAAAATGTTTGCAAAAAAGATATAAACTATTCATAGAATAAAGAAATATTTTTTATTTGAATTAATATGTAAAGTTTTCCACCAATAAATAAGAACATATGTTTAATCTTTAGCTTTTTATTGTCACATTTTTAGGGGTAAAAAGGGAAATAAATTAAGGAAATACATTTCTATCACATTATCACAAAAAGCAAATAAGAACTGAATTTAATCTTTTAAAAAGATTTTAGAAAAACAGAATTTTGTTTCAAAAAACTCACGGTTTTAAGGTTACATTAAAAAAATAATATTTTAAATGTAAGCAAAAAGAAATTTCTAAAATAAATGAACATTGTAATACGGGAATTCTTAGCGAATTTCTTTTTTCATATTTTTTCCGAAACTGCGGTTCAGCTATATGCTACGAGTTTGTAACAATATATATATATATATATACTAGTAGAAGTATCCGGTCCATGACAAGACAAAAATAATTTAGGTACACCATAGAGTGATAGTGAAAGGGTTTAATGGAAAATAATTCCATATCAAACTAAAAAAAGAAATTATATATATATATATATATATATATATATATATATATATATATATATATATATATATGATCTGAGTGATGAAAAATCAGTCGAGTTTCAATCCCGGCTTAAAGCAGTTTACAAAGTCTAGCCGCACTGAAGAGTCGTGGTACGTCGAAACAGGACTGTGTTTGTAGATGACTATATATATGCTCTCCATTCCTGGTGGATTGAGGTTTCTACAAGGGAAATTCACTAACGGCTGCAATTTACGTTGAAATTGCACACACACACACACACACACACACACACACACATATCGTTTCGTCTGTTTTGGTATTTAAGTGTCGACTTATAACTCAGAAAAGATAAGTCATTGAGCAATGAAATTGTGCATACACTTTCATATACTTATAATCAGGAAAAACTAGAAAATGTAGTTTTTGATTTTACTCATTAATTGATGTAATTGAATAATTAAATAACAATGGATTTGTATAACTCTTCACGGTTCTTTATAAGTAAGTACAAAAAAGAAATCCTGTCATATTCAAATATTATATATTCCATCAGCGGTAAATTTGTACTAATTGTAAAAATATCTGAATTGTTTTATAGAACTAAAAGAATCAGGAAAATAATTCAAACTAACGGTTATCTTTTTTTAAATGTCAACCAAAATTGAAATTATGACAAGAAAAAATTTACAATTTTTATAATTAGTTTTTTTTTATTGTAAGGAATCATTTCGATTTCTTAGGTTCTTTTTCTAATATTATAAAATGTGTCAATATTTTTAGGTGTGTATCATCATTGGTAGGTACTACCTATTATGTTTCATACCCACAAATAAAGACACATTTTAAATTCTTAGCTTCTTTGTAAAAAAGAATATTTTTTCATAGTAACACAACAGGCAATTAAGAACTGAATTTAGATTTTTGTCATATAAGGTCTTATTTCTTAGAAGATATATCAATTTCTAATCTTTGTAATTCAAAAAATTTCACTTTGAAAAAGGAAACTATTCATAGAATAAACGAATAATTTTTTTCTTTTTTCGATTCCTACGCGAAATATTCCACCTATAAATAAGGACATATGTTTATTCATGACTTTTTTATTGTTACATTTTATATGTAAAAAAGGAAATGAATTAAACGAATACGTTTTTATCAATTTAACTCAACAAGCAATTAAGAACTGAATTTGATTTTTTATCATATATACAAAAAAAAAAAGA
>CM042142.1:134456647-134469147 GCA_023376005.1 Doryteuthis pealeii | reverse complement strand
TTCTTTCTTACTTACTTTCTTTCCTTCCTTCCTTTCTTTCTTTCTTTCTTACTTTCTTTCTTTCTTTCTTTTACTTCTTCAGCCTTCTCTTCCTCTCTTGTGTTTAATCTTTTTTTTTCTTCTCGGTTTACTTTCGTTCTTTCTTTCTTTTCAGTTTTCTTTCTTTTTTTCTTTCTCAACATTCTCCTTCCCCTCTCTCTATCTATTTCTCTCTATCTCTTTTACGTTTCATCTCCCTTTTCTTCTTCTCCGACTCCTTTCTTTCTTCTAAGTCACCTTTCTTTCTCTCTTTCTTTCTTCACCCCCTCTCTCTCTCTCTCTCTCTCTCTCTCTCTCTCTCTCTCTCTCTCTCTCTCTCTCTCTCTCTCTCTCAGATATTTTATCCTCTTTTCCTTTTTGTCTTTTCTTTCTTTTATTTTCCCATCTCTCACCCACTCACTCTCTACGCATCCCCTCTCTCATTCTCTCTTTCTCTCTTTCTCCATGTATGTATGTACCTATCTATCTATCTATCTATCTATCTATCTATCTCACGTATTATCGTCCTTTTTCTTCTTTATTGTTTGTCTTTCAATAAAATGGCCTAAAGGTAAACAAGAAAAATAACAAAAACAAATTTCTACAAAACACGCAGAAAGAAAGCCGTAAAATTGAGACTTGTAAAAAAAAACACAGTTTTAAGTTAACGGAACAAAATCCGTGTGACGTGGCAAAAGGCGCCAATCGTTCGTGTCTTCTCGGCCAATAAATAAGAGCTATTTCTCATCTCATCCGTAAAACTTTCAGCAGTTTGCCTTTGGCCGTAACGTCAGCAACTCTGGTCCGCTCCACACACGCACGCACCTGTTGTAAAAGAAGAAAAAAATCTCTCTCTCTCTTTTTTTATTGCCAAAATGATTCGAATTGTTGTCTTTCTGGTTGCAGTTTCTTTACTGGGCGTTTCCCAAGGTAAGTGGAAAAAAAAAAACAATCGCTTCCTTTTGTTGTTCTTATAATTGTTGTCACTTTGCTCTTAGCTACACTTTTATTATCTCTGTTATATATATATATATATATATATATATATATTATATATATATATATATGTATATTTGTTTTGTCCCTTTTCTTTTCTATTCTTTGTTTTGACTCCTCTATCTCAAAGTCAGATGTCAAATTTTATCGAACAAAAATATGGGCGGAGAACTATTGTACATAATCCTTGTAATTAAAAAGTATTTAAAACGCCAGTTTTTTTTTTTATTCATTGCCCCCCCCCCCCCCCCATTTGCTTGTAGGCGACCAAGAAAAAGAATGAGAAAAACATAGAAGAGAACAAAAAATGGGAGGGAAATCAGTTTAGTTTCAGCAAAAAGAAAAAGAAAAGAATCGTTTCGAAAAACGTGAAAATGTCAAAGAAATTAAAATTAAATAAAAAAAAAAACACGCTTTAAAGTTTTTTTACCGAAGAAGCGAAAGAAAAAAAAGAACATTAAAATTGTACAATGTAGTCGTTTGTATTATTTGGATTATTCTGACTATTGGCCTCATCTTTATGGTTACCTACACAAAATTTCGGCCGATGTGTCCTCCGGCCTTCTTCAGGTGTTTCTTGTCGGACTCGGGAACCTTGATGTAGTCATTTTTTATCAAATTATAAAAAAGTTTTTGCTCTAAAAAGAAATCGTTTTTCTTTTCTTTAAGATTTGACTTTAGTTTTTGTTTTTACTGATATTTTTTTAAGTGACATTTTTCTCATCAATTCGTTCAACCAATTTGAACTTATTTAACCTCTTACCTACCAACCCTGAGTATTCTTGCTTTTACGCATTAAAGAAAGATCTTTGATTGATGTTAACAAAATGTCAATTATTCTTATGTTATTTTATGATGAGAGATTAGGGAATCACATTCGTTGTACTTTCCTATCTGCATTTTTGCGTAGTTTTTTTTTTTTAATTGAATATGAATACATTTTTTACAAATCTATTTGACCGATATATTAGACCTTAACAGTCACTACTACTCCCGGTCAGAGTGGACCTAGGAGTAATGACAATGAAGGGGTACTCCACACTCCTCAGATCTCCAGAACTGGAGCCTCACCATCAGATGCAGTTCCCAGAACACAATGATTTATGACTTAAGACGCCATCCATCAAGACGTTGGGCCCATCCATCAATGTAGCCATACACTAATGATTATCTCCTTCCCTCCGAGGGTAGAGTCGAATTTAGTGTTGGGTCCCTCAACATATGTATGAGTAGAGATTAAAATATGTATCCAGTTCTCTCTGTATTTCCTTTTGGGACTCATCGGTCACCAGAGATTGACCCCTGACCCCTCTAAATGCAGATTAACTTCATTTGGCACAAAGCAAAATCGAACTCACTAGCAATGGTCTGTGAGTTAAAAAAATATCTTAAGCAAATTTTCATTTGGATGATTTCATTTTCTTTTTATCCAATTAAAATTTTGCCCTGTTGGTGAGGCTTAGAATACGTTGACTATATCAATTGCCGAGAGATAAGACCCCACCCGCAAAAAAGAGTGTGGGGTCTTATATGGTATCACGTATTCCTATCTAAGACTAATGTTTATTAAACAGTTCGATTTGAATCATAAATGTACTACTACTCCGAGTCAGGGGTGGATCTGGAATAATTACAATGATGGGGTACTCCACGCTCCTCCAGAACTGAAGCCTCACCATCAAATTCAGTTAAGTGTTATAACTTTTGTGGGTTTAGTCAGTATATTCTAGGCCCCGTCGACACTCACTAACCCAGCTATGAATAAATAGTGTGTGGGGGGGGGAGGGGGCACACTTGGTTCTTTAACCAACTTTAAGGCAACTCCTATAGAAAGATACTCTGAATTTAAACCGGCAATACTATAAGTGTTCTTATGACGCATTCTGTCCGTAGCGGAGAGGTTGGGTAAACATATACAATTAGGCTCCCATCTATGTTTTAAATAGATAGGTTTAAAAATTAATTGTATTGAATAGAAATATTTGAAGTTAGTGTCAATTATTTGTATTAAGAATAATTACTTGAATCTATTATCATTTACTCATCATTACTACTAGTTACTTGAAACCATATAACTATGCGTGCAAATAAATGATTGTTATTAAATAGAAATAATTACTTGAAATCATGTAATTATTAGTTAGATAAGGATACTTGAAATCATAGAACTGTATGCAAGTTATTTGTATTAGATAGGAATACTTGATATCATATAATTGTGTGAAAAAAGCTCAATCAAAATAACTTAAAAAATAAAATACAAACGTACAATGAACGCAATTCCCAAACCTCTCGGCATGAAATAACTCTAGACTGCTAGACAATTCATCTGATGTAGGCAGTCTTTTAAAATATAGATACTTTAATGCAATATTTAGTGTATACAAAATCCCCCCCTCTAAAAATCCCATCGGGCTAATTAAAAAGTATGTATTCGCCCAACTCCTCCGCTATGCTACACAGTTAATTTTTTATGCGGAATAAAATTGGTTTTATTTAAGAGTTTTCCTTCTTCTAGACTGGTTGCCTAATTAGGCCTAAATAATCCAGTATCCTAATCAGGAAGTCATGAAATATGTAGATGAATTACGACATTGTCTTAAGCAAGAATGGAATAATGGCGACAGTGTGTTATCATCGTTAGGGGGTCCTCATTTGGGGTAATTTTATAGTTATTTACTAAGCTTAGATAAGATATAAACACTGAAGTATGGGGTACCAAGTGAGAATTGAACTCACAAACAATGGCCTGTTAACCATTACACTACGTGAGGCGCCACGGAGTCATTTTATACACGACGTCGACTTGATAAATTCTTCAAATGTAATAATGAGTATTAAGGATGACTGTAATTCAGCATGTTATTAATTTCGTAATTATCAACTAAAATTAAATATTTAAAAATTTTGATTAAAAAATGGACTGAATTTGTCTTTTGCTGGTTTGCTTTTTAATTTATTTTTGTTTTCTTATAATAAAAGTTTTTTGTTTTTTTTGAGCTGATTAAAAAGAAAAATTATTTATCTAATGTTTCCTACTACACATGCAATTAAGACACTTTGGATTCTTTTTTTTAATGGTGTATCAACCTTCGTGTGTTATTTAATGCCGAAGCCGTTCTGGTAGAAAAAAAAACAAAACAATAGTGGTACTATATAACCCAAAACTGGGGGGGATGCGATGAGGCTATACCTTCCCCAAGAGTATTAGTCAAAAGATGAACGTAATAGGACGACTGGAGTTCGAACTTGCTTCTTATGATGTCGCAGTCCAGCACGTTAGCCACTATACTACTGCAACTCCCGCACCTCACCCTCAAATACTTCTATGGAAAAAAGTAAAATAATAAAAATGGCTTATATGTTGATTCGGATCTTCCACTGGTCCCGTAAAGTTTGGATTGGGGTTACACTTTTATGTGATGTGTCTTCAGCAAGAATAGCCCATCCCTCTCCAGGTCTACAACTGGTTTTAATTAATTTATCTTCCTCCTTTACCAATTGTCATACGTAGATAAAAGAGCCCAGTATGTTCTTCTATTTATCCACAACCAGAGGGAGAATAGTTGGGTTCATACCTTTCCAAAAAGTATTAGTGCTATGTAAAATGCAAACAGCCTCGTTCAGGATTTGAACTTGAGTAACAGTCCACTTCTTATGTCTATAACCGTTACGCCATGACATTCGGATAAACTATACAATCGTCGATCAAATGATTGTATTTTGGCCAAATTGAATTGGATCTGTTGTCTTCTGTCAATAAATTTGTGGCAGTCGAATTAATATTTAAATTTCTTTCTTTTAAGAATTATTCAGGATCGAACGTGTTTCTTCCTTTCTCATCTCACCCACAGAACAAAACTTTGAACAGGCAACGTTAAGACGACAATCTTTGAGTCTTAGAGTTCATCTCGCACCCTTTTCAGATAAATTTCGACATTTCAAACGTAAACCGCGCCATGAAAAGAAAATAGGGAGGGAGAATAAAACAGAAATGATCTTGCTTGATAATAGGAAAAGAATTAATTGTATGATTCGCCTCAAAAGGAGACTTGTAAGAGTTGCATATATTTCTCGGTGTGGACGTCACAAAATCTATAATTCTAGTTGCCTAGCAACAAAGTAAAAATAAAGAATGTGTGTTACAAAGAGAAAATAAATAACCCATAAAAGTCTTTCTGGTTCACCCAAGAGAAAGACAATAGTTGAAATATTCTTCAGTTTAAAAGTTTCAAGCCTTTACGTTGTTTCTCTTGTTAGAAATGACAATATATTTTTCTCACGTTAATAACAAAAGTGTTTTTCCCTGATTCTGTTTCTCTCGCCAGAAACAAATTTCTAATATTATCTCTTTAATGTCGTCTTATTGTCTGGCGTTTGATCAACCTGGCGTCGCCCATTAAAATTCTGTTTACCGCGTCTTCCTCTCAATGGAAATTCAAAATATTACATTGTGTAACAAATAACATGTTCATTACTAGAGTGCAGGAGTGTCAAATTCAAGGGCTCAAGGGGTCCATTACGTAATGCGGGAGAGACACAACGGACCAAAATTGAAATGTGGCAAGACCTGATTTCCACCATATATAATGTATATTGGATATGGAAATTAATATAAAATATCAGAACAAATTTTCCGTTTAAAATTTTTTTAAATTCCATTTTCATTTTTGGTAAATTCCGTTTTTTTTATTTCATTGTATATTAAGGGTAACATGCAATGAATTCTACTATAAATATTATTAACTCAGAGAAAACAAAAGGCAAAATTCAAAGATTTATCACATTTATAGAAATAGAAGGTATAAATTCTGTTTATTCAACAATCCATTCAATATTCAAGAAAATATTTTCTATGATTTTTTATTTGTGCGTGTTGTCTGTCATCTCAGGTACACCTTCCTCATGCCAATATGAGTCGACAAATTTATTTCTTCTTACATTATAAAACAAAACATGTTCTGTGTGTGCATGTCAGATTTTTGTCATTTCAAGTACACCCTCAACATCAATAGCAATGGTGAAAAATATTACTTATCACGTTATAAAAAGAAATGTTCGTTTTTTATTGTTTGACTTCCTATAAACCCAATCATCCCCGCACCACAATATTTGAAACATTTAGATTTCAATAACATTGACATTGATGGGTTTTTTAATGTCTATAAAATTTGACTTTTAAACATCTTCACGAATATAAATCAATTCTTCCTTAGTTTTGCTCAAAAAGCAAGATCTAGTGATAATGAATGTGTATATATATTTATTTGTTGGTAATTGTTTTCTTTTCAGAGTTTCTTCTGGACATATATACATACATACACACCAACTGCCCTTTATATATGTATAGATTTAAGTTTTAATTATAACTTCAATTTACGAATCTAAAACATTTCAAAAATGTCCAAAGTGATTACATAGGTAAAATCATATTTCTGAAATTCTCAAAAACAAAAATATAATGAAGAATAAAAACTCACATATAAACAAATTATCAATCTTAAATCTAAACTTTTAAATAGTAAAATGAAAAAATAAAAATTATTTTATAAAGAATAAAATATGAATAATATTAGAGTAATATAAATTATGATAGAAAAATAAAAAAGAATTTAAAAAATTGAAATTCAAAATTTAAAAATAAAAAATACATACATATATATTTGTATGCATGTATATATATATATATATATATATATATATATATATATATATATATATAAGATAAATCTAATGAGTCAGACGAACCTACTAAAAGTTTCGCTTAATGCTCTTCAGGGCTAAGATCTTACTAAAGAGACTGGGAGCAAACGCATTAAATATAGTACTTACCACAGTGATTCAAATAAATCATTTAAATTAGCATAAACTAAAACGACCAATAGAAAAATATAAAAACTAAGAACACTATTAAATCGATATTTTATTATATTATATTTAAATTAGATTTTTTTTTAAATATTTTTATTTTTAAGTAAATTTGAATCTACTACATCAGTTCTAACTTAAAGTTTCGCTTAATGCTCTTCAGGGCTAAGATTTTTTTTCTCCCCGGTTGATGTTTGGTAGTATATTTTTACAATCAAACTATTTACTGGTTTTTTTTTTCTCACCGCGAGGATTTACCAGTAAGTTTGGTATATTATATATATATATATATGCATACATATATGCATGTGCATATATATGTACGTATTTATGTATATATATATGTGCGTTATGAACGGTCATAAGCATTTTTCTTGATACACATTTCCAACTCAAGTCATTGAAAAACAAAAACTCCTTTTCTCTTCTTTTTATTATATTGTCCTGAAGAAGGTTTTACATAAACCGAAAAGTTTAAGCGTCGACATAAACAACATAATAAATTCATCTTTTTGGGAAAACTTTGTTTTAATATATATATATATATATATATATATATATATATATATATATATATATATATATATGTGTGTGTGTGTGTGTGTGTGTGTGTGTGTGTGTGTACATATATGTTGTGACGCATGTAAATGGATTTAAGGACTCGATTTCGATATCTAGGTCGACGAGTTAACTTATTAATAAAATTTTATTTTTCTTAAATCAAAATAAAAACAGCTGTACTTCTTGGTCATAAGTTAAAAATGTCCTCAACTGTCACGTGACAATCGATTGTTGAGGCAGGCGCATTAACTGTTTGTCAAAATAAGTCCATATCCAGGAATCCGGGTTGCATCCTTGAATGTCCATCTAAACACCAGAAGAGGGTCGGTGGACACATCGACCGAAACGTTGAGCAGATAACAATAAAGATGAGGACAAGAGTCCGAATAATTCAAACAATACACATTATCTATGTCATAACTGTGAAGATATTCTGTTTGGTTTGATGAAAGGGAAACGTAAGGGCTTACCTTTCGGAATTCCTATGACCTGGCGGGAACCAAACAACCACACAATAAAATCCCATCCCTCTCCAGGTCTACAACTGATTTTAAATTCATTTTTCTTTCTCCTTTTCAAATTGTCATACGTAGATAAAAGAGCCCAGTATGCTCTTCTATTTATCCACAACCAGAGGGAGAATAGTTGGGTTCATACCTTTCCAAAAAGTATTAGTGCTATGTAAAATGCAAACAGCCTCGTTCAGGATTTGAACTTGAGTAACAGTCCACTTCTTATGTCTATAACCGTTACGCCATGACATTCGGATAAACTATACAATCGTCGATCAAATGATTGTATTTTGGCCAAATTGAATTGGATCTGTTGTCTGACTTCTATTTTTGTCTGCTCAATACAAAAGGTGTTGCTAAGAAAACAGACATAAAATCACTTATCCTAGAATCCCATCAGCAATTCTACCTACTTTGCATTCTGATGAGCTTCTAGTTCCAATTTTTATTGAGTTGTCTTCATCTGAAGAAGAGAGTATCGACAAAATTCAAGAGACTGACGATGTTACTCAAGAAATACTGACAGATTCCGACAATCCTTCTTCTGCTGCATCAAAGTCATCAACTCCTCGGCAGTTTAACCAGCCAAAACTGAATGACCTGCTGCATGATTTGGCTCTTTCCAAAAAAGGCAGCAGAAATTTCAGCTTCTAAACTAAAAGAAAAGTCTCTAGTGAACAAAACTAAAAAAAGTTTCATAATACCGAAATCGGGAAGAGGTTTTTGTAGATTTCTTTTAAAGAGGAGAATAAGTATGTCCTAATATCTTGTGTTTTCTCCAGGAATTAGGAATTCCATTATATAATCTAAATGAATGGAAATTATTCCTAGATAGTTCTAAGTGCAGTTCGATGTCTGTTCTATTACATAATAGCAATGTTTATGCAGCTTTGTCACTGGTATGTCAAATAAGTAATAAGAAAAAGTATAAAAATAAGAAAATAAAAATAAGATAAAAAAATGAAAGCATGAAGATTTGGGTTCGATCTTTGTGTCCAGATCAGATGTATTTCATTTTGGGTGGTTATGTATCCCTTATATTTAGTATTACGATCAGGTTACACCGAAGTTAAGCAGCGAAGAACCTGTTCATTACTTAACTGGGTGACCACTTAAGCAAAGCAGGTACTGTAAACAACCTGAGTCCTTTGTTTAGCAAAATGACTTGATCCGGCATTAAATAACCCGAAAAGGGTTGATATACCGTAAAACAATCAACCTCAGTATGTATCTAAATTATATTCAATTCAAAAACCTCAGAAACTTGAAATCTTAACTATTTTTTTTGTTTTTTTTTTTTTTCAAATTTTCATTTTGTCTTTTTTTAATTTTTTGATATTTTCATTTTTAATACTGTTATCATTATCATTATTATCATTAACTATTATTCCTTATTATAAACTTTTATTACAATTATCGCTATCATTATTGCTAATTCATTATATAGTTGTTATTATTATTATTAGTGATATTATTACTATTAAATTGACCTATCAGTTTTACTACTATTAAAAAAACCTCCTTAAAAAATATTATTTCTTCTCGATGCCAAACAGCCTCAAAAGAAGATAACAACAAAAAATGATCATTCAATTACATTTCTATTAAATTATTTTCAATTTTAATTTCATTTGAACTTTAATTTAGTCTTTATTTATTATTTATATCATTATTATTTCACTCCGTGAGAGTCTTTTTGCATTCGTCTAAGTTGGTTGTTCAATGGAGGCTGAGTGACAGCAAGTCTCCCTATGTCTTTGGGACTATTCTGAATATTCTCATTTCATTTTCAATTTGTGATCCACCGGATGACATATTCTCTTGTCAATTAGCACTAGGTCTGGTTTTCTAGCCGGGATTAGGTAGGTAATACGTCCGTATCTCAAAGTCCCCGATAATACTCAGAGGCTGATCCTCTTGCATGGATTGGGTGGTCCGTTTGTATCTCTCACGTTCGCCTTTCAGTGCCTACGTGACTGACCTCTCATACATAATCAATTTATAGAGCCGAGTCGGAAATACCTTTTCTTCTAGCACGATTCACTTTTCATCTGGTGTCGCTGTTCTGGTAAAAGGATTATTTAATGTACAGATATTATTATTATTATTATTATTATTATTATTATTATTATTATAAAAACCCATCCGGGCGGTGTAAAATTTAATTTTTGAAAGATATTGCCTGAGGGGGTGGAATTAAAAATTCAATGTTAGAGGGTTTGTATTCATCAAATTTATTAGATAAAAAAATAAAACAATTATAAATACAAACTTAGTTCGATTCTCCTCAAATAAAATGTTGCCTGCATATATTATTATTTTGAATATTTTTTACACATAAATTTTACTCAAAATCGTAGCTATTTATTTATTTGTAAACTTTTTAGTTAACTTCTTATTACTGAAAAAAGGGCGAGAGTAAATAAATAATTTTAAAAACTGGTTGTTCTTTATTCTAAGTATTGACAATTTTCGGAATTGTGACGTAAGCAGTGACTTAGTTTCGGTTACAGACAAATGGAGACCGAATCTCTATTATTATTATTATTATTATTATTATTATTATTATTTACTCCTTTTGAGTTTTCACATCAGCGTTAGTTGAGGGCCTTTCACTGGAGTCTGAGTGACAGCAAGTCTCCTCATGTCTCCAGGATTCTTCTGAGTATTCTGGCAGATTGCAGCAGTGCAGTGTTCTGGATGGTATCAATTCTTCCTCTGATTTTCAAACTTTCCAAACCCTTTTCCAATCCTTTTGGGACCGTTCCAAGTGCACCAACTACAATTGGTATAACTTTGACTTTCATATTC
Source organism: Doryteuthis pealeii (assembly GCA_023376005.1). Lineage (NCBI taxonomy): Eukaryota > Metazoa > Mollusca > Cephalopoda > Myopsida > Loliginidae > Doryteuthis > Doryteuthis pealeii. Next base: position 134,458,381 of record CM042142.1, on the reverse strand, counting down.
CATAAATTTTTCAGTTCTCTGGCAAGGTCCAGGTATTTGTCCATTTTTTCATTTTCCTTTAGCTTCACCCTGTGATCTGCTGGAACTGCAAAATCCAAAATTTTATGTGTTATTATTATTATTATTATTATTATTTTATTATTATTTCACTCCATTCTAGCTTTTCCCACCCGCCTTAGCCGGTGGGTCACTGGAGGTTGAGTGACAGTCTCCAGGAATCTTCTGTATATTCTAGCCGATCTAAACAATACTGTTGTTTGGATGGTTTCGATTCTTTCTCTGATTTCTAGTTCACCGTGAGACTTGTTCAGACCCTTTTGGGACCATTCCAGGACACCAATTACAATTGGTATGACCTTTACCTTCATGTTCCCCCATTTTCTTAGTTCTCTGACAAGGTCCAAGTATTTCTCTCTCTTTTCGCTTTCTTTTACTTTCACTCAATAATCGGACGAGATGGCAAAATTCAAGGGATGACAAGTTCTTTTCTTCTAGTTAATTAACACTTGGTTCGTTGGATTTGGTGACCCTTTTGTCCCAGGGAATTCTATGCGTCTCATTCTCCAGACTCCATGAGATTGTTTCACACTCGCTTAAGCTGGTGGTTAACTGGAAGTTGAGTGACAGCAAGTCTCTTCAGGTCTCCGGAACTCTTCTGAGTATTCTAGCTAATCTTAAAGCTGATGTTTGGATGGTCTCGATTTTTCATCGGATTTCCAATTCCTCCAGATTCTTTTCCAAACCCTTGGGGACTTTTTCCAATGGCACCAATTACAATTGGTACAACCTTTACTTTCATGTTCCACAACTTTTTCAGTTCTCTGGCAAGATCCAGGTATTTATCTATCTTTCCGTTTTCTTTCACCTTCACTCTGTGATCTGCCAGGACGGCAAGATCCACAAGATGACAAGTATTTTTTTTCTTGTTAATTAATATTCTAAGTCTGGTCTCTCAAGTCTGGTCTCTCAAGTCTGGTCTCTCGGTCCCAAAGGATTTTATGCGTCTAATTCTCTAGAACAGATTCCGGTTTGTACATATCCCATTTATTAGAACGGTGAAATTTGAATTTTTTCCTCGTGGAATTGATTGGGAACTCAAATGTACATATAAAGATTTTGTATATATAAGTATAAGTATATTTGCATATTTTTACATATACGGAGTATATTATGAATAAATATTTGAAAATCTTAATTTATCAGAAATAAATTTATTTCGGTTACCTTCGCCTATTCATGTCTGATTTCAGAATGGACAAGGATTAGATATTAGGTCTATTCAGATATGATTTTCTCTTCTCAGAGGTTACATATACATATATGCAATGCTGAAAGAATTTTTAAAACAAAATCGTTGAGTAGAGAAAATCATATTTAGATAGACCTAATATCTAATCCTTGTCCATTATGAAATCAGGCTTGAAGAGGTGAAGGTAACCGAAATAAATTTATTTCTGAAAATTAAGGTTTTCATATATATATATATATATATATATATGTGTGTGTGTTGTGTGTGTGTGTGTGTGTGTGTGTGTGTGTGTGTATGTGTGTGTGTGTGTGTGGTTGTTTTTATTACTGATAATATTTTTTATTGTTTTTGAGGAGTTTGTTACAGTTTTTATTCCCAAATTATTGAGTTTTATTTCAATAAGACTGGGCCCTTCAGCCTTGGGTAGGTAACCAGTCTAGGAGAGGGATAACTCTGAATTCAAAATTTCTGAGGTCGGTCGTTGA
>CM042142.1:134431647-134454147 GCA_023376005.1 Doryteuthis pealeii | reverse complement strand
CAAAAGTTCAAAGAGTTCTGAAATGGACATTTCATCCTTAGCTTTACCCCCCCCCCACCCCCCACTTTGCATATTGGAAATACAGCATCAGTTTCATAGAAAAGTTGTTTGCAGCACCTGTAACTGTCGCTGGTCTTAGTGGGGAAAAAAAGGCTTGACGCTTCATACTGATGTTATCAATTTTATTTAATAAACACCGTGAAAACTTTACAAAGAAAGAAATGGATAACATTCAATAAAAGATAATAACAAATACATTTCAATAGAAATGGAAACACAAGAAAGAAATGGACACCCAATTTCTTATACACATTCTTACTATGTTGCCTCTTTGACCAGCAGTAGTAAACTAAATAGGGTTTGTATATGAGCTCTGATTCCCTTTACCCATTTCCGCTTTGAATGACCGCAGGGAATTCAAGGGTCAGCAGCAACTGATAAAATGGGATTTATAAAAATCAAATAAATTATTCTAAGACTAGATATTGTGGCGGTAGTTAAATTAGTAGACATTAGTGTGTGTGTGTGTGTGTGTGTGTGTGTGTGTGTCCGATGATTTGCAAGTCATTAAACTTAAGAGACGCCACCAAAAGTTACTTGAATCTAAAAATGATAACCTTTATTTACAAGACATTCAAATTGGTTTGAACTCATTATCAATAGTTTGCAAGAATAACTTGTGCAATGAAAAATCTTGATAGTTAAATAGATATGAATAGTCTGAGATTTATAAATGGTTAAATATGACTAGATTAAGATAGATAGGTAGATAGGTAGATAGATATGAATGAGATAGATATGAATATAATGAGATATGAATATAATGAGATAGATAGATAGATTGATATGAATAAACTGGGATAGATAGATAGATAGATAGATAGATAGATAGATAGATAGATAGATAGATATGAATAGACTGGGATGGATAGATAGATATGAATAGACTGAGATGGATAGATATGAATAGACTGAGATGGATAGATAGATAGATAGATATGAAAAGACTGAGATAGATAGATATGAAAAGACTGAGATAGATAGATAGATATGAAAAGACTGAGATAGATAGATAGATAGATAGATAGATAGATAGATAGATAGATAGAAAAGATTTAGATAGATAGATAGATAGATAGATATGAAAAGATGAGATAGATAGATAGATAGATAGATAGATAGATAGATAGATAGATAGATATAGATAGATAGATAGAGAAGAAGATAGATAGATAGATATGATGAGATAGATAGATAGATAGATAGATAGATAGATAGATAGATAGATAGATAGATAGATAGATAGATAGATAGATAGATATAGACTGAGATAGATAGATAGATAGATAGATATAATAGACTGAGATAGATAGATAGATAGATAGATAGATATGAATAGACTGAGATAGATAGATAGATAGATAGATAGATAGATGAGATAGATAGATAGATAGATAGATAGATAGATAGATGATAGACTGAATAGATAGATAGATAGATAGATAGATAGATATGAATAGACTGAGATAGATAGATAGATAGATAGATAGATAGATAGATAGATATAGACTGAGATAGATAGATAGATAGATAGATAGATAGATAGATGAGATAGATAGATAGATAGATAGATAGATAGATAGATAGATAGAGATAGATAGATAGATAGATAGATAGATAGAATAGACTGAGATAGATAGATAGATAGATAGATAGATAGATATAGACTGAATAGATAGATAGATAGATAGATAGATAGATAGATAGATAGAGATAGATAGATAGATAGATAGATAGATAGATAGATAGATAGATATAGATAGATAGATAGATAGATAGATAGACTGAGATAGATAGATAGATAGATAGATAGATATGAATAGATGAGATAGATAGATAGATAGATAGATAGATAGATAGATAGATAGATATGAATAGACTGAGATAGATAGATAGATAGATAGATAGATAGATAGATAGATAGATAGATAGATAGATAGATAGATAGATATAGAATAGACTGAGATAGATAGATAGATATGAATAGACTGAGATAGATAGATAGATAGATAGATAGATAGATAGAGATAGATAGATAGATAGATAGACTGAGATAGATAGATAGATAGATAGATAGATAGATAGAGATAGATAGATAGATAGATAGATAGATAGAATAGACTGAGATAGATAGATAGATAGATAGATAGATAGATAGATAGATGAATAGACTGAGATAGATAGATAGATAGATAGATAGATAGATAGATAGATAGATGATAGATAGATAGATAGATAGATAGATAGATAGATGAGATAGATAGATAGATAGATAGATGAGATAGATAGATAGATAGATAGATAGATATGAATAGACTGAGATAGATAGATAGATAGATAGATAGATAGATGAATAGACTGAGATAGATAGATAGATAGATAGATAGATAGATAGATAGATAGATAGATAGATAGATAGATAGATAGATGAATAGACTGAGATAGATAGATAGATAGATAGATAGACTGAGATAGATAGATAGATAGATAGATATGATATAGACTGAGATAGATAGATAGATAGATAGATAGACTGAGATAGATAGATAGATAGATAGATAGATAGATAGATAGATAGAGATAGATAGATAGATAGATAGATAGATAGATAGATAGATAGATAGATAGATAGATAGATAGATAGATAGATAGATAGATAGATGAGATAGATAGATAGATAGATAGATAGATAGATAGATAGATAGATAGATAGATAGATAGATAGATAGATAGATAGAGATAGATAGATAGATAGATAGATAGATAGATATGAATAGACTGAAATAGATAGATAGATAGATAGATAGATAGATAGATATGAATAGATATAGATAGATAAATAGATACTAATAGATAGATAGATATGAATAGACTGGGATAGATAAATAGATAGATATTCTCGCACGTGTGGTTTTGTTTAACGTTGGTTGCCCACGGGTAATTTTCATTGTTGAAAGAGCTTAAAACAATCCCGACACTTGGGGGGTCATTTCACCGGTTGATGTGAGGACAGACCACACACAACCAAACACAAAAAAAGAAGAGAGACTAAAATGCGCCAAGGAATTAAGAAAACGAAGCCGCGCGTCGGCCCCGGCCAATGGGAAAAAAGGGATGGAATATTTGAAATAACTGAGTGAAGAGAAAAGATGGAAATAATGGAGGATTAGGAAAGGAAAGAAAAAGAAGAGAAAATAAAAATAAAGGAAAGATGAAATAAGAATAATGAGAGAGAGAGAGAGGGGTGGTAAGGAGAGAGAGAGAGAGGAAAGAAATAAGAATAATGAGAGAGAGAGAGAGGAGAGTAAGGAGATTGATAAGTCCGGAGTAAAAAAACAAGCTCTGAAGATGATTTTTATCAATCGAAATATTTCTTTTGTGTCTCATCTTAATAACCCTTTCCTTTCTACTGTCCCCACAAAAGGTGAACAGTCCAACTCATTTTTGAAGGCGATGTTGATGAAGTCCCCCCCCCCCCATTTGTATTTGCGATCCACCAGACTTAATGGGATCGCCTTCTCATTCCCAATACCACAATGACGACGTGCCTGAATTTCTTGATTCTTTATAAAAATGTAAATGATATTCATCTGTTTCGATTATTTTCATCGCTATTCACTAAACAAGTTTTTCATGTTTCTTGTTGCCAGGTTCCCCTTTGAAAAAAGCAATTAAACCAAGAGAAATACCTCTCTATCCCTACTACTGTAGAAGTGTGTGTATGATTTACTGTCCATATGGCAATGTTGTCAACAGATATGGTTGTCCGATCTGCAAATGCAAATTGTGAGTATTAAAACATTTCTGACAATTTTTGAATTGAAATCTAAGGCAGCAGCAGCAGCAGCATTCTAGAATCAATAATTTCTCTAAATATTTAAGACGAGGCTTGATGATTACTATTATCTGTGTTATTCAGACTATTGTCCTCATCTTCATTGTTATCTGTACAACGTTTCGGCTGATTTGCCCTCCGGCCTTCTTCAGGTATTTCTCTGGAACTTTCTTGTCGTAATCGGGAGCCATCACGGAACTTTGAACCTAACCCTTTAGGTTCCCGAGTCCGAAAAGAAGGTTCCCGACTCCGAGAAGGTTCCCGACTCCGACAAGTAATACCTGAAGAAGGCCGGGGGGCATATCGGCCGAAACGTTGTACAGATAACAATGAAGATGAGGACAAGAGTCCGAATAACGCAGATAATAGAATCAATAAATTTTATATTATTATCAAATTAATTAGCAAAGAACAGATTTATTTTTAATATTGTAATCCGTACTAATTATTACTATTTAAACAGATTATTTAATAAAGTAATACATTCGTTATTATAACTAGTACAAAATAAAAAAACACCCTCCGAGCGATGAAAAAATAGATTTTTGAAACCTATTGCCTGAGGGGTGGGAGTAAAAAATTCAATGTCAGCGAGTTTGTACCCTAAGTAAGTAAAATCATCAAATTCATTAAAGGATTAAAAAATAAAACAATTTGAAATGTAAACTTTAAATATGTATTAAAATAAAACAAACTATACATAGATATATAATACCAGTTATGTATTTATTAGAACTTGTTTTAAAAAACAATGAGGACTGTCTAATGTTGCATGTTCAAATTTTGAGTGTATTTATTCTATGTTATGACGATTTTGGGTAATGTGACGTAAGAAGTGACGTCATTTTTGTTACAGACAAAAACCGGAAGCGAATCTCCATTATTAATAGATGTGTAATATATTTAAAGTAATATCTTTTTCTTTTTCTTTTTCTTTTCCTTTATCTTGCAGACCTCCAATAAAATAAAGAATTTCTTGCAAACATTGGTTCTGAATACGGATGCGCTTCACCATTGTGAACGGTAAGTAAGCATAGATTCAATGAATAAAAAGAATATTTATTAAAAGATTTCCTTCTTATTTTAAAACTAGAAGCGGCTACCCGGCATCACCTGGGTAGAGGGGGGGGGTAAAGTTAGTCTCGCAGATCCATTATTACTGAATCACAAATTAGATCCTCGCAGGATGCCCCATTAAAAGCCTTATGTAAAAAGAAGACCTTGTTGCGTTGATCCAGCAACTCGGAAAAAGAACAAATAATGTCTACTATTTAGAATATTAAATGCTAAAGAAATTCTATGCTGTTATCATTTAAATTTTATTTTTTATTTATCTTCACAAATATAATTCAAACCTTCTTTATTTTTGCTCAAAAACCAAGCCCTGGTGATATTTAATGTGTATATGTATGTTTACTTTGTCGTTAATTGTGTTATTTTCTAAGTTTCCTCCGGACATACAGATTCACACAACTGCCCTTTTATATATGTATAGATTTCATCTGGACATACATACACACAACTGCCCTTTAATAAATGTATAGATAAATTCCCTTTCCGTTTTAAATGAGTTCCTTATTGGTTCGGTTTTCTTATTTTCGCCATCCACAATGCACTTCCATTTTGTTCTCGGTTACACCGTTCGACTTCTCCGTGTTGTTCCGAATCATCATTGACAATTTCATCTTCTCATCTCGAGAACTGCATTAATCTCATATGTTGGCATCCTTCCGTCTGCTAAAGACGACGGCGTAGTGTCAATTTTTTTATCTGCATCTGCGTGAGTAGCTGAGCAGGCCAATTTTTGAATGACAATTTCTGGTACACTGACTGCACACAAAACAGTGATGCTTGTTGAGTAAATAGTAGGGCAGAATCTGCCCTTTAACCATTTGTTAGGCAACCAGTCTAGAAGGAAAACTCTGAATTCAAATCTGTTAAACCCAGAAAATGATAATGCCGAAATCATCCTTGTAGAAGAACAGTAGTGGTACTATTCATTTAACTAATAGCTGATGTAGGGGAATTCATACCTTTCCCAATGGTATTATTAAGAAAATGAGCGTAATAGCGTAACTAGAGTTTAAACTCGCTTACTACAATGTCTTAGTCCGGTACGATACCAACAACACCACGAGGAATTGTATTAGATATGAATATTTGATACCACATCAATCGGCTGGTCATGTCAAGCCCTAGCACCTATATGATTTTCCTAACCCTATTGCCCTTATGGCAAGCCCCAACCCCTTTTTATCATATGGGTGCTAGAAGGCGGTGACTGAGGGTCTACATGTCCTGGGAATGACGTTAAACTCTATCTGGTGGTGAGGTTCCAGTTCTGGAGGTTTGGGGAATGTGGAGCACCCCTTCATCACCATTGCTCCCTGGTCCACTCTGACCCGGAGTGGTAGTACCTGTTAGGGTCCCATCTATAGGTTAAATAGAAAAATGTATTTATAAAAAAATTGTATTATTCATTAAGAATTGATTTATTTCAAAACTTTATCGGCATTAAATGACCCACTGAGGTTGATATGCCGTAAAACCAAACCAAACCAAACCAAACATTGTTTAAATGTGGAAATTGTTGGTGATCAATTGTTTAATTTCTCTTTTTCTCTTTCTCTTTTTCTCTTTAGGTTCATCCTTTTTCACACGGTGACAAATATGAAACAGGATTTTCATTGCTGTGTAAATAGCTAAACAACTGATTTTACTCCGATCCAAAAATGCTGGATCCTTTTTTTCCCGCTTTGTCGTCTGATATTTGTTCTGACAAAATGTATCTGAAGATTTGGATGGATTTCGGCTGTGTTTCCAGAACGAGGCTTCATAAATGGTTTCTATTTCCTAACATATTCAATAAACGGAATTTGATTTTATCATTTGTTCTTTTCCCTAAACATTCAGATTCGGTTTCAAATTAAAAATGAACCTTTTCTGTTTTCAACTGTAAACAAATGATACGAAAATAAAGGTTATATTTATTTAATGAACTTTTTGCTTCTTTTTGTTTCTTTTTTTTTTTTACCGCAACACATCTCGCAAGCGATGAATAATAGAAAAATGAGCCATCGAATATTGTGCACCTACCTCTCTCTCTCTCTCTCTCTCTCTCTCTCTCTCTCTCTCTCTCTCTCTCTCTCTCTCTCTCTCTCTCTCTCTCTCTCAAAAAAAAATTAAAGTTCTATAAATATTCGCAAAAATATTGTTTTGATTGAGTTTAATTTACATGTTTAATTTTTTAAATTATTTCAATGGTTTCTTTGAAATATGGGGGCCGTTCAATAAATAAGGTGAATTTAGCCAAAGGAGTTGGCAATAGGAATCATTGTTTACAGTTGCACCTTTTTCAAGGAAATCAACAATTATGAATCCTTTCATGTCCCAGAAGACAGCATGACCTTTTTAACTGAGCATTGCAATCGGAACTTTTTCTTTACCGGAGAGTCAGTGTGTTTCCCCACCGTGAACTCTCTCTTTTCCACTCCGGCTCATAGTGATAAACCCATATTTCGCCCATTTATAAACATTTTTTAAACTAAAACATGGTTCCCGTACACATTACATGTTCTTCTGTAAATTTCACATGGTTTGTACTTCTCTTGTACCGAAACAAATTTGATAGTATTTGGAGTTTTTGTTTATTTATTTTTTTCTTTGTGCAGAATGTGTGTATTTTCCGTTAGGATATTTCGGTAATTAGAGTGGGGGCATGAATGTAATTTTAGGTGTTGTGAAATGGAGCTATTATCTGTTAAATTCAGAGTTAGATGACGTGATAATTTCGTTGAGGTAAAACCGATGTAAGTATTTTCATTTTCAAATCCTAGAAGCTTTATACATAAAACAATACAAACCATCCTTAAACAAAATTAATTTCCAATGCAGTACACAGATTTTAAAATGCCTATAGCACCTTTCCCATCAATTCTCCTCCTTCCAGCCTCTACATCCATTAATATAATTTGAAAGACTGGAACACATCACCCCTGATGATGGCACTTCAAAGTGCCGAAAGTACTCGGGACATGAACTTTGGTGGACTAATCCACGAATTCCACCCAAATATTAAAAAGTTGGCCAGAGAACTTGAAAAAATCACAAATAAAATTGTTAAACAGGAGATGTGTCTTTTGTTTAATTCAACATATATATATATATATATATATATATTATATATATATATAGATATGTATATATATAGTAGAGATATATAGTAGAGATATATATATATATAGTAGAGATATATAGTAGATATATATATATATATATATATATATATATATAGTAGAGATATGAGGAACACAAGGACAAAACTCAGACAAAAGTGTGTAGGATATATTTCGCTAGATCTTTGAGCTCGGCATCATCAGTCAACGACATAGATGTTGCAAAAAAGTTATGCGGTAGTTTCAAATATAAGCACATGCGCCACGCGTTTCCCGGTCAGCGACAGTCATGTATATCTTATTGTAACAGTTTTTGAAAAAAGAAGACATCAATGTTTTCGTTTTGAATTCATATCATTTTCGACTCCTCTCTCGATGAGTCCGGAGTAAAAAAAAAACAAGCTCTGAAGATGATTTTTATAAATCGAAATATTGTTCAATATTAGCTATGAATATGATATAAAATCTTTTCTCTTTAACAGCATATTGTGTTGTTTTCATATCCTTTTATCTATACTCATACCGTCGGATTCATTTCCTTTCTCTTAACTTATAAATACATACATACAACCACTTGCTATTGTAACACCACCGGCGGGCTGCGAGACCCTTGCACACTCTGCAACTCTCTGTCACTCTCTGCATCTTTTTCTGCACTCCTAAACTCTGGCCATGATTCGTGTCGTCTACTGGCTATTTCTAGGACCTGTCCACGTTACACATGTGTGCTCAAAACATCTCGCAGGGGCCCCCCGCCAAAGGGGTGTACAAACAACAAGTATCACAAAGAGAAAGAGAGAATAAACAACAACAAAGACAAACCAGTCAGGTGAACTTCAAACAAATGGCAGAGATGAGGTATATAACATGCATCAGCTTCTCATTTATCTATGTCTGTCGAGAGGGGGGATACACCCCTGTTCCTTTTGGGGACCTCTGCTAAAGTTAACTTCTATGCTACAAGGCTCTAAGGGAGATGTTTTTCCTTCGCTGCCCAAGATCTAACTCGTCTGTCCTCTTCGACTCCCAGAGACCAACTGACTAAAACTTTTCAAATCTCCCAGAATCCCAATTCTCGCTATTAAATCTCGTCCAAATCTCATCCTCCGAGATTTGTGTCTAAAACCCGGGTGTTTTGAAAAGTCCTTTGTCTTTAATCTAGGTCATATTTTATTGCTCCCTAACCTATGGTCAACTCTCAAAGTTATTGAAAACCCAGACTCTCAGTCCCCTAAGAAGAGATTATCATCCTTCTTGATCTTCCTTGAGTTTTAATGGTTTCTTTAACTTATCATTGACCCTACTTTACACATACAATATATGTAGACACACACACACATGTATATATACACACGCACATATATATCTATATCTATATATACATACACACACATGATCTACTTGAACACACACATATATACTTATCTTATATATGGGTTTTACTACTACTTATTTGGTATACCACATACACACACATATATGTGGTTTGACTTACTATTTATTAATCATAACTACCTAGAATTATATATATACAACTAACTGTGCAGCCACATATGCATGCCCAATGCATAGTATTATATATACACACCTACCCCCACATGCATAATATTATACTATAGAAATAATGTTCTATATTCTGAATAAGAGAGAAAGTTTTTAAACAAAGTCGAAGATATAAAATGATACCACATGATGTGATTCTGTTCACAATGGATGTGATGATCTTTATATTCTAACATTAAAAGAAATTAGGGATTTTCAGCCTTTGAGGAATACCTCAACAATAGAATAACAAAAGACCAACTGTTACGTTCCATCAAATCATAGAACTTTTGGGATATTCTGATAGACGTGATGACGCCGGGAATCACAGAATTTGACTCTAACAGCTCACCGGAAGAAGAAAAACTGCTTACTCATGGCCGTAGCCGGCATAGCTAAGAAGAGGAAGGCACACGAAACGAACGCCTGATACTATCTCGCTGCTTTCCCTAAGTATGCCAAACGTACCGATACAGGTGACGTCACGATTTAGAGGAAGGGCAAGCGATCCCTGTTGTCAGTCTTGGGCAGTGTATACCAGATGGCCGGCCAGTGAATATCTCGTGGGGGAGGGAAGACGAAGAATGTCTCCCGAAACAAAGTTATCACAAGGAAAATGCCAGATAAAAGAATTAATACCGGAATAATTATAACCACGGAAAATGAATCACCCATATAAACAAGATAAGTGTAACTTCTTTCGTTATGAACATTATATATTGATTTTGAATAAGAAACTCAACCAAAAGGACATTAAAAAAAACTCTAGCCTGTCGGCGGTCGTATCAGGACTCCCAAAGATTTTAAACCTCGAATTAAACGTTATGTTCTAAAATAATATCATGCTTTATTGTTGTTTATTGCCAAATTTTTGTATGCATGTCTTTTAACTCTCTTTGGTATCTCTGATGGAAGCGCTGTATAGCGTTGAGCGATAGGCGTATGTAACACCAATCCATCCAATTATTCTTCCCCTCCCCCAATCTATGGGTAAATAGTGGAACAGACTGGGCTCTTTAATCTTGGTTTACTCTGATGAAGGTCGAATTTTCTTTGTGTGTGGAACATTTCTACATTTTTTCTATTATAATTATTTCATTTCATTTGGTTATTTAAAAATAATAATAGTTTGGATAATGTACACATGGATAAACTCCTGACCGAAACATGTGTAAGTAAAATTGATTAAAATATCCTATATTATCCATTCTATACTTTCTTTCCTTTATTCATTTTTTTTAACATACAGTTATTTAGTCAAAAGTAAAATGACCATTCTGAATTTTCAAAGTGTTTTTTTTTTGGGGGGGGGGCGTGTGCAGGCTGGTTTTGCAATTTGATTCGAGGGACATTTTTAGAGTTGTGAAACTGGTGAATGAGATGTGTGGGGGGGTAGTTTGAATGAATCAAACAAACAAACTAAACCTAATTGTCTGTTGAGTTACAGTGAAAAACTATATTGTTTTTTTCAACGAAGCTAAGAATGAAAATGATGTCCTTCTTCATATGTGGGAAAATCCAGTATTCGTCCATTCTAGAGTTTTTCTTTTCTTTTTAAAAAAAGGTTTAAAGTTACATAGACTAAAATGAATCTTAACAATAAAAGAAACTAAGAATTCACGTATTATAATATTCGTTTATTTTAGGATTTTTGTTGTTTATATTTAGAATATTATTTTTTCAAATGTAACCCTAAATTTGTGGGTGATTTAAAACATAATTTTATTTATCTAAAGGATAGTTCTTAATTCTCTGTTAAGTTACAGAGGGGGGAAGGTATTCGTTTAAATTATCTTTACCCAATTAAAATGTAATAAAAAGAAACTAAGAATTTAAAATGTAAAATTTTTCGTATTTCAATTTCTTTTGGGATTTACATTTAGAATATTATTTTTAAAAGGTACCCCTTGGTTTGAAGCATTTTCATGATTTTTTTAGTTCTCCAAAAACGAAGAATTCTTAATTTTCAATTAGTACTAAATAACAAAACAATAATTTTCGAAAAACATTAAATTCAAATTTCGCCTATGGACCCGGTGTGATATGACGGGTCTCAAGAAGAACTTTTTTACTTAATCATGATTTATATGAAATGAAGGACAGCAAATAAGAAAAGTGTATGCATAGAAAGAATGCTCAATGCTTTAATAGCAGAGCAGATTTAAAACTTTAAATATAAAATTATGGATACTATATTACCGTTACTCAAAGTTTCACGTGTATAACACAATCCTCAGACGGCAGAATAATAAAAAGTGATTAACCAAGCGTTTGTATAGCATAATGTGTGTTATTGCACGGGACATTCGGATAGTCCCGTCGAGGTATAATGCTTAACAAGCTAATCACATATATTCATTACTACTGAAAAGCGAGATCGATCCTCAATGGGTGCTCCATATTTGTGACCTTGTGTCAAATTCTACCCGTGATGAATGGGTTGGGTAAATAATTTTTTTAGATGGGATTGAAAAATAAAAAAAATAAAAGGAAAAATAATATAAAATAGATAAATAAGAAATTAAAAAATAAGAATAAATGAATAAATTAAATAAAATAAGAAATAAAAAAGGAATAATATATATGTGTATGTGTGTGTGTGTGTGTGTGTGTGTGTGTGTGTGTGTGTGTGTGTGTGTTTAAAATTGATAATTGATACTTTTACTCTCTTGCAGTAAAAATAGAGGGGATGTAAAATATGGGATTGATTAGAGCCAGGTGATTGATGACACAAGAGAGATTTGTTGATATCCCTACACTTGGAAACTAATTCGTTTCTTTTGTTCAGCAAATTTTAACAACATTTTGTAGAATACATATTTTTAAAGCGAGGTAGAAAGCGGAGAGATTTACAATATGCATCAAAACAACGAACAATACAATGATTAAAAGAAAACAGTAGAGAATAATAAAGATGAAGATGAATTTCAAAGAAAATGTTAGGCAAGGATAAACACGCAGAAAGTGTGTTACGAGGCCAACAAGAAAAAGAAAGGATTCCGTGTCGTATAATTTGTTTTGTCGCTTGCGGCAAACCTTGTGGGAGTTACGTCCCCTTTGAGAAACGGATCAAAATTACTACGCGAACTTCTTTACAAAACAAAACAAAAAAAGCATGATAATCCCATAAGGCTAAGAGATGTCAAAAAGATAATTACGTTTAATCTTTTTGTTCCGATTTTTTCATGCATTTATCGCTTCTTTTTTTTTCTTTTATCCTTTCTTTGTTCTTTTCTTTGTTCTTTTCTTTGTTCTTTTCTTTGTTTTGTTGTTTTCTATTATTCCTTTTTTTTTAAAGAGTTCTTTCTTTCTTTCAGGTCTTAATTTTAAAACTTGTCCCGGAATTTCAACTGAAAAAAGAAGTGAAAATAATATATCATGATACTGTATTATTATTAATTGAATTGGTGCACGAAACGTAAGCCTTAAGGAGGGTTGTATTTTGGTGGCTTCAGGAATATTCGTTTTGTGAACATTGTATATTAATGTTTGTGTTTATGAAAATGTCCAGCGGTGATATAAGTACTGACATCTCAAATGGATTAACTTGCTTCATTTTTTGGTAGGTGCGCATATATACATTATTGCTCTCTCTCTCTCTCTCTCTCTCTCTCTCTCTCTCTCTCTCTCTCTCTCTCTCTCTCTCTCTCTCTCTCTCTCTCTCTCTCTCGTTGTATTATATAAAACCAACAAACCCGAATGAAAAGAACAACAATTTGTCACTCCCCCCCGACTGTTTCCCATCTAAAATGTCGATAATTCATTTTTAAAATAATTTAATTAATAAACCTAGTAAAATGAGAAAGGCATGAAACCCTGCTTCCCTGCATTTTTATATCAGTATTGGGTTGCTTGGATTGATTGATTTTAACGGTATGTCAACCCATCTAGGGTTATTTTATACCTAGAGGTTAGAGGATTGAGGAGTTCTGAACAATGAATGTCAGTTAATAAAGATTGATTGATTTTAGTGGAATGTCAACCCATCTAGGGTTATTTTATACCTAGAGGTTAGGGACGTTTATATTTACATTTTTGTACAGTTGTTTCTTAAGAGTTTTGTTTATTTATTTGCACACAATCCAATCGAATACGAATCATTTCTAAATGGGAATCTAAGAAGAACTACCACAACGGGCAAGAGTGGAACTGGGAGTAATAACAACGAGTACACCACATTCCTCAGATTTCCAGAACAGGAGCCTCACCGTCAGATGCAGTTTAGAATCATGCATCTTTGTGGAGAGGGTCTTACTCTTTTGCAGGGATACTGTCAGCGTATTTTAAGCCCGCCGACATGGGATTGTGATGCTTGGTGGTAGGGAATGTATTCGATTCCCACTGATCAAGGGTCAACATTAGCATTAGTATATCCGTGATATACTAACAGTGAATAGACGGACAGAAAAACAAGATAAACTCATTTACATATAGAGAAACATTTGATATAATATACATACAAGATGTATTAACAAAGAATGTACAAAAATCTTCAAACAATTAAAAATGGGCACATATGGAAGGGGTTAAAAACGAAGAAAAAAAAACTTATATGGTAATATCTTTATTCTGTCAATACATGGCTTTTACAATAAAGCCGTATTAACGAAATGGAAATATAACCAAATAAAGATTGTTTTAAAATTCTAATAACAAATCTATCGTTATCAAGATTAAATTAATCTGAAAATAAATATAATTAAAAAGAATATGATTTTTTGGAGTAACATGTATAAAATATAACAGGTATAAAATGTACAAAAACATGGAATATTTGGGGACTGAGAAAATAGTTTTTATATTTGGGGATAATCCTGATACCAAAATCTTATTTGTAGTATTTTGTGGAATTATCTCAAAAGATAGTACATCCGCCTCGGAACCACAAGGTTCAAGATTTGATACCGGCCACTCGTCAACGCTTTGGGTTAGTGATGATGCGAAAGCCCCGAAACCATGTTTGAATCCAAGGTCATCATCTGATGAAACTTTATCGGAAAATTCTATTAATCTATCTCACCTTTTTATCATACCTTATTTCGAATTTGTAAAAGTCCGAGGTGGACACTATTGTGAGTAATGTACAAATATATCCCTCCTCCCTAATTACCCTATTATTCCATTTTTGAAAGAAGTCTAAAATGGGCAATAATGGAATTTGGTACTGACTTTTAACAGATTTCTTTTTTTAGATATCATTTATTTCTCCAATAATAAGCAATGCTATACAAATATATTTCAAATGTTTTCTGTGTGATATATTTTAAATGACTTTTAATCACACTAGTCTTTCTAGACAGGATGTGATATACACACGCCGATCACAATGTCTGTTATATTGATGGCAAAGTGTAGTCCTATGTCAATCAAGATACTTGATAAGATGACTTAGTTCTATGACTACCACATGTGTCTCCGGCTAATTGCTCTGTTGATGCCTTCTGTACCCACGTCGTGTTCCTTTGATCCACATAACTGGGATCGATACAACTTGGTCGGAGCGTCTTTGTGATGGATTGAGAGATTAGTAGAAATGAGCTGCTGTTATTACTGGCAACTCTAAGAGCGAGACAACACACACTGTTAACAATAACAACGGTTTTATTATTATATATAACGGAGAGGAATATGTTTCGTACACTAGGCTGGAGAGAAAAGACACGGTGAGGAGCTTTGTCTGGTGTTTTGTTCTATGATAATTTGCATTGAGTAATTCAGCAATTCTAAAGAAATCTTGTGGTCCTCTGACAAGCTTTTTTTTAGCGTTCCAGTCTGACTTTTTAAAAACTATTCAGAGCGTTTTTTATGTAAAAAAAATTGTAGCTCTTCTGCAATGATGACATGGTCAACCGTGCTACTCGCCAACCCCAAAAGTAAGTCTACCCATTGATTTCTGATAGCTTTGATAAACATATCACCTTAGTGACTTACAGTGACCTTTGCCTGTATTTGTAAACACAATAAGTAAAATCAATATTTTCATTTTCCCATTTTAACAAAACCATTTCCTTTTACTAACAAAAATAACTTTTACACTTTTCCTCTTTTTAAAAAAATTAGTTGACACCAACAAAAAGAAGTCGCTGTGTTACAAAAGGCAAACTACTTGCTATGCATTTGGTAGTCTCAACAACACCTGGGAGTTCAATTAAAGATTTGACGTCCATCTAATCCTTCGACAGAAAATAAAGACAACAGATATCGTTATAGCTGGTAAAGGAATCCCAATAAACTACTACGACCCACTAGAAAAGTCAGGGTTATCATCAATAATGCTCAGGTCATTAACTGAACTGCAACTGGATAACCAGTGGGCGAGGTGTTTCTAAGTGTAAACGTTATTTGTGGCTTGGGAGAAATGAATTGTGATATATTGATACACACAACGTTATGCATGAGTTGTCAGTTGCTTATTATATAACAACACATTCAATTAATTTTATGTTGAGATTTTCGTGACATTGAAGACTTTGCACTTGTAAAAGTTTGGTTTAATTTGCACGAATCTTTTAATGAAAACGAACCCATCCTCAAAAGTTTATCAAGTAGTCTTAATTGCTAATGCTGATTCTGAATTTAACTGTGATGAAGAAGAACTTATTGGTCAAAAGACCCAAATTGAATTTGTTAATATCATCCTGGATAATGTCAAGATTTGGAGAAAAGATAAGGTTTGCACATTAGAAGATTTACACATTGAAGACTGGAAACGAAAATGTACATATCAGCCTCACAAACTTATTTAGCTGTTTGACTGCTATAATTAGTTATGAAGATAATATCGCTGCTAATTTCCATTATGAAATCACTCTTAAACCCACCTCATTCTTCAAGGATGGTTCGATGAGAAAACCTACAAAGACTAGTTTGCGAAACTATTTCTAGAGTTTAAAAAATTGTTTTATACCCGAGGAAGTTGATGTTTACATAACTGATAGAAGTGCGTTACTTCATTTGGCCTAAATCAACGTATTTAGAAGTGTTTGGCCAATAAATAACATTTTTGAAGTGCAGGTACGAAAAATATGTAAGTGTTATTGTGATCTTTAATAGGTACTCAGAAAAAATGTCAATTAAATCTCAAGAACACTTACGAAAAGTAGGTAACGACGTTGATAACATATAGATTTAATAGAACACAAAGGTGACCTGTACCAAAGAAACCTTCACAAAAAAATAAAAACTATATAATAAAGTACTCAAAAGTAGTGGATTCACACAAGAAGCAGTATATCAAGAATGTGTAAAATGAAATTAACTAATTTAATACAAGAAAACATAAAATATAGTTCCCCCTCCTCATTACAAACTAGTTAACATTCACATAGATGTAATCTTTCTCAAACTAATTAACAAACATTTTAACACCAATAACCCACTAAATAAATCTAATTAGAAATCACTCAAAATTAGTTGTTCATTTACTCTTAATATCAGAAATATAATTAATGCACACAACAAAAATAATCTTTAAAAAAACTCCCCAAAACACTAAAACAACATTAACAAAATAGCCAGTGAGACTACATGTAAGTGTAAAATTTAAAGTGACTGTCCGCTTAAAGATTTATGTAAATCCAAGAATATTATGTTCCCAGCAAAAATCTTCCCAAAAGCAAAAACATGGAAAAAAATGATATATTTCGGTACTTAAAGCACATCTTGGAAAGAAAGACTGGACAATCACAAACAATTATTCACAAATGAGAAATTGAAGAACGAAACTGCATTTTCGAAGCACTTTTGAAAACTAAACGAAAAAAAAACTTGAACCTACAAATAAACCGGAAAATATTCAAAAGATTTACAACTTCAACAGGCTTCAGGAATAAATACCATCTTTTCTGGAAGAAAAAACAATTGCAATAATCTAGTATAAAGATAAAAAAGCTTCTTAATTAGAGAAATGAGATCATTTTCAAGTTCAGACATAAGAATAGTTTTAAACTTAAATAAATAAAATAAAAAACACCATTTTTGCATAGACGTGCATACAAACATATATACAGGGTGTTCGGGAGAAATTTGACAGTTTCATAAGGAAAAAGAAAAAGTGCTTGGTAACTACAAAATTTAATGGATTGTAAAGAAATTCAACAGGCACGGAAATTACACTACTGTCAACAAGTTTCACTCAAAATAACTGTCATTAGCATCGATCATAGCCTCAATCCTGCTCCATACGCCCCATACATAGTAATCCATGGGGTTAAGATCTGGGGAGTTCGGAGGCCAAATATAGGTAAAAAAATTCGCTGACAATTTTTGACTTTTCCCAGAGGTGTGGCATCTGAATTCAACCTGATACCCTCTCTGAAAAAATGCGGAGGTATCACATCACTCTCAGAAGACACACAACCGAAAAGCATAACAGTTTTGGGAAATTTGGTCTGCATGACACGATGAGAGTCCTTTGGACTGTATGCAAGCCATCTGTTATTCTGGGCGTTGTGCTTTTTATCTTGGCAAAAGTTTTTCTCATCGGAAAAGAACCAGATTGTTTGTAGTTCCGCAGGATATTTCACTTTGCTCAGAATTTTCTTCACCTTTGTCAGACAATTTTATAGAAGAGAAAGTGAGTTATTGGTGAAATTGAGGGGTAGGGAGGTAAGAGAGGATTTGATTGAAAACGAGAATAACATCATATAAAGTGGAGTGGATAGTTCAGAGGATGGTAGTTTGTGTGGGAAGATGAGAAGAGGAGGTTGCTAGATGCTTGTTGGGAAAGGGGGAGAGGTGGGTAAAATTCTTGGTTACGAGAGAGTTTTGATTTATTGCATGGGGATGATATGGAAGAAGGTGGTGTTGGGCGTCATTAAATTAGGCCGTCAGTTTTTATGGTGGGTTTGGATAGGAATTTTGATTCTTTGCGAGTCTCGTTTCTTCCCCCCTCCACTCGCAAAGAATCGAAATTCCTCCATATCATCCTCATGCAATAAATCAAAACTCTCTCCTAACCAAGAATTTTACCCACTTCTCATCCCCCCTTCCCAACAAGCATCTAGCAACCTCCTCTTCTCATCTTCCCACACAAACCAGCATCCTCTGAACTATCCACTCCACTTTATATGATGTTATTCTCGTTTTCAATCAAATCCTCCCTAACCTCCCTACCCCTCAATTTCACCACTAATTCACTTTCTCTTCTATAAACACAAATGTACGTATTTTGCCTTGAATAAAATCAGACTGAATATGTTCTTCGCGTGAGAAGGACGAAATATTTCTCTCCTACTTGGACTTGTTTGGGTCGTTATTTTTGTTCACCTTTCCTTTTACCTCACCTCATATATATATATATATATATATATATATATATATGATTGTGGTTTAACCCTCCTTTTTGTAGTTTATCCAACATTGAAATAGGAAGATACTTCCTTAAATTGATAGATAAGCATTTTAATAACACTAATCCATTAAATAAGATCTTCACAAGAAAAAAACATTAAAATTAGTTATTCTTGCACAAACAACATTTCCAAGATTATTACTAACTACAATAAAAATTTAATCGATGAGTCATTGGAGAGCACCCAAAACATAGATAGGGTTAACTGTAACTGTAGGATCAAAGATGAGTGTCCTGTAGATGGATTTTGCAACGCAGAGAAGGTTGTATACCAAGCAACCATCTCCACTTTAGAAAACAAAACTGAAGTAAAAACTTATATAGGTATTTCTGCTGGGAAGTGGAAACAGAGATTTTATAATCATTCGTTTTCCAACCATAAAATTAAAATCAGACAGCATTATCAAGTTATTATTGGGATCTGAAAGATAGAGGCTTAACACCTATTATAAAATGGAAATTTATTAAAAAATCTTCCACCCCAAATAGATTTAAAGGTAGGTGTAGCCTCTGTCTGGATGAGAAGATATGTATCATGAAATATAGACCCACTGGCCAGTTGCTTAATAAAAGAAATGAATTGATCTTCAAATGTAGGCATAGAAATAAATTTAAATTAGTGTAATTTTATGAGATCGGAAATTATAATTAAAATTAGGGTTAATTGGGGACTTGTTTCTTAATTATATTTATTATAACCTAATACTGTATTTAATTTTACTGAGTGCCCTTAAGTTATATCTATGAATAGTGATATTAAAGTGATATATCATTAATTTAATTATTAATATTTATTGACCATGGTAGTGGAATAATACTGATCTAATTGGTAATTTACCTATATGTAAAATGTCGTATGTTGACTCTTAAATTTCTTAACTAACCATTAATATCCTTCCAGCTCTATTATTTGAAAGTGTTTTAAATTAATTTTAATGATGTTTATACATATTTTTGGAGCTTTATTGGACCAATATATGTATGGTAGATGTTGGATATTATACGGATATATGGATTTTTTTTTATAACTAATAATATATTCTTTAGAAGTGGTTTATGTAGTTTTCTAATACTACATTTGATATTGATTTTGAGTATGCCTGCAATTCATTTTGGGTTTAATCAATCAGTAAATGATTAAAATACAATATTTTTATTGTATTTATATAGTTGATAATCTTATATATTAGGCTTTTTGTATGGAAGATAATTTATTAAAACCATAACAATAGTACATTAATCTATGAAATACTTTTTTCTGTTATATTAATGGACTCTATACAATATTGACGCGTATGGATAATATGTAATAATTCATTAAAATTACCTGGTGTACTGTGATATTAAAATTAGTGGAGTTTAGATTGTTTATTAATGACATAATATTTTTAACATTAGCGTGGTGATTATGTTAATGAGAGGTCAATTTTGCTATGGTTATATGTAGTGCAATTTGATAATAATAATAATAATAATAATAATAATAATAATAATAATAATAATAATAATAATAATAATAATCCCAGCAAGAAGACCAGACCTAGTGTTGATTAACAAAAAAGAAAGAACTTGTCAACTGGTGGATTTTGCAGTGCCAGCGGATCACAGGGTGAAGTTAAAGGAAAATGAAAAAATTGACAAATATCTGGACCTTGCCAGAGAACTGAAAAAGTTATGGAATATGAAAGTGAAAGTTATACCAATTGTAGTTGGTGCACTTGGAACAGTCCCAAAAGGATTAGAAAAGGGTTTGGAAAGTTTGGATATCAGAGGAAGGATTGAAACCATTCAGAACACTGCAGTGCTGCAATCTGCCAGAATACTCAGAAGAGTCCTGGAGACCTGAGGAGACTTGCTGTCACTCAGACTCCAGTGAAAGACCATCAGCTAACACTGATGTGAAAACTCAAAAGGAATAATAATAATAATAAATAATAATAAATAATAATAATAATAATAATATTTTAATATATTATAATAATTAATATTTTAAAATATTTTATATATTATTATATAATTATATATATATATATATATATATATATATATATATATATTTATATTTTTTGTTTTATCTTTGCTTCATACACTTTCAGACTTATTTAATTTTCATAGTTGTTAATTTGACTACTACCCCTAAAAATCTTGACCCTGAAAAATGTTCTTTTTTCTCATTTGCAATGACTTCTTATCCCCATGGTGACAGTCTTTTAATGTATACATTTTGTTAAAAAAAATTTGAGGGGGAAAAAGATTCTACACTGAGAAAATTTTTTCTGTTATGCAATTCAAATTATTGATGATTCTCCATCTGATGAGACTTGATTTGGGGAGCTTTGTTAAATCAACTTAGATTTATAAAGGCCCCAATTTTGGTCGAAATAAATTTATTATGGAATAACGGTGTTGAGTTTTTCCTTCCTTTCAAAGATATATATATATATATATATATATATATATATATATATATATATATATATAGTGTGTGTGTGTGTGTGTGTGTGTGTGTGTGTGTGCAGAAATAACCTACTCGAGTTTCACCATAAGGATCTTCAGGGTTAAATCCACTGATTAATCAAGATATTGATTAATCACAGCTAACTGCAGGAGTTCATGTTGTAATTATGACCGTGGGAAGACAGTTTCGCAGTTAATGTGTCATTTTGTCACAGGCATGGCGTTGATATGTCGTAATATAGATGGTGATATGGAATTATTTTTTAAATATATATTTTTTTGAATTTTTTTAAAAATCAAATATAAACATTTTGAAAAATCCCCTTTAAACTTTTTTTTTCTTAAGTTTTTACCACACCATGTGACAACAAGTCGATTTATATTTTCTAAATTCCCTTTCTTTTAACCCTAACGAAAAACATTAGCACACTTGATCTTATTTTATTATGACACAAAAAGTTCAGAACAATCACTAAGATGATATGAATAAACAAATAGATTTACCAGTATAAATACACGTATTATATGAAACTTTCATCGTAAATCAACAGAGATCTTAATAATATTGATATAATATCTTAATAATATTAATATAATGATATTACTTATGAAATTAAAAGTTTAAAGGGATTTTTCAAAATGTTTATGTTTAATTTTTTTGAAAAATATATTTTTTCTAAAAAATATTTAACTTTTAAAATAATTCCATATCATCATCTACATTACGATATATCAGCGCCACGGCCGCCAGGCCCGCCACGCCTGCCACGCCCGCCACGCCTGCCACGCCTGCCACGCCTGCCACCCAATTTTTTCAAAGGGACACAATAGTAGCGTTTATTAACTGCGAAACTGTCTTCAACGGTCATAACTACAATATGAACTCCTGCAGTTAGCTGTAATTAATATCTTGATTAATTTAGTGGATTTAACCCTGAATATCAATATGGTGAAACTCAAGTAGGTTATTTCTGTATACATTATAATACTAAATCCACTCTACTTACGTATTGAGCTCTTTATATTTGTTATAACGCTGACTTATCCAGGTAAAACTTCTACCAACCAAATATTGAGAC